>CANTUR010000325.1:1200000-1800000 GCA_947683625.1 Mallotus nudiflorus
TGGAGTTCCTAACAAGGCCTTGACACATGCAGAAGGCCATCCAAATCAAATGCAAAATTATTAGGAAGCAAATGCAATCATCCTCTTTGAGTGGACAGACAATGTCGTGAATATTAGGAAGCAAATGCAATCCGCCACAATAAATGTGCTGATCATTTCAGCACTCTAGCTCATAAAGTTGTGGACACCAATTAAGCTTGTTGTGATGTGTTGGGAATATCTTTTTTGTCATGTGTGACTCTTCATAAATTATTTGTTATGAATTATATATATATATATATATATATATATATATATATATATATAATTGTAAACTCATTGATTAATATATAACAATTATAAAAGTTCACATGGTATCAGAGCATTAGTCTAAAATTTTTTTTTTCTGCCTACAAATTTTTTGTTTCTTTCCACCTCTCTTCTTCTTCAACAATGGCCAATACCACTAACAAGGTTGCTCTACCCCACCACTGCGCCTCCTCAAGCCATCACTCATCATAGCTTTGCTATTAAACTTACTTCCAAAAATTTCATCGCCTGGAAAACTATATTTTACCATTGTTAAACTATCATAACATGACTACTGTTATCGATAGCTCTTCTCAAGCTTCGATAGCCACCATTCCTTCCTTTACTGATCCTACTCAATCCACTCCCAATCCAGCTTTCACTACATGGTTCCAGCAAGATCAATTATTGCTTTCGTGGCTATTGTCCTCTCTCATTAAATAGGTATATCCCTATATTATTGGCCTCACTTCTTCCTTTTTGGTTTGCCAAGTCCTCACTAATGCTTTTGCTCCATCTCCCAAAATCGCCAACTGTAAATTCACATCGAACTTTAAGAACTAAAAAAACAAGATATGTCTATGTCCACTTATCTTTATAAAGCAAAGAGTTTGGCAGATGAATTAGTCTCTGTAAGTCGTGCTTTGTCCACAGCGGAATTCAATGCTATCATTTACCATAACATTGGTGCAGAATTTCATCCATTCATCTCAACCTTAAATTTATGCCCTGATCCTATTATTTCCAAGAGCTTCATAGCCATCTATTGGCTCATGAGATCCTCCTTCAAAGTTTTAATGAGCTTTCGCAAGCCAATGTTGCATATTGCACCATTCAACCTTTCTCTGGTCATTACTCCTTATCAACACCAAACTATGGTGGTTACTTGACCACATCTCATCCTCATTTTAATCCCTCTTAGCGTCGACCTTCATTAAATATGAATATTACTTGTCAAATATGCGGTCTCCATAATCATATTGCAAATAAGTGTTGACGATGGTACCAATAGCGACATCCCACCAATTCGGTCCCTCAAGCCAATGTTACTTGGCATTATGCATATTTGGCTACTTCTCATTCAACCCTACTACCTGCTACAACATAAAATTACATTGGCTAGACTTTGGACATAAGTGCTAGCCATCATATGACACCTAATTCGTAAGCAATCTATAACATTCAGCTTTATAAAGGCATATATCAAATCTGAGTTGGAAATGGTCAAGGTTTACCTATAATTTCAAAAGGTACTTCATTATATCCATCTCTATGTTCATCCCCTTTAAAACTTATAAATGTATTTCATGTGCCTACTGTAACACCATGTACACTTACTATTATTACACATTATGATATCTTTTATTATTGTTATTATTATGTATCATTTATTCACATGTAGTTATAATACACATATATATGTATATACATACATACATAAAAACATTTACATTAACTAGTAAGTATATGTATGTTACAAGGAGAGAGAGAGTGAGGGTTCAGTTGACAACCTATGCTCCATGCTTTAAATACCATGCTTCATGGTTCAAAATGGCCTAAAACTAGACTTCTCAATTTGAAAAACAATTGCAATTTGATGAGTCATAACTCAATGAATATAAACATCAATTAACTTCTAAAGGCTTCTCTAATAATTAGTTTAAATATCTCACAAAACAAATACAAGATTCAAATATTACAAATGCATATGTTTGGTTCCTTTTATTTGTTGTGCCCTTGCAAGACAATACCGCACCTGGGTTCAAGTGAAACAAGTGACAATTGATTTGTTGGCCAACATATAACAAGTGAATCAAGTGATATCCTTTGATTGGTTGTTAACATTTTCCAAGTGATTTGCAAGTATTAATCAAGTTGGTCACAACATCCTCTAATATCCATATGCAAATGTTCAAATGCAAATGTATAATAAGTAATTATTATAATCATAAACTTACCATTTGTCGTATATTCACATAAGCATAAATAAACTATAGTTCATCAATACTCATGTAAGAAGACATAAAGCAACTCAATTGAAGCTCCATAGAAAACGTACTTTAGTCAAGCTACAAACCACAATTCCACATTCATATTCACATGTTCATATAGGTTGCACAGTAGAATCTAATTGATGTATATACTAACCTTCTTAGGTAGTAAACACTTTTAACATGATTTGTATCGCATTTTCATACTTCAACAATATTTTGAGAGTCCATAATATAACATGTATTTTTAATTAAAATTAAGAATTGTGCCTCATATGAATTTCCATGCTTTTTATGCAATGATTAGAATGTTTTATACAAATAATGTTATGATGTTGTTGAACTAGAAAGCTAATAAATATTTATATATAATTCCAAATGATTTAATTCTTCTTTCTACTAAAACTAGACACTTAAGAATACAACATATCAAAAATTCAGATTAAACTAGGCACTATACTTTTTATGGTGAATTTTTAAATTATGCTCTAAAACTTGTACATACACAACTTGACGTTACTAGAACTATGAGTGAATAACTTTCACCACAAAATCCAAATTTCTTCTTTCTTTTATTTTAAAGAACAAGACACATAAGATTACAACATATCCAAAAATCAACACAATATAAGCTCTACACGATTAATGGTGAAATTTTGAATTCAAACTTATGTTTAGTACTAAAATAGTTTGAGCAGGTCTCATTCAGTTCAGAATTTCTCAAGTTATACAAGTCCAATTGCAAAACCTTTTTCAAGAACTTCTTTAAAACATAAGGGAAAACATTTATGTTTTATACTTTATCTAATTCAGTCTCTAAGGTCTTTATATTAACTAGGCAAATCTAGATTGCCTGCAAATGTAGTAAACAGAACCAGCCCCACTCTAAGGAAAATTTCTTATTACACACACATTCTCACCAAATTGTTTTAAAGGTTTTATATAATATGTAGAGGAATAAAATCATGTTTATCACTTTGTCTAACGACCCAAAATAGGGGGCCATGACCGGCGCTAGGGAACGGTAATTCTTTTGAATCCAAAACCCGTAGCAAGCCTAAAAAAATAAAAGCATGCAATATAATATAATAAATAAAATATTTGTACAGTGGAAATTTAATCTCAAATATAAAAATAATAATTCCTCAACTCATTTAAATAACATAAAATCCATCTCATATATATAATAAAATATTTCGGAACAAATTTTTAGTTTAACATTCTGAAATTTAAATCTTATACATACATATCATAAATACAGCTCACAACAAATTAAAGTACAATAACTAATGCAGTGTCTAGAATACAAAATAAACTCAAGTAAGTAGTTTACATAATAAGGCCGGAGCGAAAGAAATCCAACGTACAGGCCTACTACTAAGGTCTAAGGACGAAGACTCTCATGAAAAATATCAACAGAGGGGAGTCAGACCTTACTGAGTGAATTGTTATAATATATATATATGTATAGCTAAATGCCAAATGCAGACACTCAATAGTATATATATATAATAAATATATATACAGTCAAATATACATAGATGCTGAAATCACTTTATATACAATATTAAAAATCAGTTTATGAAAGATCAAATAGAACCCTAAATGATCGCAGCCTCAAATAGTAATAGCCAACACTCTAGCCATACAGGCTTACTTATTCCAAATAAATTCACTTATTCCATTTGGACAGTAGACTAGCCCCGAAACACTAAGTCAATCGAGCTTCAGCAGTTTAACTGTCAGTGTGATTGGCCTGGAGACAATTGGTCAATCGAGCTCCAGCAATCACACTCTCAAATCACATCTCATATCAATCAAATCAATCCAGTCATAATTCATAAATAGGTTAGTAATTTAACCTAAATTCTATCGTCGTACTAGTATGTACTCGGTCCTAGTGCTGCCCACTAGATAGAACGTTCTATTGATATCCTTCATTAAAATAAACTCAGACATTCGTAAAATAAATGATGCATGATACTAATTTAAATGGCAATATAAACCATATATACACTAGAAATATACCTAAAATAAACTAAGTATATTTCGAGTATATATATGTCAGATAAATTCAATTCAATTATAAAATAAACCATATTTATACTTAAAAAAATTTAGGTATAAATCAAGAGTAAAACATGCATTTATTTCAAAGTATACCAAAAATATGCTAAAAATATACCTAAATTATACTAATCATTTATGAAAGCAATTTATGCATAAATCATGCAATTAAAACATATATTTTTAAAACATACAACCTAAATACGCATATATATAAAATAAAAATTCACAATTGTACGCTTCTCGAGATGGATCTGACAGACTTGGTCCATTAGGTCTCGATCTTGGCGCAACTAACAATCAAATCACAACACGAAATAAGAACAAATCTAACTTAATTTTTAGAGACTCAATCTAGAATTCTAGACACAAACATATATAGAATCAGACTTGATGTTACGTTTTACGAGAAGTCTACCAAAAATTCAGCAAAACCTCCTCTGTAAAATGGACATCTCTTTACTTAAAAAGTAGAGTCGATCCTGTAAGAAAAACACACTTAGAAAAAGAATATCCTCACAACCCCTCAATCGGACCTCAATCTGCAATTCCCACTAACCGATGTTCACAATTCACAAGATATACACAAAATATATTAAAATTCCATAAATACCAAAAATACCCTTTATATACCAAAATATAGCATATTTAACATTAAAACACCAAAAATAATTATTTTACCGATAATTACTTAAAAACCCTAATATTAATATAATATTATTAAAAATTGATATTTCACAATAAATTCACAAATATTAATGAAAATTCATGTTATAAATCCAAATTACTTAATTAGCCCAAAAATATATTAAAAATTATTAAAAACCCATCTATTTACAAAAATAGTGTATTGTATATAATTTGAAAATAATTTTTGAAAAATAGTTTTAATTAGTTAAAAATAGTAAGTAATTTGTAAACATAATTTTTATATCTCAAATAATTATTAAAACCAATTTAACATAATACTCAACTAAAATTTCTACCAGATTATCGCAATAAATGTAATATCCCGTGTTTTTAAAATATTTTTATACTGTACCGGGATATGCAGTGTTAATAATTTCTGTATTTTATATGATATTTTTACGAGTTAATATGTATTTAAAACCTATTTTAATTACTGTGTATTATTTTCAGTGTTTTACGTAAAATTTTCCCGGGACTTGCATTTTCGGGGAAATTTTCACGTAAACAATGTAATATTAATTATTTTATATATATTTTCGGACTTGCATGAACTCATGCGTATTTTTAAAATACTAAATAAAGCCTACGTGTTTGTATATTTATTTAATTAGGGTTTAATACATAAAACCCTAATATTGTATTATTTATTTATTATTATTTAATTATTTTATTTATTATTAAATTATTAAAATTTATTATTTTATTATTATTTATTTATTAATATTTAATTATTTTATTTTATTTTATTTTTTCTTTTTCTTTTTTTTTTCCTTTTTCTTTCTTTTTCTTTTTCTTTTTCTTTCCTTTTTCTTTCTTTTTCTTTTTCTTCTTCTTCTTCTTTCCTCCCGCGCCCGACGCCCGACCACCACCCCTCACCGTCTGTAACTCCGGTCACCTACCGTCGGTGTGCCTCCCGGCTTGCCACCGCCATTCCCAGCCGTCCTCCGCCGCCTCCAGCCCCTTTCCTCGGCGCCGGCAGCTCCATTCTTCCTCTTTTGGCCGAAATCTTCCCTTCGCTGTTTCTCCCTCCTCCGGCCACCGTTTTCGACACCTCCGGTCTCTTTATTCTCCTTGATCTCCGGTGAGTGTGATTCTAGCTTTGGTTTGAGCAAAAATGGTTTAGATTTGCTTAGGTTTCAATTTTTCCAATTCGGTCACATTAGGTTTTTTGATTTTTTTGAGCTTCGAATTGGATGATTCATGGAAACTCCCTTCACAAATGTTGTTCCTAGTAGCTTAATCTACATGTGTGAATTTTTGTAGAATTTTTGGAGATTTCTTGGATTTTTGGGTATTTTTGAATATTTTAATATTATTTTCTAATTTTCGGAAATTAATTATTTAAATTATGAAATTGGAGTTTATGGTTAAATTAGGTGTTTAAATGAATTATAGGAATTTATTTGGAATTTTTATGAATTTCTAAGTATTTATTTTGAATTATTGAAGTTTATGTGATTTTGAGAAATTAGGGTTAAATGTGTTTTTATTTGAATTTAATTGGTTAATTGAGTTTAATTATTAATATTATTGATAAATATGTTGAGAAAATTAATTTTGGATAATTGTATGATTTTTGGTGAATTTTTGAAGTAATTTAAGTATATTTATATATATAGGGGTATTTTGGTAATTTTACCCTAAATTGTCTAAAAATGTAATTTAATTGGTTTTAATAATTATTTAAGGTATAAAAATGATTTCTACAAAATATTTGGTATTTTTAACTAATTAAAACTATTTTTCGTGAATTATTTTCAATTATATATATAATATACGGTTTTTCTAATAAAATGAGTTTTTATCGGTTTTTACAGTGTTTTAAGGTTAATTATGTAATTTCCACCTATGAAATGTATTTTTGTGATTTAAGGATATTTTTGATATTTCCTGAATTGTTCTGTGTTTGTGGACCCCGGTCGGTGGACTGTAGTTTGGAGTCCGACCGTGGGATTTTGATTGTGTTGAGCCTATTTTTTCGAAGTGTATTTCTTTGCAGGGTCGGCTCTACTCTTTTGAGTAGAGAGATGTCCGTTTTATAGGGGAGGTTCTGTCGGATTTTCAGTAGAATTCTCGTAAAACGTGATATCCAGTCGAACCCTAATTTTGTTTCCGTACTTAAATACTCTAGATTGAATTCTAGGATTTCTGTTAGGGTTTATTCTGATGTCGGTTATTTATTGCTTGTTTAGTTGCGTCGAGACTGAGGGCTAGTGGACCAGGCCCGTCGGACCCGTCTCGTGGAGCGCATTAGGTGAGTTACTATACTATATATATATACTTAGGATGCATGATTTAGAAATACATGTTTTATATTAAATAAATATGCATAAATAATTTGATTATTTCTTACATTTACATTAAGTATATTTTTGGTTTATTTCTGGTATATAATAAATTATATACATGTTTTGTTAATAAAATATATTTAAAATGTTTTTAAATATATTTTTAGTTTAATTTATGATTTGACTGGATTTATTTGACGTATATATACTCGAAATATACCTGGTTTACTTTTGGTATATTTCTGGTATATATATGGATTATATTGTTATTTCATTTACATTCATGCATCATATATTTTTTTATGAATGAATGTTTTATATTTAATGATGAAGGATATCAATAGAACGTGCTACCTAGTGGGCAGCACTAGGACCGAGTACGTACCGGTACGCCTATAGCTTTAGGCTATATTACTAACTATTTGTGGATATTGATTTGATATGATTATTTGATGTGTGAGATATGGTTTGGAGGTGTGATTGCTGGAGCTCGGTTGACCAAGTGTCTCGGGGCCAATCACACTGGCAGTTAGACTGCTGGAGCTCGGTTGACTTAGTGTCTCGGGGCCAGTCTACTGTCTAAATGGATTAAGTGGATATACTTGGAATAAGTGAGCCTATGTGGCTAGAGTGTTGTTTAACACTATTTTCTGAGGTTGCGATATTCTAGGGTTCTATGTGATCCTTCATAAAAGATGATTTTCAGATAAAATATATAAAAATGATTTTATTGCATCTGTGTGTAATTGCCTGTATATATACATATTATATATATTATTGACTGTATGCATTATCACTTAGTGTGTATGTATATATATTATAGTAATTCACTCAGTGAGGTCTGACTCCCCTCCGTTGACTATTTTTCAGGAGAGTCAACTTCTTCAGACCTCAGTAACAGGTCGATACGCCGGATTTCTTCCGCCCCGGCTTCTTTATGTAAATTGTCTACTTGAGTCTTATTTATTTTATCTAGACACTGCAGTAGTTGTGAATTAAAGTGTTGGATTTCATGTATTTTATTTTAAAAAGATGTATTATATTGAAACTGGATTTGTATTAAAGAGATTATGTATTTATGAGATGGGATTTTGATTAAATCCAATTGATGTGAATAACATTATGATATTACGATTTTTATTTCCGCTGCATTTATTATATGATTATTGTTATTGCATGATTTATTTTATTTTTAGGCTTGCTACGGGTTCCGGATTCAAAAGAATTCCCGTTCGCTAGCGCCGGTCATGGCCCCTGTTTTGGGTCGTGACAAAGTTGGTATCAGAGCGGAGTTCTGTGTCAGGGCTTAGTTATGTGAGTTGTGGCCCTAGTTTTTTAAAGTTGTGTTTTTCTGTTGGACTACTGCAGTGTATTAGGTTCGAGTATGTCTTGATAAGTATTCCTTGCTGTAGTTTTCAACATTATTCCTCCGTTGTCTATTTTGTCTGAATTTTTCCGTTTGTCTTTTCAGAATGAGGAGGCGGGCGCGTGTCGCTCCACCAGTCGTTGAGGTCGAGGATGATGAGTCTTTTCAGGATGAGGTTTTACCTCCTAAGCAGCCAGTGAGACGTAGAGGTCGTGGCAGAGGTAGACCTCGAGGAGCAGCAGGTCGCCGTAGGCAGAGAGAGTTACAGGACGAGGAGCCTATTGAGCCTGAGTTTGATGTTCTTGTTCCTCCAGTTGTTCAGCCTGCCTATCAGCACGGTATGTCTGACCCTGAGGCAGCTTTGTTCTATGCCCGAGTTGGCAGGATTGCTTTTGATGGTACTTCTGATCCTTTAGATTTTCTGCATGCGATTGAGACTAGGACTCGGACTGCTCATACCGAGTACCAGCGGATCATGATCGTTGAGTTGTCTGTTGAGGGACCAGCCTTAGATTGGTTCATTCAGATGATCCAGCCTTATATGATGACGATGTCATGGGCTCAGTTTCGAGAGCGGTTCATGAGGAGATTTTGTCCAGAGCCTCTTCGTTTGAGCTATCGTCTTCGTCTTACCAGTATTTCTCATGGAGATCGATCTGTAGAGGAGTATACCCGAGAGTTTCTTCGATTGGGTAGATATGCTGAGGATCTTATGCGAGATCAGTATTTCGCTGTTACTACATATGTTACTGGTTTGGGTTCAGCTTTTGTTGGTATGCCTACAGCAGGCCTTACTCTCGAGTCTGTGATTGAGCTAGCTAAGGAGATTGAGTTGAGGCTAGTTAGGCAGGGAGCGATGCCTGATTATTACCAGTTGGGAGTTCAGTCGAGTGGATTGCAGGCTACTCCATATTTGAGTTTTCATGTTGGTTCGAGTAGTCAGCAGCGAGGTTCGACTCAGCAGAGTCAGAGACAGCAGCAGCGAGTGCATCGGAGCAGTAGACATGGCCGTGGAGGTCAGCGTAGATCGTTCAGATTTGGGTCAGGTGCTTCGAGCAGTAGTAGTGGTCGTAGTTCTGGATCAGCAGCCAGTGTTTGTCAGACTTGTGGTAGAGTCCATTAGGGATCGTGTTATCTGACACCACTGACATGCTTCAGATGCGGACAGACAAGACATTTTGCTAGATCGTGTCCTTATTTCGGATATCAGCAGCAGCAGATTCCGCGATTCCCACAGCAGTCGATTGCTAATGCAGCACCCGTGCCATTTCAGTTACCACCAGCCCAGCATCAGAGTTCCACTCAGTTTGTTCCACAGTAGAGTCATGGTAGAGGTACTAGAGGAGGTGCCAAAGGTATTGGCCAGGCTTCTACCAGTCAGCAGGGAGGTCGAGGTCAGGCCAGAGTTTTTCATCTGACTCAGCAGGATGCTCAGGCATCTAATGCAGTCGTGGCAGGTATTGTTTCTATTTGTTACCTGGATGCTTGGGTTTTGTTTGATCCGGGTGCCATGCATTCATTCATTTCTCCCATTTTTGCTTCTAAATCTTGTTGGCAAGCTTCGAGGATGGCTTTTCCTTTGTCTGTTGCCACTCCTCTGAGTGATTCCTTGGACACCGATATTGTTCTTTCTGGTTGTCCAGTTCTCGTGGGAGATAGAGAATTACCCGCTGATTTGATTTTGTTGGATGTGATGGAGTTTGATGTTATTTTGGGAATGGATTGGTTATCTCAGCACTATGCCGTGGTAGATTGCAGGAATAAGGAGGTGACTTTCAGAATTCCTGGTGAAGAAGATTTTAAGTTTGTTGGTGATAGAAGTTCAGCACCTCAGAATCTTATTTCTGCTATTACGGCTAGGAAGTTATTGAAGAAAGGTTGTCAGGGATATTTGGCATTGGTCAGGGATACTTCAGTGGAGAAGTTGTCACTCACAGATGTTCCTGTTGCTTGTGAGTTTCCTGATGTTTTTCCCGAGGAGTTACCAGGTTTACCACCTCACAGAGAGATTGAGTTCTGTATAGATGTGGTTCCAGGTACTACTCCTATATCTATGCCACCCTATCGTATGGCTCCTGCAGAGTTGAGAGAGTTGAAGGCGCAGTTGCAAGAGTTGTTGGAGAAAGGTTTTATCAGACCTAGTGTTTCTCCTTGGGGTGCACCAGTCCTGTTTGTGAAGAAGAAGGATGGTACCCTGAGACTGTGCATTGACTACAGAGAGTTGAATAAGGTAACAGTGAAGAACAAGTATCCTCTCCCGAGGATAGATGACTTGTTTGATCAGTTACAGGGTGCACAGTTCTTTTCTAAGGTTGACTTGAGGTCGAGTTATCATCAGTTGCGGATTAGTGAGGTCGATGTCCCTAAGACAGCGTTCCGCACTCGATATGGTCATTATGAGTTTCTGGTGATGTCTTTTGGTTTGACTAATGCACCAGCAGCTTTTATAGACCTGATGAATAGGGTATTCAGACCGTATGTGGATCAGTTTGTAGTAGTCTTCATTGATGATATACTGGTATATTCGAGGAGTATGGAAGAGCATGTATATCACTTGAGGATTGTACTACAGACACTGAGAGATCATCAGCTTTATGCTAAATTCTTGAAGTGTGATTTCTGGATGGAGAGTGTTTCTTTTCTTGGACACGTAGTGTCTAAAGAAGGTATTCAGGTTGATCCACAGAAGGTTGAGGCAGTGTCTGAATGGCCTAGACCTACTTCTGTTATGGAGATTCGGAGTTTTCTGGGTTTAGCCGGGTATTATAGGCGGTTTGTGCAGGATTTTTCCAGGATAACAGCCCCTATGACTCGCTTGACTCAGAAGAATGTTAGATTCGAGTGGTCAGAAGCTTGTGAGAATAGTTTTCAGTTGTTGAAGGAGAAGTTGACCACAGCGCCAGTATTAGCTTTGCCTAATAGTGTGGATAAGTTCACAGTTTACTGTGATGCCTTTAGAATTGGTCTTGGTTGTGTGTTGATGCAGAATGGAAGGGTGATAGCCTATGCTTCGAGGCAGTTGAAGAAGCATGAGCAGAACTATCCTACACATGATTTAGAGATGGCTGCAGTGATCTTTGCTTTGAAGATTTGGAGACATTATTTGTACGGGGTGACTTGTGAGATATTTACTGATCACAAGAGCCTTAAGTACATTTTTCAGCAGCGAGATCTGAATTTGAGGCAGAGAAGATGGTTGGAACTATTGAAGGATTATGATTGCGAGATTATTTACCATCCGGGTAAAGGTAATGTTGTAGCAGATGCCTTGAGTAGGAAGTCCTCATGTAGTCTTGCTCACATTGGTGTTGAGAGGAGACCATTGATCCAAGAATTTCATTTGTTGGTGGATCAAGGTCTGATGATGAAGATTAGTAGATTAGGAGGACTGTTAGCTCAATTTAAAGTACGATCTGTACCGAGGGATAGGATTAAAGTAGCCCAAAGCCGAGATCCTATTCTAGAAGAGCTTGCAGAGAATGTCAGAGCAGGGAAGTTCACTGATTTCACACTCGATGATGATGGTGTGTTGTGGATCAGTGGTAGATTGTGTGTTCCTGATGTGGATGATTTGAGAGAAGAGATCCTAGAGGAAGCACATTCTACAGCTTACAGTGTTCATCCAGGTGTCACTAAGATGTACCACAGTATCAGAGAATTATACTGGTGGGATGGATTGAAGAAAGATATGGCTGATTATGTTGCTAAGTGTTTGAAGTGTCAGCAAGTGAAAGCCGAACATCAGAATCCTTCTGGGAAGCTTCAGCCTCTTCCTATTCCCGAGTGGAAGTGGGAAAGGATAGCTATGGATTTTGTGGTCGGTTTACTTCGTTCGAAGGATGGATACGATTCCATCTGGGTGATTGTTGATAGGTTGACGAAGTCTGCACATTTCTTGCCTGTGAAAGCCACATATTCAGTTGCTAGATTGGCAAAGTTGTATGTGAACCATATTGTGTGCCTTCATGGAGTACCTGTGTCCATTGTGTCAGATAGAGGTTCGGTGTTTACTTCTCGTTTTTGGCAGAAGTTGCAAGAAGCGATGGGCACTAGGTTGGATTTCAGTATTGCTTTTCATCCTCAGACAGATGGCCAGTCTGAGAGGATGATCCAGACACTGGAAGATATGTTGAGGATGTGTGTCTTGGATTTAGGAGGTAGTTGGGATGATCATTTATCGCTTGTTGAGTTTGCATATAATAATAGCTACCATAGCAGTATTGGTATGGCACCATATGAGGCATTGTATGGAAGGAAGTGTAGATCCCCGTTGAGTTGGGATGAGATTGGTGAGAGAGCTTTGACTGGACCAGAGATGGTTCAGGATGCTGCAGAGAAGGTCGTCGTGATCAAGCGCAGATTAGAGACCGCAGTTAGTAGACAGAAGAGTTATGCGGACCCTAGGCGCAGAGATGTGGAGTTTCAGGTTGGAGATTTCGTTTTTCTGAAAGTATCTCCGATGAAGGGTGTGATGAGATTTGGCAGAAAGGGTAAGTTAGCACCGAGATACATTGGACCATTTGAGATTCTGGAGAGAGTTGGCACTGTTGCATATCGATTGGAATTGCCTCCGAGTATGTCACAGGTGCATCCAGTATTTCATATCTCGATGTTGAGGAAGTATATCTCAGATCCTTCACACGTGTTGCAACCTGACAGTGTGGAAGTGAGTGAAGATTTGACGTTTGTGGAAGAACCTGTGGCGATCGTTGATTTTCAAGTTCGACAGTTACGATCGAAGCAGATTCCGATGGTCAAGGTTCTGTGGCGCAGCGACAGAGTTGAAGAGCATACGTGGGAGACTGAAGCTGAGATGCGAGCTTCTTACCCGTATCTCTTTCCTTCTTGATCTTGTTCTCTAGAATTCGGGGACGAATTCTTGTAAGGGGGGAAGACTGTAATATCCCGTGTTTTTAAAATATTTTTACACTATACCGGGATATGCAGTGTTAATAATTTCTGTATTTTATATGATATTTTTACGAGTTAATATGTATTTAAAACCTATTTTAATTACTGTGTATTATTTTCAGTGTTTTACATAAAATTTTCCCAGGACTTGCATTTTCGGGGAAATTTTCACGTAAACAATGTAATATTAATTATTTTATATATATTTTCGGACTTGCATGAACTCATGCGTATTTTTAAAATACTAAATAAAGCCTACGTGTGTGTATATTTATTTAATTAGGGTTTAATACATAAAACCCTAATATTGTATTATTTATTTATTATTATTTAATTATTTTATTTATTATTAAATTATTAAAATTTATTATTTTATTATTATTTATTTATTAATATTTAATTATTTTATTTTATTTTATTTTTTCTTTTTCTTTTTTTTTTTCCTTTTTCTTTCTTTTTCTTTTTCTTTTTCTGTCCTTTTTCTTTCTTTTTCTTTTTCTTCTTCTTCTTCTTTCCTCCCGCGCCCGACGCCCGACCACCACCCCTCACCGTCTGTAACTCCGATCACCTACCGTCGGTGTGCCTCCCGGCTTGCCACCGCCGTTCCCAGCCGTCCTCCGCCGCCTCCAGCCCTTTTCCCGGGCGCCGGCAGCTCCATTCTTCCTCTTTTGGTCGAAATCTTCCCTTCGCCGTTTCTCCCTCCTCCGGCCACCGTTTTCGACACCGCCGGTCTCTTTCTTCTCCTTGAGCTCCGGTGAGTATGATTCTAGCTTTGGTTTGAGCTAAAATGGTTTAGATTTGCTTAGGTTTCGATTTTTCCAATTCGGTCACATTAGGGTTTTTGATTTTTTTGAGCTTCTAATTGGATGATTCATGGAAACTCCCTTAATAAATGTTGTTCCTAGTAGCTTAATCTACATGTGTGAATTTTTGTAGAATTTTTGGAGATTATTTGGATTTTTGGGTATTTTTGAATATTTTAATATTATTTCCTAATTTTCGGAAATTAATTATTTAAATTATGAAATTGGAGTTTATGGTTAAATTAGGTGTTGAAATGAATTATAGGAATTTATTTGGAATTTTTATGAATTTCTAAATATTTATTTTGAATTATTGAAGTTTATGTGATTTTGAGAAATTAGGGTTACATGTGTTTTTATTTGAATTTAATTGGTTAATTGAGTTTAATTATTAATATTATTGATAAATATGTTGAGAAAATTAATTTTGGATAATTGTATGATTTTTGGTGAATTTTTGAAGCAATTTAAGTATATTTATATATATAGGGATATTTTGGTAATTTTACCCTAAATTGTCTAAAAATGTAATTTAATTGGTTTTAATAATTATTTAAGGTATAAAAATGATTTCTACAAAATATTTGGTATTTTTAACTAATTAAAACTATTTTTCGTGAATTATTTTCAATTATATATATAATATACGATTTTTCTAATAAAATGAGTTTTTATCGGTTTTTACAGTGTTTTAAGGTTAATTATGTAATTTCCACCTATGAAATGTATTTCTGTGATTTAAGGATATTTTTGATATTTCCTGAATTGTTCTGTGTTTGTGGACCCCGGTCGGTGGACTGTAGTTTGGAGTCCGACCGTGGGATTTTGATTGTGTTGAGCCTATTTTTTCGAAGTGTATTTCTTTGCAGGGTCGGCTCTACTCTTTTGAGTAGAGAGATGTCCGTTTTACAGGGGAGGTTCTGCCGGATTTTCGATAGAATTCTCGTAAAACGTGATATCCAGTCGAACCCTAATTTTGTTTCCGTACTTAAATACTCTAGATTGAATTCTAGGATTTCTGTTAGGGTTTATTCTGATGTCGGTTATTTATTGCTTGTTTAGTTGCGCTGAGATCGAGGGCTAGTGGACCAGGCCCGTCGGACCCGTCTCGTGGAGCGCATTAGGTGAGTTACTATACTATATATATATACTTAGGATGCATGATTTAGAAATACATGTTTTATATTGAATAAATATGCATAAATAATTTGATTATTTCTTACGTTTACATTAAGTATATTTTTGGTTTATTGCTGGTATATAATAAATTATATACATGTTTTGTTAATAAAATATATTTAAAATGTTTTTAAATATATTTTTAGTTTAATTTATGATTTGACTGGATTTATTTGACGTATATATACTCGAAATATACCTGGTTTACTTTTGGTATATTTCTGGTATATATATGGATTATATTGTTATTTCATTTACATTCATGCATCATATATTTTTTTATGAATGAATGTTTTATATTTAATGATGAAGGATATCAATAGAACGTGCTACCTAGTGGGCAGCACTAGGACCGAGTACGTACCGGTACGCCTATAGCTTTAGGCTATATTACTAACTATTTGTGGATATTGATTTGATATGATTATTTGATGTGTGAGATATGGTTTGGAGGTGTGATTGCTGGAGCTCGGTTGACCAAGTGTCTCGGGGCCAATCACACTGGCAGTTAGACTGCTGGAGCTCGGTTGACTTAGTGTCTCGGGGCCAGTCTACTGTCTAAATGGATTAAGTGGATATACTTGGAATAAGTGAGCCTATGTGGCTAGAGTGTTGTTTAACACTATTTTCTGAGGTTGCGATATTCTAGGGTTCTATGTGATCCTTCATAAAAGATGATTTTCAGATAAAATATATAAAAATGATTTTATTGCATCTGTGTGTAATTGCCTGTATATATACATATTATATATATTATTGACTGTATGCATTATCACTTAGTGTGTATGTATATATATTATAGTAATTCACTCAGTGAGGTCTGACTCCCCTCCGTTGACTATTTTTCAGAAGAGTCAACTTCTTCAGACCTCAGTAACAAGTCGATACGCCGGATTTCTTCCGCCCCGGCTTCTTTATGTAAATTGTCTACTTGAGTCTTATTTATTTTATCTAGACACTACAGTAGTTGTGAATTAAAGTTTTGGATTTCATGTATTTTATTTTAAAAAGATGTATTATATTGAAACTGGATTTGTATTAAAGAGATTATGTATTTATGAGATGGGATTTTGATTAAATCCAGTTGATGTGAATAACATTATGATATTACGATTTTTATTTCCGCTGCATTTATTATATGATTATTGTTATTGCATGATTTATTTTATTTTTAGGCTTGCTACGGGTTCCGGATTCGAAATAATTCCCGTTCCCTAGCGCCGGTCATGGCCCCTGTTTTGGGTCGTGACAATAAATGTGCAGACTTGGTCAACCTGTCCATAATCACCCAAATGGAATCTTATCCATCCTTAGAATGAGGTAAAACAACCACAAAATCCATAGCTATCCTTTCCCACTTCCACTCAGTTATAGGAAAAGGCTAAAGCTTTCCAAAAGGCTTATAATGCTCAACTTTCACTTGCTGAAATGTCAAGCACTTAGCAACATAATCAGCGACATCCTTCTTTAGTCCATCCCACCAATACAAGTCTCTAATATTGTGGTACATCTTAGTGATACCTGGATGTACGCTATAGGCTGTAAAATGTGCTTCCTCAAGGATTTCTTCTCTTAAATTATCCACATCAGGAACACATAATCTACCACTGATCCATAAAACACCATCATCATCAAGTGTGAAATCAGTGAACTTCCCTGCTCGGACATTTTCTGCAAGCTCTTCCAAAATAGGATCTCGACTTTGAGTTGCCTTAATCCTATCTCTCAGTACATATCGCACCTTAAACTGAGCTAGCAGTCCACTTGATATACTAATCTTCATCATTAAACCTTGATCCACTAACAAATGCAACTCCTGGATCAACAGTCTCCTTTCTACACTGATATAAGCAAGACTGCCTGAGGACTTCCTACTCAAGGCATCTGCTACCACCTTGGCCTTGCCTGGATGATATAGAATCTCACAGTCATAATCTTTCAACAGTTCTAACCATTTCCTTTGCCTTAGATTCAGATCTCTCTACTGGAAAATGTACTTAAGGCTCTTGTGATCAGTAAAAATCTCACAAGTCACCCTGTACAGATAGTGTCTCCTGATCTTGAGAGCGAAGATCACTGCAGCCATCTCTAGGTCATGGGTAGGATAGTTCTGTTCATGGTTCTTCAACTGCCTCGAAGCATAGGCTATCACCCTACCATTCTACATTAACACACAACCTAGGCCAATTCTAAAGGCATCACAATAAACTATGAACTTATCTTCTCCATTAGGCAAAGCCAAAACTAGAGCTGTGGTCAACCTCTCCTTCAACAATTGAAAATTGTTCTCATAAGCTTTAGACCACTCAAATCTTACATTCTTCTAAGTCAAGCGAGTCATAGGAGCTGCAATTCTAGAAAAATCTTGCACAAATCTCCTATAGTACCTGGCTAAACCTAAAAAACTGTGAATCTCTATAACTGAAGTCAGTCTAGGCTACTCAGACACTGCCTCAATCTTTTATGGATCAACCTGGATACCTTCTTTAGACACCACGTGTCCAAGAAATACAACACTCTCCATCCAGAAATCACACTTCAAGAATTTAGCATAAAGCTGATGTTCTTTTAGTGTCTATAGTATAGTCCTCAAGTGATATACATGCTCCTCCATACTTCTCGAATACACCAGTATATCATTGATGAAGACTACCACAAATTGATCCATATATGGTCTGAATACCATGTTCATAAGGTCCATAAAAGCTGCTGGTGCGTTAGTCAAGCCAAAAGACATCACCAGAAACTCATAATGGCCATATCAAGTGCGGAATGCCATTTTAGGAACATCGACTTCGCTGATCTACAACTGATGATAACCCGACCTCATATCAATCTTAGAAAAGAACTGTGCACCCTGTAGCTAATCAAACGAGTCATCTATCCTCAGGAGAGGATACTTGTTCTTCACTATCACCTTATTAAGCTCTCTATAGTCAATGCACAATCTCAGGGTACCATCCTTCTTCATAAATAGGACTGGTGCACCCCAAAGAGAAATATTGGGTCTAATGAAACCCTTATCTAGCAACTCTTGCAACTTCTCCTTCAACTCTTTTAACTCTGTAGGAGCCATTCTGTAGGGTGACATAAATATAGGGGTAGTGCCTGGAACCACATCTATATAGAACTCAATCTCTCTATAAGGTGGTAAACCTGGCAACTCCTCAAGAAAAACATCAGGAAACTCACAAGCAACAGGAACATCTGTGAGTGACAACTTCTCCACTAAAGTATCCTTGACTAATGCCAAATATCCTTGACAACCCTTCTTCAACAACTTCCTAGTTATAATAGTAGAGACGAGATTCTGAGGTGCTGAATTCCTATCACCCATAAACTTAAATTCTTCTTCACCAAGAATTCTAAAAGTTACCTCTTTACTCTGACAATCCACCACGGTATAGTGCTGAGATAACTAATCCATACCCAAAATAACATTGAACTCCATCACATTTAATAGAATCAAATCAGCTAACAATTCTCTACCTCCGATAAGAACTGGACAACCAAAAAGAACAACATCGGTGTCCAAAGAATCATTTAGAGGAGTGGCGGCAGACAAAGGAAAAGCCATCCTCGAAGCTTGCCAATAAGACTTGGAAGCAAAAATAGGAGAAACAAACGAATGCGTGGCACCCGAATCAAACAGAACCCATGCATCCAAGTAATAGACAGAAAAAATACCTACCACGACTGCATTAGATGCCTGAGCATCCTACTGAGTGAGATGGAAAACTCTGGCCTATCCTCAACCTCCCTATTGGCTGGTAGAAGCTTGGCCAACACCTCTGCCACCTCCTCTAGTACCTCTACCACAACCCTACTAGGGAACAATCTAGGTAGAACTCTGATGTTGGGCTGGAGGCAACTGAAAAGGAATAGGTGCAGCACTAGCAATTAACTGCTGAGGAAATTGTTGAATCTGCGGCTGCTGATACCCGAAATAAGGACACGATCTAGCAAAATTTCGATCTATCGGCATTTGAAACACATCAATGATGTCATATAACATGGTCCCTGATGGACTCTGCCATAGGTCT
Source organism: Mallotus nudiflorus (assembly GCA_947683625.1). Taxonomy (NCBI): domain Eukaryota; kingdom Viridiplantae; phylum Streptophyta; class Magnoliopsida; order Malpighiales; family Euphorbiaceae; genus Mallotus; species Mallotus nudiflorus. Next base: position 1,219,627 of record CANTUR010000325.1, read on the forward strand.
GACATACACTAGCAGTTGACCTAGAACTACGACCATTGTTGCTGCTCGAAGCACCTGACCCATGTCTGAATGGTCTACGCTAACCTCCACGACCATGTCTACTGCTCTGATGTACCCGCTGCTGCTGTCTCTGAGTCTGCTGGGCTAGACCCCTCTGCTAACTACTCAAACCAATCTGAAAACTCAAGTATGGAGTAGTATGGAATCCACCTGACTGAACACCCAGTTGGTAATAATCAGGTATAACTCCTTGCCTAACTAGCCTCAGTTAAATCTCCTTGTCTAACTTTATCACTGACTCCAGAGTAAGGCCCGCTGTAGGCCTACTAGCAAATGCAAAACCTAATCTAGTGACGTATGTGGTGACTGCAAAGTACTGGTCTCACATCAAATCCTCTGCATATCTGTCAAACTGAAGGAACTCTCGAGTATAATCCTCAATAAATCTATCCCCTCGGGAAATGTTGGTCAACCGGAGTTGATAAATCATGCGAAGTGGCTCTGGGCAGAATCTCCTCATGAATTGCTCTCTAAATTGAGCCCAAGTCATCATCATCACATACGGCTGGATCATCTGAATAAACCAGTCCAAGGTTGGTCCCTTTACAGACATCTCGACTATCATGATCTACTGATACTTGGTGTGAGCAGTTCGAGTCCTCGTCTCGATTGTATGCAGAAAATCCAATGGATCAGACGTCCCATTGAAGGCAATCCTACCAACTCTAGCATAGAATAGAGTTGCCTCAGGGTCATACATACCCTACTGATAGGCAGGCTGAATAGGCTGAACTACTGGAGGTACAAGAACATCCACGTACTCTGGCTCTACAGGCTCCTCATCCTGTATCTTTCTCTGTCTATGGTGACCTGCCACTCCTCGAGGTCTACCTCTGCCATGACCTCTACATCTAACTGGCGGCTCAGGAGGTAAAACCTCATCCTGGAAAGACTCATCATCCTTGGCCTCAATGACTGGTGGAGCGACACGTGCTCGCCTCCTCATTCTGAAAAGAACAAACAAAATAGACAACGGAAGATAACACAGAAAACTAAATCAAGAAATACTCATCAAGACATACTCGAACCTAATTCATTACAATAGTTTAAACAAAAACACAATACTAAAAACTAGGGCCATAACTCACATAACTAAGGTCCTGACATAGAACTCCGCTCTGATACCAACTTTATCATGACCTAAAACAGGGGGGCATGATCGGTACTAGGGAATGAGAATTCTTTCGAATCCAGAACCCGTAGCAAGCCTAAAAAAAATAAAAGCATGCAATATAATATAATAAATAAAATATTTGTACATCGGAAATTTAATCTCAAATATAAAAATAATAATTCCTCAACTCATTTAAATAACATAAAATCCATTTCATATATATAATAAAATATTTCAGAACAAATTTTTAGTTTAACATTCTGAAATTTAAATCTCATACATGCATATCATAAATACAACTCACAACAAATTAAAGTACAACAACTACTACAGTGTATAGAATACAAAATAAACTCAAGTAAGTAGTTTACATAATAAGGCCAGAGCGGAAGAAATCCAGCATACAGGCCTATTACTGAGGTCTGAGGATGAAGACTCTCATGAAAAATATCAACATAGGGGAGTTAGACCTCACTGAGTGAATTGTTATAATATATATACATGCATAACTAAATGACAAATGTAGACACTTAATAGTATATATATAATAAATATATATATAGGCAAATATACACATATGCTGAAATCACTTTATATACAATATTGAAAAATATCAGTTTATGAAGGATCAAATAGAACCTTAAATGATCACAACCTCAAATAGTAATAGCCAACACTCTAGCCATACATGCTCACTTATTCAAAATCAATTCACTTATTCCATTTGGACAGTAGACTGGCCCCAAGATACTAAATCAACCGAGCTCCAACAGTTTGACTGTCAGTGTGATTGGCCCCGAGACACTTGGTCAACTGAGCTCCAATAATCACACTCTCAAATTACATCTCACATCAATCAAATCAATCCAGTCATAATTCACAAATATGTTAGTAATTTAACCTAAATTCTATCGTCGTACCGGTACGTACTCGGTCCTAGTGCTGCCCACTAGGTAGCACGTTCTATTGATATCCTTCATTAAAATAAACTCATACATTCATAAAATAAATGTTGCATGATACTAATTTAAATGGCAATATAAACCATATATATACTAGAAATATACTTAAAATAAACTAAGTATATTTTGAGTATATATATGTCAGATAAATTTAATTCAATTATAAAATAAACCAAAAATAAACCATATTTATACTTAAAACAATTTAGGTATAAATCAAGAGTAAAACATGCATTTATTTCAAAGTATACCAAAAATATACTAAAGATATACCTAAATTATAGTAATCATTTATTAAAGCAATTTATGCATAAATCATGCAATTAAAGCATATATTTCTAAAACATGCAACCTAAATACACATATATATAAAATAACAACTCACAGTTGTGCGTTCCTCAAGATGGGTCCGACGGACTTAGTCCATTAGGCCTCGGTCTTGGTGCAACTAACAATCAAATCACAACATGAAATTAGAACAAATCTAACTTAACTTCTAGAGACTCGATCTAGAATTCTAAACATAGACAGATACATAATCAGACCTGTTGTCACGTTTTACAAGAAGTCTATCAAAAATTCAGTAGAACCTCCTCTATAAAATGAAAATCTCTCTACTTAAAAAGTAGAGTCGGTCCTGCAAGAAAAACACACTTTGAAACAGAATATCCTCACAACCCCTCGGTCGGACCTCAATCTGCAATTCCTACCGACCAAGGTTCACAATTCACAAGATATACACAAAATATATTAAAATTCCATAAATACCAACAATACCCTTTATATACCAAAATATAGCATATTTAACATTAAAACACCAAAAATAATTATTTTACCGATAATTACTTAAAAACCCTAATATTAATATAATATTATTAAAAACTGATATTTCGTGATAAATTCACAAATATTAATGAAAATTCATTTTATAAATCCAAATTATTTAATTAGCCCAAAAACATATTAAAAATTATTAAAAACCCATTTATTTACAAAAATAGTGTATTGTATATAATTTGAAAATAATTTTTGAAAAATAGTTTTAATTAGTTAAAAATAGTAAATAATTTGTAAAAATCATTTTTATACCTCAAATAATTATTAATATCAATTTAACAAAATATTCAACTAAAATTTCTACCAAATTACCAAAATACCCCTAATATATAATAATTCACATAATATACTATAATTACTCAAAAGTTCACTAACAATTATATAATTACTCTAAAATTATTTTCTCAATATATAATTGAATAAAATCAATAAGTATACTCAATTAACCAATTAATTTTAACAAATATATACATAACCTATATTTCTAAAATTCACATAAACTAAATAAAATTGTATTAATTACACAAAAATCACAAAAATTATAAATTAAATTATATAATTATTTTCAACCACCATAAACACTAAAAATCACAATTTCACAATTTATTTAATTAATTTACGAAAATTAGAAAATAATAATAAAATAATAAAAAATTCACAAAAATCAAAATAAATTCCAAAAATTCCACAAAAATTCCAGAGTGTAGATTGAGCTAGTAGAATCAACTTTTGTGAAGAAATCAAGATTGAATATCAAAGATTGAAGTTCAAAAAAAATCAAGAAACAAAAGAGGCCAAAATTGAAATCAAGCTCAAATCCTTACCAAATCAAGTTTTCAAGCTACAAGGAGCTTGGAATCGTCTTATATGGAGTTCTAGAAGCTCAACAGCACTGGAACCACTAGATTTGGTGACTGGAATCAACTTGAACGGAGTAGATAGGAGTTTCGACAATTCTAGCTTCCACAACAACCACCAGTGCCGAAGAATGTGGAGGAGGGTGGCGGAGCAACTGGAGAAGACGGCAACACTTTGGGAGGCACTCTGATCGGCGTTGCAGAGGTGAGGGGGTAAAGGGGGGGTAAGGTGTCGGGGTGAGTGTGAGGGAGAAGATCAGTTTATATATATATATATATATAATACACAAAAGAATAATGCATGAAACAATAAAATTTTATTTAAATGCTATTTTCCAAAATAATAGGTTTTAGAATAATTTTTACGTAGAAATTTTAAATAAACATAAAATAACATTAATTATTAACAAAATAATTAAATAATCAAATATATATAAAAAAACTATTAATACTGCATATCTCGATACAATATAAAAATATTTAAAAACTCGGGTTATTACACTAACATTCTTAAAATAACCAATCAACATTAGGTAGCCTGCTGGAACTACTACTTGAACTAATCCTAAATCAACTTCTATAGAATTTCATATACTTATTTTTTCATAAAACCATTTAAAAGGCATGAAGATGAGACATAAACCCACAAGTTTTATGTTTTGAACTTCCCTTAATTCTTGTTTTATGGCTATGAAAACTAAAGAGTAATATTCAGTTATAAACTAGAATTCTCATCGTGAAGAACTTTATTCATTTTTAAAATCAATTAACCTATTTCCCTTTCAATTATTTCTAATTACCATGATTAGAATGTCATAAGATAAAATCACATACCTTTGCCAAAATTAGAAAACCTTAGAATTTTCTCATTTTCCTTCTTTCTTCTTCAATTTCCTTTTCTTTCTCCTCACTTTTCCTTTTTTATTCTCTTCACTTTTATTTTTTATTCTCTCCTTGTTCCAGCCCCCTTTTATTTTATTTTATTTTTTTGTAAATGTTATTCCTTTTTAGCCTCTATACTTTCTCTTTATTACTTGTAACTAATTAATTATCTTCTCAACTTCTAAATCCTTAATGTTTAATCTTCACTATTTCTAGTCCTAGAATATGGTTTATATTTTCTTATATTCTATTAATTCATTGATAATTTCTTATATTATAATTATGCTATATTTATCATCATCTTTATTTCTAGGAAATAAATCATGCAAGTCATGCATTGTGCCATATTTTACATTTTCATAAATATGATACGTAATGCATGTGAAATGCACATGTTCAAATCAGAGACTTTTGTGATGCATATATTTATATAATATTTAAAATGGGTAAAGATAGGGATGTTATGCCTACACTTCAAAAATCATTATTATTTATTCACAAATTTACCACTGATAATTCCTACTTTTTTGAATTTTTGCATGACTATTTTGTTGGAATGGACTAGAATACTAAGAAAATCTTATTGCAAGGACCGAGTGAAAATGGCTTGTACTATCTCCCATCTCCCAAATCTATATTTTCCAGTGAGTTAATTTCTTTTGATAACTGGCATGCCCAATTGGGACATCCTCAAATGTCCATAATTTCTACAATAATTGCCAATAATAATTTATCTTATTCTAGTTATTCTTCCAAATCAATTTGTCATGCTTGTAAGTTAGGAAAATTGGCTAGAATGCCATTGGCTTCTGTTGAGCATACTAGTATGCATCCTTTTGATATTATTCACTCTGATGTTTGGGGTCTTCTGCCCACTTTGTCCAATTTAAGTTATAAATATTTTGTTCTTTTTGTTGATGATTTTACATGTTTTACCTGATTTATTTTCTCAAAAATAAAAGTCAAGTATTTTCCAAGTTTAAAGAATTTGAATCATTAGTTAATCGTCAATTTAATTTATAAATAAAGGCATTTCATTCATATTAGGGGGGTGAGTATCAAAAGCTTAATTCCTACTTCAAACAAAAAGGCATAGTTCACTGCATTGCATGTCCTTATACACATAAACAAAAATGGTGTTTCAAAATGAAAAATAAGACTTATTGTTGATAATGGACTCATATTATTAGCACATGCTTATATTCGTTATCAATTTTGGCCTTATGCCTTTCAAACCATTGCTTAATTAATAAATTACATGCCCAGTAAAGTTGTTCATAATTCTAACCCATTTGAGTTGTTATACAAAAAAATCTCTTAATTTAAAAAGCTTAGAATTTTTGGTTGTGCAGTTGATCCATGGTTAAGATCCTATAACAAGCACCAATTCTCTTTTAAAACTCATCAATTATGTATCTTAGTAAATCTCCTACTCATCATGGTCATTTATGCTTAGACATAGCTAAAGATAAAATTTATGTGGCTAGACACATATCTTTTTATAAGAGTTTATTTCTATTTAAACTACATACCACTTGTTCCACTTTACCACCATTACCTCCATCCACACCATGGCTTATAGTATTAACACCATTATCATTCGATCTTACATAATTAGGTACTATTCCTATGGTTTTTCTCCTTTTAACTTACCTTCTCACACTCCTACTCACACAACAACTCCTACTTAGTCTTTTACCCTATCTCCAACTCCATCCAATCATAATTTTGTTATTCTGTATCACTCTCTATCACCTGATATCTCTACACCTACCTATTCCTATAAACTTCACAACTCAATCTCTCTTGGGATTAATTTGGTTGTTGACCTAAGCAATATGTTAATCCCATAGACAATATTAACCAAACCCATCCAATGAATTTGCACCCCACCACCCTTTAAAAATGTCATGCCCACTTACATACTCATAGACCCTCCAAACTTGATTATCTTCTAATTCAACCATACACTATTGCCTAAGCCAACAAATACGTAGAATGGAATAATGCCATGTCTGATGAAATTAATGCTCTCCTTACTAATTTTACTTAGATATTGGTACCAAGACCTTCTAATGTTAATGTTGTAGGATGAAAGTGGATATACAGGATTAAATGAAACTTAGATGGTAGCATTGAGTGCTACAAAGCTTAGTTTGTAGCTTAGGGATTCATGCAAAAATCTAGCTTGGATTATAAAGAAACCTTCAATCCTGTGATTAAAGCTACTACAATTAGAACAATTTTTGCCATTGTAACTATTTTTCATTAGCCAATTCAATAGCTATATGTGTCTAATGCCTTTCTTCATGGGCATATAAGACAATCTTCATGGCATAACCTCCTGGTTTTACTAATTTCTCTATTCCTAATCGTGTTTGTGAATTGAAACAATCCTTATATGGTTTAAAGCAATCCCCACAAGCATGGCTTTAAAGGCTCAGTACATACTTACTCTCCTTGCTTTTCATTGCCTTAAAAAGTGATCATTCTCTCTTCATCTATAGGCAAGGCATTGATGTTGTTTATATTTTAGTATATATTGATGATCTTGTTATTAGTGGTTTAATTATCAAAATTGTTCTTAGCATGATTAACAAACTGAAATGTGAATTTCCTATTCATGAATTCATGATCTTGGTGACTTGAATTACTTCCTTAGTCTCGAGGTTACTTAGTAATCCACTAGGATTATAAAATCTCAACACAAATACATTTATAATATCCTTAATAGAACTAGTACATTGGACTCAAAACCTTGTCTAACGCCCCTTGTTAATAAGCCTTCATTAATAAAAAAAATCAGGGTACTCTAATTAACTAAGCAAAAGATTATTGAAAATTTATGGGCGATTTGTAATACATTACCATAACAAGACCAGACATTGCTTACAGTATAAATAACGCATGTCTATTTATGCACTCTCTAAGTCATGCTCACTGGGTTGCTTTAAAAAGGTTGCTTTGCTATCTATAAAGAATAAAAAATAAAGGACTATTCTTTGCTCAAGAATCCTCTCTTGAACTTTCATGTTACATTGATAATGATTAGGGTGGTGATGTTGATGACCATCATTCTATAAGTGGCTATGGTGTTTTTCTTGGCAAATCCTTAATTTCTTGGATGGCTAATAAATAACCTACTATGGCTAGATCTTCCACTAAAAGTGAATACAAAGCGGTTGCCCATGCTATTACAGAAATCATTTAGATTAATTCTCTCCTAGGTGAACTTGGATTTTCTTACTCTAAAGTGGTTCTTCATTGTGACAATATGGGTGCCATTTACCTCACTTTGAACCTTATATTTCATGCCCAAACTAAACATATTGAATTGGACTTTCATTTTATTCGCAAAAAATTAACAAATGGTTTTCTTCAAGTTTAGTTTTTTTCTATTACTGAACAACTCATCGATCTCTTCACCAAGCCCCTCTTCATTACTCGATTTCAACTCTTGTGTGGTCATCTTCCTTTTTATGATGATGTTGGGCTTCCGGGGGGTGTTAGCCTATATTTGAATAAGCTTTTATTTATCATATTGTTAGCTTACTGTTTTATTATTGTTAGTAGTTATAGTATTGTTAATGATGTATATATATATATATATATATATATATATATATATATATATATATATATATATATATACATATATCATTGTAAACTCATTGATTAATATACAAAAATTACAAAAGTTCACAAAATGAATATACATAAATGAATTTACATGCATGAAATGGCCAAATGTTGGTTAAAAAAAAGTGGCCTTATATGCACTTAAAGAGTTAAAAAAAATTATCAACTCCACTGATTTAGATGGCAAAGTTGATAAAGAAAAACATACCTTCTCTGCTAACGAGGATGGCAGAATAGGTATGTCAGCCAATTGTGTTGGTGGAGTTCTGAGGCTAGCACCACATTACCAAAATCCACCCCAAATTGGTAATAACTTTTCTAACTACCCTAAATCAGGAATTACTTTTACATCCACCCTAATTTGGCAAAATTTTTTTCTTTTTTTACATTAAATTGGTAAAAAGCCCAGAGAAATTCTCTCTTATATGTTATTTTTCCTAGTGTTTTCTCATTACTTTCTTGAAGTTTCTTCCTAGTGTTTTCTCATTACTTTCTTGAAGTTTCTTAGTAACCAAACACTTTTCTTTTTTTTTTCTCATTGAATATTCATCATTTTTGGAAAATGAATCAAGAAGCCATACTAGAGGAGCTTCCATATAGTCCTTACTTCCTTCATCTTAATAAAAAAACTTCATCAATGCTCACATCATGCAGGCTCATAGGTAATAATTACTACTCTCAATCATGATCCATGCACATGGCCTTGATCTTTAAAAATAGGTTGAAGTTTATGGATGGCTCAATTACTGCTCCTAACTTATACAATCCTTTATTTTATGTTTAGGCAAGATACAATACAATGGTCCTCTCTTGGCTTGTGAAATCTTTATAACCATCCATTATGCAAAGTGCAATTTGGATTGATTTTGCCTATGATTTATGGAAGGATTTGTATAACAGGTTCTTACAAGGAGATGTTGTGCACATTTCAAACTTACAAGAAGAAATAGCATCACTGAAGTAAAGTTCATTATATGTGACAGACTATTTTACTCATTCAAAAGTTCTTTGGATTGAGTTAATCAATTTGAGACTAATTCCTCAATGCATTTATATTCCCCAATGCAATTGCAATGCATTTGATATGATTACGAGCTATTAAGACTAAGTCTATGTTATTCAATTTTTGAAAGGTCTAAATGGTGATTTTTCAACTATGAAATCACAAATTCTCATTATCGACCCATTCCCCACCATCAATTGAGTGTTAATCCAAAGATTTCTATAGTTTTTTATATAGGTAAAGGAGCATCTAGTTTTGGTTACAAGACAAACAATTGTAATACAAGTGTTTGGTTTTGAAGATAAGCCACAAAAGTTTTTATCAAGATGGAAAGCCTTAATGAGAACATCAGGATTAAAAGGAGGTGTTAATCCAAAGATTGCATTTGCTAGTATGACAACTTTTAGATCTTGGCTGCTTAAAGCTACTATTACAATTGCATGAGTTCTCCTAATGTTCAACTGAAAATGAATAAGGCCAAATGGGAATACGAAAACATCTCCAAGACATAGAATTTTAGCAAAGAGAAGATGATCAGGATTTGATTTGACAAAACAAACATAAAGCATACCCTTTGTCACAATAAGAACCTTTGTTGCTCGAGGATTATAATGGGGAGTGTTTAGGCCACCATTCAGTGCATAATCTATACGAATTAATGATAATCCATTTATGTTGAGTCCTCCTAATTCATTAACTATTGAAGGAGTTACATTTACTCCAAGTTGATTTATGGTGTTTCCAGGAATATTGAATCTTGAGAGGAAGTAATCATCTGCTATCACCATCTTTGGATCTTTACAGAATTTTCCATTCATGAATATTGCATCTACATGTAAATCAACCATACATATAACTTATTATACCACATTAATAGATAAATATACAACTATATACAAACAACCTTCAAACTTAGTGTCATTTACTGCTACATAGAAGTCTAGGAGAGGTGTAGGGTCAGCGGCAAAGGCAAATGATAAAGCCAAAGCCAACAAGGCAAAATTTACAAAGATAATACAACCAATAACTCTCATTATTATATGCTTCATTATTGGATGTCTTCAAAAGTTTTAATAAATAAAATTTTCTTATTCCTTATTGGGTGAAGGGTACATAGGTGTTTATATAATAATGGATGACATTGAGTACCATTACTCAACATATCTAGTTATACTTGCACGAACATTAAACTAGAAATATAGTATATAGCAAAATTGTTTGCTTCTTCGATTTACTTTGCCTTTTGTAATTTAATTTAATTTAATTACATTCCCATGCAATTTAGACACATAAACATTTTATTACAGTTATTAAGTCCTGCAACTAACATAGTCATAGAAATAAACTCAATTTTAGCAACTGGTTGATTTTTATACCCTTGGTATTATCTTTATAATTTTAGTTATAAACAAGTATATTTAAGGATGATGTATTTTGTTAACATTTTACATATGCATAGTAATAGCTACAATTAATATAGTTAATTTTTTAATACTTTATATAAAAACAAAAGTCCATTTGATTTAATTTTTTATAGTAGTTGATAATTGTTATTAACAACTAGTAGTGGACAAATATAAATGATTTGTTAAAATTTTATTGTTTGTAGTTAATAAATCAAATGAACATTAAAAGTATATATAGTTCTTATTTTTTAATATAATTTGATATATCTATTAATATTTTTTAGTGATGTTATTTAAAAACATTATATAGTGATGAATAATAATTTATTATCTTTAATTTTTTAATTACTAAAATTAATAATAGAGACTAGTAAAAATACCCTATATTTTTTTAAAAAATAGAAATAAATATTATAATTTTTTAATTTCTAATTATAATCTAAGGAAATATTTATTTTATTATGCATTATTAAAAATCAATTGTATGTAAATAATTTAAAAAAGTATTTGTTATTAATTATTTTTAATAATGGGTAATACAGTTGGCATAAAATAATAAATTCAAATCAATTGTCATTTGTCAGCTAGGGAACTCTGAAATACAAATGAACAAATTGTAAATATTTTGGATAAAAACATTTGAAAATTGCAACAAACAATTATGATTTTGTTTGAATTAAAAAAAATTGTGTTAGCTCAAGTTTTATTTTCCACTGTTTTCCTCAAGTCCACCTTTGGATGAACATTACACCTCATTAAAATTTATCCAATGGCTTATATTCATTTTCATATATATATAATACAAGAGAGATAAAAAAAACCAACTAAAAGAAAGATAAAATAGATCCAAGAAAAAGAAATATACGAACATAACCCAACAGATGCATCCTAAAAAGGCTAAACCACTTTAGTTGAAGCAAAGAGAAAAAAAAATGAAAAGCAACGCATCAAAACAACAACAGCTAACTCCACTTCAATAATGCAGCAAAGCAGAATGACAATCATACAATTTCTTGCTCCATTAACTCTTCTAAGTTACAACACTTTCGAAAAAAAAAATTCTATTGATAACTTGGTTTCGAAACTCTTGAACTTAAGACCTGCAAATAATCAACAAAGAATAAAGTGAGATGTGAGGAGGATCCCCACAAACACTCCAATGTCTAAGTTAGAGAATAAAGTGAGAATTTAGAGAGAAAGAAAAAGACAATTAGAATATGAGAGAATAAAATGATTGAGAATGAGGGGTATGTGGTTCTATTTATAGTGATATCCAAACCTGAAAAGAGTAGGATTCCTATTGAGATAGGAATCATAGACCAAATAGAAGAGCATTCCTTCTTTGCTTAAGAATCTTCTTAAGCAAAGTCCGTTTCTCAAACTAATTTGGCTACCTTCCCTTTCCGAATAACCCTGTTCAGGAAATAAAGCTCTTTAATTAAATAAGAATATATATGTATAGTATCAAGAGTTCCCCCTCCCCCCACGGGTTTGTTCGGATATTTATGTCCGATGTATCCGAGTATGTAAATGATAGAACATATATTCTTCTGCATAGAGGGAAAGTGGTTAATCATTACAGATTGATATGGAGGGGTGAGCTGAGGTGGCCAGCCTCAGTCACAGGAAAAAAGTAAGGGGTAAAGCTCAGTACCGAGTCTTGAAACCATTACATTGTTGAAGTGTCATATGGACCTTAGAGTGTGTAAAGATTGCAAAAATGAATGTAATGGATTAACCCGTCAGTGCGAAAGCAATGTGACAAAACCAATCATCACTAGAGTTTTGATACTCGGTGCATTAAAAGCGCGACCTGAGTGTCGAACCTCAGTATTATAGAAGTGACTTGAGGATGCCAGCTTCAGTCACTGGACTAATATGTAAGGCTTAGATGCTCGGTGCAAGGACACGAGGCTTATATGCTCAGAACCTCAGTACTATAGAAGCGACTTGAGGGTGCCAATTTTAGTCACCGAAGTTAATCTTGGTGCATTAAAAGCATGACCCAAGTGTCGTATAGTCTCAATGCATTAGAAGCGTGGCCCAAGTGTTGGATAGTCTGAATGTGTCGTAAGTATGGCTTAGATGCCTAGCCTCAGTATTATAGAAGCGGCCTGAGGGAGCCAGCTTCAATTACTGGTCTTAATGCATGTGGCATGAATGCTCGGATCCTTAGTACTATAGAAGTGAACTGAGGATGTTAGCTTCAATTGTTGGAGGGAAATACTGGATCTTATTGTGCTAAGTTAAAAAAAACAACCGGCAAAGATGTGTTAGGGCTAGGTAATAGCTATGTTGCCTTGATGCCTATGTTTTTGAAATTTGAATTGCGTAACCGATGCGTCCTTGCATGTGTCAGAAGATGAGACATTTCTGTTGCCATAATGATGACCACTCGATTAATGAGTTTTTCATTCTCCAGACTGCCCTTAATGGTGTAGGAGAAGCGAAGTAATGATGAGGGCATTTAATGGTTTGCTCTAGAGCCTTCTATTGCTCTATAAATATCCTTTTGCTTTGAGTTAGTGCATTTTGCTCTTTTATTTCACTAGTGTCATAGTTGCTTTGCCATTGCTATCACTCTCTTCCTGCCGCAACCCCCCATTTTGCAACTAAATGATCTTTCCCTTCCTTTTTTCTTTTTCATTCTTGTTTTATTTCTTTTTCATAAATAGTCTTATGGCACCAAGAGAACATATTAGCTCCGACCTATTTATGTTTAAAATAGATGAGGAATTGTTGAGGTGGTACCAGAGGCGGTTCAGTATTCCCACTAATTATGCCCTTCACACTGTAGATAGGAAGTTTAGGGCCCATACCCCTATACTAAGTCTCAATAGGCTAGTGGCATATTTTGACCAATTAGAAAGGGGTTTAAAGTTTCCATTAGATCCCTTTGTAAAAAGATTTATGAATAGGTATAACATAATGCCCGATCAGCTTCACCCTAATAGCTGTTAGATTTTGACTGGGTTTATCAAGTTGATGCATGAAGAAGGTATGGAACCAGACTTAGACGTCCTTTGGTATCTGTACAACTTGACCAGGAAAAAGGGACAACTGATGTACTCCCAGTCAACTGTTTCTAATCATAATCTTTTTGTAAAGCTTTCAGATCTTTATAAGAAATGGAGGCATAACTTTCTTATTATCGAGCACCCTATAGACTTATTGGATGTCCGGAGGATGTGGTCAGATGAATGCCATAGAGTAAAGTAGCCTTCGAGATTATCAAACCCTAATACGGAGATGGTTTTAAGGTTGTATCTTAATGGCCTAGCTAAGGCTCAGTCTGCTGAGGACCTATCCAGAATATATCTGTGGAGGGTCTGTCCGAACTGTGTTCAAGCCACTAGTAGGTTTAGATTACCAAGAGGTATCTTTCTAAATTGCTTTTTATTTTTCCAATTGTAGATGGTTGACTTTTTTGCTTTTGCAAATGGAATTCCACTTTTAGTTGATGAACCAGCAGGACCAAAAAAGTACGAATCTCCTCCCCCTCTTCAGAGCCCGAAGCCCCTGTAGTCCCCGAGGAAGCAACAATTAATCCAAAGGGAAAAACTATAGCTAGATCTTTCCATTTTGGCAATGAAAGTTAGCGTAAGATATTATTTATAGACCAAGGCTCAGATGCCGAAGAACTGGATGAGGAGATATTCATCCAACATCCAAGGCTATCCGAGTGTCCAGATATGAGGTCTTGGATCTTAAATAAGGTGAAGCCGTCAAAGGTATCGAACGTTTAGGTTTGAGATTAGTATGCCAAGTCGCTGAGGCTACCAACAGATATGCAACACTAGTCAGAGGAGGGTTTGGAAGAGCTATTCGGTTCAATGATCGGTCATTCCCTAGAAGTAAGTGAATGTCCTTTTGCTATTACTTTAATGCTTTCTTGGATTGAGTGACATGAATTTTCCCTTTTCATAGATGACTTATGCCCTGCTACTGGAAAAGGATTGGTACCTCTACCTTAAAATCCAGTACAGCCTGAAGGAGATAGAGGTTGGAACAATAGCCATCAATTTTGAGAATAAGTTGGATGGTGTAAAAGCAGTGCTAGAGCTTTGCTAGACAAAATATGCCGAAGCAAAATCCTAGGCTGAAGTGAGCCAAAAAAGATAAAGATTGATGATTTGGAGTATAGTCAGGGTCAGCTGACCAAGAGGATTGAAGAGCAAGATTCTCATATCACAAATATGGAGAAGAGGCTATATGAGGTCAAAAAAACCCAAGAAAATGATAAAAGATCCTACTAGAGCATGGTGGGAGGAATTCTCAAAGCCTACAAGTCTGAATGTAGGAGGATCCTACTTTCTCAGAACCCAGAGCTAGACTTAGCGGAACTAGATCAGATAATGACAGCTGACCTAGCGAAGATTATTGCTGAAGAGGTTGCTCATCAAAAGGCATATTCTCTTCATGTAAGGGATGTTTTTGAATCCCTTGAAGGGTCCTCTACGAAGCTTACCATGCCTATTAGTGTCGTTAATGTTGTTCTTCCTCCTATTTCCTAGCCCGATGGTTCGGACGTGCAAGTAGTAGAATAGAAATTTTTTTTGTAATTGAACTTTTTTGTAAGATGAAGATCTCTTTAATGAATAGATACTCTATTTAATACCATTCAAAGTACACTTATTGATAGTATTTCTAGAGGCAATCCATGTTCCAAAATAGTGGCAAATCTTTGCCTTCTTTGTTTTTTAATTTGTATGCCCCTTTAGATGTATGTTCTAAGATTTGATAGAGGCCTTCCTAATTTGGACCCAATTTACTAATGTCGGAGTTGCCTTTACCAATATCTGCCCTTATGAGTACCCAATCACCCACTTTGAACTATCTTGGGTGACTACATCGGAGATGATAGTGTGCTACCCTCTGCCTATATGCTTCAGCTGTAGCTATTGTCCACTCTCATCTTTCTTCTAGTAGATCCAGACATGTCTAGGCATCAATGTTATTGATGTCTTTATCGAAGCCACGGCTGATCCTGTAACTTGGTGAACCAATCTCTACTAGAATTGCCATGTCCATGCCATAAGTTAGTCTGAATGGTGTTTCCTTTATGGATGATCTGGTGGTGGTCCTGTCAGCCCATATTACATTGTTAAGCTCTTCCACCCAATTTCCCTTTTTTCTTATTGAGTCTCTTATTTAATCCCTGCATGATAGTTCTGTTGGTGATCTCTGTTTACCTGTTCATTTGTAAGTGAGCTACCCAGGTAAAATGAAGCTTTATGCCAAGGTCTGAATAGAAACCTCTAAACTTTTCATTGTTAAAATACTTTTCGTTGTCCATGATCAAGGTGTGAGGCAGGCCAAATCTATAGATGATTTCTCTCAAGAAGAAATGTTAGATCCAAGCTTCTATGATGGTTGGAACTACTTCCACTTCTATCCATTTAGTGAAATGGTATATAGCCACAATTAAGAAGTTTTTTTGTGAAGTATAGGTCAGGAAAGGACCCAGGATGTCCATTCTCCATATGGCAAAGGGCCATAGGCTACCAATTGGATGCAGGGGGTGGGAAGGTTTGTGATTGAAACGAGCAAATTACTGGCACTTATGACATTCTTGAGTTATCTTTTGGGCATTATTACACATGGTGGGCCAATAGTATCCTTGAAGTAGCGCTTTCCTGATTAGTGTGTAGTGGGACTCATGCGCTCCATAAATTCCTTCATGGATTTCCCTGACTATATAATTCCCTTCCTCTAAGGATATGCATTTGGACCATGGGTGTGAAAAGGATTTCCTATAGAGCTCCCCGTAGTGGATAGAATAATGGGTTTCCTTCAGCTTTAGTTTTTTAGCCTTCAATTTATCTTCGAGCAGCATTCCGTGTTCCAGGTATTAGACTATCGGTCGCATCCATTCCGAGACTTCCCATACTTCAAGGATATCTAGTCTTCGGTATTGGGTTTTGTTAGTGCTTCAGTGAATTCTATACCCTTAAACACTTGATTGCCTTTAGCTGTTGATTTAGCCAGCAGGTCAGCTCATAATTTTTGTGTCTGGGTATCTGGACGATCTTCCACTAGCACCTTTCTTATTCAATCTGCTTCAAGAGTTGCCTGACTTTACCCATGTATTTGGCAATGCTTGGGTCCTTGATTTGGAATGTCTTGTTAACTTAATTTACTACTAGCTAGGAGTTCGAATGTATTATGAAGTGTTCGGCTCTAACTTCAGCAACCAACTTCAATCCTGTGATGAGTGCCTCATATTCTGCTGCATTATTGGTCGCATTGCACTCTATTTAAACTGCATACTCGATGTGGATTTTATATGGTCTTTTAAGGATTACCCCAGCACCGGATCCTTAATTGGAAGATGCTCCATCAACATAGAGTTTCCATTCTGGTGCTTTTATCATGGTGAGGTCTTTCGACATCATTTCTTGAATGAAATTTTCTAATGCTTGGGCTTTCACTTACTGATAAGGCTTATAGTCGATGTTAAATTCTCCAAGTAATACTGACCATTGAACTAATCTGCCCAAAGTCTCAGGCCTTTATAAGATTTTTCGCAAAGGGAAGCAAGATCTAACAATGATATGAGGAGCCTGGAAGTAGTGTCGAAGCTTTCGGGATGCATGGACAATAACCATGGCCAGCTAATTTAGTGTTGGGTATCGAACTTCAGATCCTTGGAGTATTTTGCTGATGTAATATACCGGGTTTAGTTGGCTCTCTTCCTCTTTTACTAGCACCAAAGCGATGCATTCTTGACCTACTTAGAGATATAAATATAGTGTTTCATCTGGGACTGGTTTGCTGAGTAGAGGTGGTGAGGACATGAAATTTTTGACGTCTTTAAAGACCGCTTAGTAGTATGCAGTCCAAACAAATTTCTTAGAATTTTTTAATGCTCGAAATAGTGGTAGACACTGCCTGGCTGAGCATGAAATGAAATTTCCCAAAGCCGTGATTCTGCCATTTAGTTTTTGTAACTCGTGGATATTCTTTAGGGCTTTCATGTTGAGAATGGCTTCCATTTTTTTTAGGTTGACTTCAATACCTCTATAGGATATCATGAATCCTAGGAATTTGCCAACTTTGACTCTGAAGACACATTTTTCTAGGTTTATCTTGATCCTAGACTCGTTAAACAATTGGAAAACTTGACCCAGATCCGTTGGGTGTTGTTCTGCCTGCTTGCTGTTGATAATGATGTCGTCCATATATACTTCCACATTTGTCCCAATCTGCTCCCGAAGTATATGGTTCATTATTCTTTAATATGTTGCTTCAGCATTCTTTAGTCTGAAAGGCATCACTTTGTAGTAGTAAAGGCCTTCGTAGGTGATGAAGGATGTTCTCTCCTAATCTTCCCCCTTCATTAGTATCTGGTGATATCCTTGTGTTGTGTTAATAAAACTATATAATATATGGATAGCAATGGAGTCTATAAGCTGGTTAATTATAGGCAGAGGGTAGCTATCCTTAAGGCATGCCCGATTAAGGTTAGTATAGTCTACACACATCCTATACTTTCCATTCGCTTTTTTGATGAGCACCACATTAGCCACCCATTATGGGTGAGTAACTTCCTTGATAAACCCGACTTTTAACAATTTTTTATTTCCTCAGCGATTATCCTCTACCTCTCATATGTAAAAGTTCTTTTCTTTTAGATCACTGGCTTCACCCCTGGTCTAATGTTTAGGCTATGATTAGCAACTTGGGGATTCAGATGCTTAAGAGGCAAAGTCTTCTGAGTGTCTAGTGAGGACTTCCCTTATTTCTTCCTTAGTGTCATAGTCAAGCTCATTACCAATCTTCACCATCTTCCTGTCAGTAACTTGCCATGTTTTGGTGTCGTCAATTGGTTATGGTCCAGTGCCTTATTTCTGTGTTTCCTATGGTTCTAGGGGGAAGGCTTCTGTCTGAGGTTTTATGGCCATCTGGTAACACTGTATGGCCATATGCTAATCTCCACGGATAGTAAGAACTCCGCCTTCACCTGGAATTTTCATAGTTAAGTGTTGAATACTGATGACTACATCTACTTTGTAGAGCATTGGTCTTCCTATAATTCCATTGCATGCCAACGAGAGATCTACCACATTGAACAAGGTTTTGATGACTTTTTTTTCTTCATCATCTCAATTTCTAAATTCCACTTTCAACTCCATAACTCCCATTGGCTATACAGTTCCTCCATAGACACATGTAATGGGATTCTGGATAGCCTTTAGGTTAGTAACGGACCCTCCCATTACTTTGTAAGCATTCCAAGACAATGCATTGATGGCGCTTCCATTGTCAACTAATAGCCTCTTCACTAAATAATTATTTATATATGCATTTATCACCAGGGCATCACAGTGAGGATGACGAACATGCAAGCCATCTTCTAAATTGAATATGATCTCTTTTTTCTTGAAAGTTGGCCCTTCTCGACAGCTCCATTTAAGTTTCTTCTTAGCGTTTTCTCCACCAATAATCATGTTAATAATTTCAGCCAGCTCATTATGAGCTTTCTTTGCTTCTGGCCTATCTCACGCATGGGCTTCTGGGTTTCTACTCCTTCTGGAGGTGTTCGTGAAATTTTTGAGTTTACTATTATGCACCATTCTTTCTATTGCATTCTTCAGTTCTCTACAGGCCTTAATGTCATACCCATATTCTCGATGATATTGGCAATGGCACCCCTTATCTTGCATGGACCTCTAACTTGGGCTTATTCTTCTAGTTGGGGTAATTCCTACACCATTCTATCTGACCCATATGAGAATTATGGATCGAGAGGTATTTATAGGTGTGTATATGTCTGCTTTATTGTCAAATCTTTCTACCAGGTTTCTGAAATTTGATTTTAGGAAGCTTATTCATCTGGATTTTGATCTTTCATCTTTGGTTGGTGGTTTTTCCTCTTCCCTTCATATCCTTCTATCTTCATCCATCTTTATCATTCTAACCACCATAGTCGTTACCTCCGTAAAAGTGCCAGGTTTCTTTGTCATTATCTTATCTTTGAGCTTTCCAAGTGTAGTACCATTTTTCAGAGCTTCTATGGCAACTTTATCCATAAGGTTTTCGATCTGCATGGCTACCTTATTGAACTAACCAAGATAACTTCATAGGGACTCATCGATCTCTTGCCAGCACATTTGACGATAATTGATGTTTTTGGCAAGAGGAATATTGGTGACGAACCTAGTACGAAACTTTTCTGCTAGGTCCTCAAGAGAGGTGATAAAGTTCTTGAGAGTCGATGAAATCACTTTTGGGCATTCTTTATGAGTGTGCTTAGGAGGACTCTACACATGATTCCATCATTCACGTTCTGGAGCAACATCTTTATTCTAAAGGCAGATATATGGTTAACAGGATCTTTGGTCCCATCGTACTAATCAAGTGATGGGATTCTGAACTTGGTAGGGATCTCTATTTGGATTATCCTTCTTATAAATGGAATTCTGCCTTCCATAATACATTCATCCTCCTTTCTTGGTTTTGTACGGGCTTTATGTATAACCTCTACTACCTTCTGAGTTAACTTTGAGTCGTTAAGGGTCGGAATGGTTGAACTACATTCCCCTTTTGGCACTTTACTCTTCCCCTTATTCACCTTGGGTATCTCTTGAGGTGTCATGTTATTGTCTATGTGAGCCAGCTCAGGGTTGCCACTTTGAATTAAAGTGTTTATTTGTTATTGCATTAAGGCCATCTAAGCTTAGAAATTTTGTATTATGACTTCCTTATTGGTTTGGATGAGATTAAACATTTGGGTTACAGTGTTTAGGTTTGGCATGGTAACAACCAGTGTATTTGTTAAGCTTGGAAAAGGTACAGAATGTATTGGATGGTGGTGGTAATGGAGCATAATATGGAAAGTCAGTGCCTGAAGTCGGCCATCCCTGGGTATTGCCAAAAGGTAAATGCGTATTTTCGGATGAAGTTTCGGTATACTAGAAAGTTACTGGAAATACTGCTATTAGGAGAGATGTTAACAGATTAATTGAAGGAATGGGTGTAGAGGGATTAATGTTAGTTTTTGAAGTTAAAACTAGCGGTGGGCTGGAAGTCATAGTGTCAATGTCTTAGCTTAGCAGGTATATGAATGCCTTTTTCCTAAGAGTTCCTATAGACGGCGCCAATTGAAAACTTTTTTTTTGAAACTTTTGAGTTTAAGACCTACAAATAATCAACAAAGGGCAAAGTGAGAGGTGGGGAGGATCCCCACAAACATTCTGATGCCTATGTCAAAGAATAAAGGGAGAATTTAGAGAGAAAGCAAAAGACAATTAGAATATGAGAGAATAAGATGATTAAGAATGAGGGTTATGAGGTCCTATTTGTAGTGATATTCAAACCTAAAAAGAGTAAGATTCCTATTAAGATAGGAATCTTACACCAAATAGAAGAGTATTCCTTCTTTTCTTAGGAATCTTCTTGAGGCAAAGTCCCTTCCTCAAACGGATTTGGCTGCCTTCCCTTTCTAAGTAACCCTATTTAAGAAACAAAACTCTTTAATTAAACAAGAATATATATGTACGATATCACCTATAATCTAGGATATAAATAGAAATTTCTTGTAAGGGTAAGATGAGCTATTTAGATTAATTATGCAGGACATCAACTGGTTTATTAGCAAAAATAGTCAAAGAAAAATAAAATGGAAATTTGTACTATTCAAAAAATCTGATCCCCTTAATTAAATCCCAACCTCTTCCTATTATAAAGGCTCCGATGTAAATTTATAATAGATTAAGAAAACCCCCAAGATAGGTAGTTAAATAAGATAACAGACCATCTTCAACTCTGGAGAAACATAAATAACATCATAATACTATAGTGTGCAATGATCTCCAAAATTATTTCTAGTAGGAATAATAAAGGTTAAAGGGATATAGGTTTTTTTTAAAATGAATATGAACCATTGGATAAATTTTAATGAAGTGTAATTCATGCAATGGTGGACTTGAGGAAAGTAGAGGAAAATAAAACTTGAGGATAGCGATTCCCAAATCATATGTAAGTATATAATTGAGATAACCCTTATAGATTGCGACTATCTTATAAATTCATTGTTTAGGTGCTTTCGAGAGGTGAACTGAGGATTCATGCATGGCAAACATAACACATATATTTATAGATGTTGAAAATCAATTGGAAATGTCCTTATTATATCTATAGTAATTACATAGAAATTTTGTTAATCACTCTTACAACACAACTATCATTGTTCTTAATTAGATTCATTTAGTGTTTGTGAGGTACTGGCTATCCTCCTTTATTTGTAAAATTTAAATCAAACTTTGGCTTGAATTACATCATGAATTCTTGCTATAGTCTTTATCTTTTATAGTAAGTGATTCATTGCTCAAAACTCGAAGAGAAGTTCCATTGGTTTATCCTAATTCAACTCTAGAAAGAAAAAGAAGAATTATTATCCGCAATACATCGAAATATATGAGATATATGTACATTAATTTTTATAATTTTTATTTTTTAAAATGGTATACCGATGTGAAAAAATAAATCAAAGTAGATCTAATTATCTTCCAAAATTATCAATTTCATAAATTAATTAAACTAAATAGTTATTCATTTATATACATCCTTTTTAAGTTTAAGCTATAACTATATTTTTTTTTTAATTGGAGAAGGGAGAAAGAATTGAACTCTTAATTTATTGGTATCTTAAAATGATGTTAGACAATTTGATTATTCAACCTTTAGTATTTTCACACTTGCTAATTAATAGAAAGAGAATTTATTAATTTGATAAAGCACATCCTTGTATGTCTCTGATATTTAATATTAGAAGAGCTCCTATTAGTTTGAAATTCGAGTTGAGGGATTTAAAGAGGAGGTAAAACTCTCCTAAAATCTATTTTTTCATATATAAAACTTAAATTTAAAATTTACTTAACCTTGATGGTAATGTAACGTCCAAATTTAGAAGAAATAATTCGATCAAATCTACAAAAGAATTAATAGTGAAAAATTAAATAATCTAATCTTAGTTTTGACTACCATATGCGACATTTGATCATACTTTCCTCTTTTATATTAACCTTAAATTATAATATGGTTAATTATTGTCAAATAAGGTAGAACCAAACCCATGATTAAATTAATGTTGGCAATTCCTTTTATTGATGCCAATGCATATCCATTGTCAATCACTCATCAAACAAAGCAATGCCAAGTTAGCATTCAACATGTACATTATCAGGCAAATTTCTCGACCGATTGGCTAACATCCTTAGAAGGTTAGCTACTCTAGTTTGGTTTAGAGTAGTTAATTCTAACTCCAGAACTAATTGAGTTTATGTTAGTTAGTTGCAAGACTTTTTTTTTTAACATTAGTTGTAAGACTTAAGAACTATAATAAAATATTTATATGTCTAAATTCTATGGGAATGTAATTAAATTAAATTAAGGAAAGCTAAAAGCAAATCGTGTTGGAATCCTACATTGGAAAAGTGTGAAAATAATAAAAGATTTATAAGTGGTGTAGATTGGATTTTATTTCAAGCCCATTGGTTTTAGGTTACATGAGCTCAACCCCATTTATAAGTCCGTATGTGTGTGTGTGGGCCAATACTCTTAAGACCCATGGACTCATTAACATGGTATTAGAGCAGTGATCCTAGGTTCATGTTTAAGACTTGGAGTTAGGTGTAGCCCATGTCGTTAGGTGCGGCCCATTTAAATTTGATACTCACCTATGTGAGTTATTGGGTATGGCCTGTTTGAATTTGATACTCATATTCCTATGTGAGTCATTAGGTGTAGGTCATCTGTGTTTAGCAAGTCTAACTGGTCCAAGCCTAGTTACATTTGAGGGGAAGACAATATTGCTATATACTACATTTCTAGTTTAATGTTCGTGCAGGTATAACCTCGACATGTTAGTTGGGTAATGGCCCTCATTGCCATCTATTATTATATAAACACCCATGTACCCTGCAACATCTACTCACACTTCACCCAACAAAACACAAGAAATTTTTATTTATGGAGACTTTTGAATACATCCCATAATTATGCATATAATAATGAGAATTATTGGTCTCAATTTCTTTGCAGGATTTTCCTTTTTGGCTTTTGCTTTATCATTTGCCTTTGCCAATGACCACCCTGCACCTTTCTAGGACTTATGTGTAGCAATAAAAGACACCAAGTTTAGAGGTTTACATATGTTTATATTAGTCTTTTTTTATTATTATTTTCTATGAAAATTATAGGTGGTAAAACAAGTTACATGTATGTTTGAATTACATGCAGCGTTCGTGAATGGAAATCTGCAAGATCCTAAGAAGATCACAGCAAATGATTTCTTATACTCAAGATTAAATATCCCTAGAAACACCACAAATCAGCTTGGAGTAAACACAACTCTTTTAACAGTTGATGAAATTCAACATGAATGGATTATTGATATCTCATATCAATTATGCACCGTATGGTGGCCTAAACCATCCTCATCATCATCCTCAAGCAGCAGAGGCTCTTACTATGATAGAGGGTACTCTTTACGCTAGTTTTATCACATCAAATATTGATCATCGTCTCTTCACCAAAATTCTATATCCTGGAGATGTTTTCATGTTCCCATTTGGCCTTTTTCATTTTCAGTTGAACATTAGGAGAACTTATATAGTTGCAATAGTAGCTTTAGGCAGCCATAATCCAAGAGTCATCACAGAAGAAAATACAATATTTGGATTATTACCTTTTATTAATCCTAATGTTCTCATCAAGGCTTTCCATTTTGATAAAGAATTAGTGGCTTATCTTCAAAACCAAACATGGGTCAATCCATAACAAAACATATGCATATGCATGCATGCATATTAATAGCACATGATGTTCGGTATCATCAGGTAGACTTGACGAGGCTCCTAGACACTACTGGTGATCATGCAAAACACAAATAAATGACTTCTAGATCTATGACACTTTCTAAATCTAACATTTAAAAGCACTCTGACATTTAAGTTAGTATATATGTGTATAGGCCAACATTTAATAGTAGAGAGAGTGAATAATGGTCTAGAAGAGTAATCTGATTTATTTTTTCACGTTGGTTAACTGTTTGAAGATGTTTATAAAACTCATATATTTTGATGTATTAAAGATAGTAATACTTCTTATTCTTGGTAGAGTTGAATTAGAGATGAACCTGTTGCACTTTTCTTCAACTTTTGAGAAATGAATTACTAATTAATGTTGTGTTCAAAACCCGAAAGCGCACAAATCGTGAACTATAGTACAAAAGATATCATTCCCACTAGAAGTGAATATTGAATGTGAATACTTTTACTTATATTCCTAGCTAGCAAATCAATAAAGAAATTAAAGAAAATCAAACTATGAATCTAAACAATTGAAAAGAAAAGAAAATCAAATAATAAAAACATAGAGCTCATGCTTAGTTTCACTATTCCAATCAGATAATGAATACTTAATTATTAAACAGTCTGATTTCAGTTAAGGGTAATTATTCTAAAATACCTAAAGACTCTCTTGAGCTCAATTAAGCATGTTAAGATTAAAGTTTAACATACTCTTGTGGTTAAGAAGTTAATCAAAACTCATTAAATTATTTAACAATTAGTTTACCATCAAAGAGCTCACCTACTCTTGTGGTCCCCTGAAGAGCTCACCTACTCTGGTGGTCGAGTGGTTTAAATCTTATGAGTCTCAAGCTAGTAAATTCCCTTAACTCTCATTGGTTAATTTACACATAAACATGCAATCAAACAGGTATGGAATGATAACAAGGCAATAAACTTAATGCATAGAATTAACTAAAAATCAAATTAATAAAAGACTTGTGTTCAATCATATCATAGGATAGCTACTCCTAGCCTAAATCCTAAAAAGAGTTTAGTTATGCATAGTTATAGTGGCATACTAAAAACTACAAACAATAAAATAAATAACAAGAGAATGAAGAAGAAGAATAGATAAAACTCATTAAGTGCGCTTCAATCTTCAAACCCTTGTTTGCCTTCTTAAGCTCTTATTTGTGGCTTTAAGCATTGCTCCCCTCCGAATCATAGACTAAGTCCCTAAAACACCTCTTAGCATCCCCTTTTTATAAGAAAAACTTGAAAAAAACCTCAATGCCCTTGAATTCCTAAATCCTTCTTGTAAAAGAAAACTTCCTTTTCTTTAACATGGCATCGACATGGCCGTGTTGATTTGGTGTCACGTTGTAGCTCTTCGGCACGACTTCGACATGGTCTTAGCATGGCCGTGTGGTTCTTCAATCTAGAATTCTAGAAGGTAAAATAGGTTGCACACCCTCGTGCTCCAGCCATGCTTCAATATCTTCATCAATCTTTAAGGAGGCAGTAACATACACAGAATGAAGAATGGTTGTGTGCTCCCCATGCTTCATAACGCTCGAGGTCTAGTAGCCAACACGGTTTCAACATGGCTATGTCAAAGCCATGTTGTCCAGTCCTTTGACTTTTTTATTTCAAGAATAAAATCTCTTACAAAAGAGGAAAAAATAATTAGGCATTTAAATAAAACTCCTTATTTTACTAAAATTAAACCAAAAATAATAAAATCCTAAATAAGACTCTATACTAAAAAATATTTCCTAATCAACCTAAAATCTATCCAATTAACATTATTTATTAATTCAAAAGTCATTAAAATTCAACTAAAAAATATGTAAATATTACATACATCAATTAGATTGCAGAAAAAGTATAGCAAGAATACATTATGTAATTCAAGCCAAAGTTGATTTAAATTTACGTAGGAGGATGACCAGTATCTACCTCACAAACACTAAATGAATCTAATTAAATGATTTTCATACAGATGTAATCAAATTTAGAAAATTAAGAGCAGCAAGCTCCCTTGATTTTTGAAGTTTTTTTTTTTTTCTTTTTTTTGGTTGAACTGCTTTTGTACATAAACCCATAAGAATAGTTGATCAAATGGGATTATAAGCTTGTTCATCACCAATTCTTTTGAAATGTTACATATATTAACAAATTATTTATAATTTCAAACATATTACTATCAATACAAACTACAAATTATAATCCATACAAATATACTTCATATAGAAATTGAATCCAATACTCATTTTGGGGACTTCAGCACAGTAATCGAGTTGCGCCTCATTGGCTTATTAATCACCAATTATATTAGGTGCATGTATACGCAACACTCTGTATAAGATGAAGTCCACCAATACTCCTACATTACATTATCATTGATACAAGCAAATCCTAGGAATTACAGTTCAAAGTTGAAAATCTTGGGCCCAAATCTGCATGCATAGAGCCCACTTTTCACTTAGAACGTCCAGCCGAAGGAATCATGGTACTGATCATGATTTGCAGGTTCACTAGGAATGGTAATGGTGCAAGTTGGGTTTGGGAACAGTAAAATATTTATGGAATGGGATTGGACTTGCCACTTAAGCTAACTATTTAATCAATAATTAATTAATTAATTATGCTAATCTGGTAGTATATGTTTAGAAAATTATTAATAAAATTATCTCAATTTTGTTAACTAAATATTAAAAATATATAAATATTTAAAATACATATTATAAATCTTACTGTTGAAATGTAATTAAAAAATATATATATTTTTGGTCATAGATTTGGTAGGATCAGCAGCCAGCAATACATGATTTGTTGATTTTTGATTTGGTAGGAAGATATATTGACATTTTCTCTATGTCCACAACAATTTGGCCATGTCCGTCCAAATTATGTGACAAGTATTGTTTTTCTTTTAACCCCGTTTCAATAATCTTTTGTAAAAGCAATAATTAAAAATACAAATGATTTTAATAATACTGTAAGCAATAATTCAACTATTACGTTGGAATTTTGATGATCAAAATCAGTCTATAAAATTATTTATCATTTTTTTATGTTTATTAACTATTGTTTCAAAATTTATTTAACTTTAATTAATTAGTTGGACTATAAAAATTATAAAAATCTCTCAACAACTATTTATTTTAATTATATATAAGGTGATGTAATTATGTATATTACAGTTGAAATTATAAATATTGTTTAAGTGGGAATAGTCTATATATAGAAAAGTTATTAGTAATAATTTATCATTTTATGTATTAAATAATTTAACAATATCCCAGCATATAAAACTTGTCCCAAGTGTTTTATCTTTTTTTTTTTTTTTTGGATTAGGTGCAATATTAGAGTTTATAAACTAGTAGTGAAGCTATAAGCCATGTCAATTAATTTTTTTATTAACTTTTAGTTAAACTGTCACTAATATCAATTTTTTTTTTAATAATTGCTATTGTTTGTAGGATGACGTTATTGATAATGCAACATCTTAGTAATAATAATATATTCAGTTAATTTATCATAATTTTTATTTTATAGTTTATAATGTTTAATATTTTGTAGAAAATTGTTTAGGTTTAAATATCATTATTTTGAAAAATTTAGAGAATAAACAGAACTTATAATTAAACTTCTCATAAGATAGTTATTGAAAAGTACTTAATTAAATTCCCTAAAAAAAATACTTAATTAAAACTTCAATCACAAAAATTGATTTTTTTAATTGTATAACTATCTTTGTAATATTAAATCTAATACGAATGAAGAATATATATATAGAGTTTTATATTGGTTGTGAAGTATATGTGTTTTGATTATAATAATTAGTACATTTCTATGTATGTCATTTTTTTTTAATTCTGTATGACATTTAGTCTTTGTCTATACTTAATCTTTTTTATTATAATCTATAAAATAATGGGGTCGGTTAGTCCAACTTATTAGTTAATTTATCTCGTGTTTTCTATTACATTTGTATTAGTCTTTTCATATATCCAACCACTCTCGTCCTCTAAAATCTAAATGCAATGTATCTAATCATCGAAATAGAAAAATAGACCATTTGATCAAGAGTAATTTATCTTTGTGTTTTGTCTATTCAATAATATTGTATCAAGAGTAACTTTAGAATAACAGAAGAATCTTATACAAATGTTTCTATTTTGGTAAAATTATAAAATATTCAAAAACTAAATTATGTATAAAATGATTTTTTTTTTTTGCTTAATGATAAATTAAACAAAATTTGATGTGATGATATTTTTATTCATATTTTTTAAACATAACAAGATCTCATTTAATTTTATAATTTTAAAAATTATTGTAGATACTACAAATATGAGAGCATTCTCACTATCTCTCTATTGTAATTCTATAGTTTGTTTTTTACTATTAATAAAAATTCAAATAATTTAAATATTAATCGATCATGTAGCAGAAAATAATTCTCACTATTAATGGATTAGATATAAATTAATTCTATAAATTAATAATACAAAAATTTAAATTTACATCTTATGATATTTTTACAGAAAATTAGCTATCAAACCTCTTCCTTATTGTTGTAATTTCATAGTTTTAATTGGTTAATAATGAATTTTTGTTTTTATTTAAATGTGAGCATTTAAGCACCTGCTATCCGGCATCTCGTAGCATTTGACTAATTTAGATTTGACCCGTGAAGGACCCCAAAAGACGATAAAGACTTATCTCAAGAGTTTTAAAGTAGTTGCATACACATAATTCAAAACCATGACCTCTGATTAAGTTAGAAGAGTCCAAAACTAACTTATCCACACCCTCTTGAGTTATCACCCATCAATCTTTAACAACTTTAATTGCTTTATAATTAGCACAATATATACCTCCTTTGATTTCCTTTTTCTTTTTTTCCAATTATAATTGTAAAACTTCTAATATAAACTTGCACAAGAGAAGTTTTTTCATTTATTGTTTTCATCCGTTGTTTGTCTATATGTTACAAATAGAATACACACATATATATAGCACATTTTTTTACATCTTTTTTTCACTCAGTATTTGGTAGCTCAAAAAATTCTTATTAATATAGAGTTTGAGCCAAATAGATTTATAAACAAACAAAACTTTTTTAACACATGTTTTCTCCATAAATAAAACTTAAATCCAAGACTTTATTTAAATGAATTTAAGCTTCTTACTACTTGAACAAACATATAGTGATGATATTTTTGCATTTAACAAATTCAAGACTTTATTTAAATGAATTTAAGCTCCTTACTACTTGAACAAACATATATTGAATTATATTTTGGCATTTAAAATCTCTAATATACGATGACCACATTTTTGAACAGATGTTTGAGTCAAATGGACTCTATGAGATAAACAAAACTCTCTCAACATATTCCAAATCTTATTATTCAGAAGAATTCAAACTTCTTATTAGACAAACAAATGTTAATTTTGATTAATTACTATTAAATTACTAATTAATAATCCATGAATTTTTTTTCTATAAATAATAAATTAATTTTATCAATATTTAGTAAAAATTAATTAAAATTAAAAAATTACATAATTAATTTTATGTTGTGTTGTAATTAGAGCATTTTCATCAATTAATAGCGAATATCCATTTGAGTTTGTTGAAATGCAATAATCTAAATTAAAATTAAGAAATACATATGGAGCTTGGTGGACATAATTTGCAGTCCTTGTCAATATAGTCAATGAAGGACTTTGATTATCTAGTTGATCACAATCTAAGCATCTCTAAACTAATTATAATCCAATTAATGTACTTATAGTAAAAGTTAGTTGATTAGTCACGGTCGTCCAATCCGTTTTAAGCACATATTAATTCTCTCTTTGAACCCAATATTCGTTCCTATATCTGTTCATGAACTTCGGTCGGCCCCAGCCTGCATCTGTGAGCTGCTGTATCAGGATCTTGTGGGCGTGGTCCGCTCACGTTACTGCTAAATTTGTAGTTTCTTTTCCCCCTCTAATTATATAAAAAGAAAAAAAAAATGCAACAACTGTAAGTTTTTCCCCTATGATTTTGAATCCACATGCGGCTACCGTGAGATATAATATAATTTTTTATATTTAAATCAACTATATATATTCAAAATTGATTTATTTTGAATATAATTAAAAAAGGATAAATATTTTTTTAATAATTAATTTTATATGATTACAAATATCACACCTTAAATCTAAAATATTGTTGAAGTAAAAATAGTGTTTATAAGTTGATTCTTATGTTGTTTTGAGATAATATAATTTTTTTAGTTAAATGAACATATTACCTTTTCTTGATTATATATTAACATAATATTTTTTGTTTATATACAATGATCACTTGCCATTTGCTGCTTTACTCTAGAAAACAATGAACTTTGGTTTACAGACATCAAAATGGTTAATAGAATTTATGGATTACAAAATTAATAATTTTCGTTTAAACTAGTTGAATTAACTTTAAAATTAATAAAGAAAAGAAAAGTAAAGACTAGGTTCGCATAGTTTGCGTGGTTCAAAAGTTTTGAACTACCGCTTAGAAAAGCAATTCAAAATTGAAGAAACATGAGTACACGACCACTTCCATATAAGAAATTAATGAAGTGATATTAATAGCAGAGACTGGAAAATCAACATACAAAGTTAGACAATATGCAGCGGTCGATCGGTGGATGGCATTGAATATTTCAAAGGATTTTACCTATAAATAGTGGAAAAAACATGCAAGGCTTCTCACACCTCGATCACACTCAATTATAGCAAGCAAAAGCTTACAAACACAAAAATGAAATTCCTTTGCTCTTTCTTGCTCTTGGCTTTGGCTAGCTCCTTTGTCTCTGCCTATGATCCTAGCCCTCTTCAAGACTTCTGTGTAGCAATAGACGAACCCAAGAATGCTGGTATAATAACATCTTCATGTCACTTGTTATGCTTTATTTCACTTTTTTAAAAATATTTTTATTTAAGTTCGAAGTCGTAGTCTTGTCATGAAAATAATATTTCTTTTATTATCATTATTATTAATTAAATTTCAAACTCATAATCGTACGATTAAAAAATAATTTTATTTTTTCTTTTTTGTCTAAACTTAAGAAGGAAATTTTAACTCTGGTGGTTAGAAATTAAACTCACATAAAACGAGTTTTTATGGATTGGCTATTCACAAAAATTAATTTTGCTAGTTGTATTTTTCTTATTGTTCGCGTGGGATATTGACAATTAACATTTATTGCTAACTAATGCAGTGTTTGTCAATGGGAAGTTCTGCAAGAACCCAGACGATGCTGTGGCTGAAGATTTTTCTGCTTCTGGACTCAACATCCCAGGAGATACAGAAAATCCAAATGGATCAAATGTCACTCTCTTGAATGTTGATAGAATAAAAGGGCTCAACACTCTTGGTATATCACTTGCTCGCCTAGACTACGCAGCAAATGGCGGCTTGAACCCTCCCCACACTCACCCTCGAGGAACAGAGATTCTTGTAGTGCTTGAAGGCACTCTTTTGGTTGGTTTTGTCACATCAGCTCCTAGCAATCGCCTTATCTCAAAAGTGCTGTACCCAGGAGATGTTTTTGTGTTTCCAATCGGTCTCATTCACTTCCAGTTCAATATCGCAAAGACTGATGCAGTTGCTTTTGCTGGTTTGAGCAGTCAGAATCCTGGCCTCATCACTATAGCTGATGCAACCTTTGGATCTGACCCACCTATTAATCCTGATGTTCTGGCTAAAGCCTTCAAACTGGACAAAAAGGTCGTCGAGGAACTTCAGAAATTATTTGCTCACAGCAATTAGAAGATACACAGAGAACGCTTGCATGAATGCATGCATGCATGAAAGAGACCATTGCAAAAATATAATTAATAAACACAGTTCTCTTCAGGACTCTGCTATTTTTATTTCCTTTGCTGTCATTATAATTTAATAAAAATGTATTTTCTATTTTAAATCTTTTGATTGGCAAGTATATTTATTTTTCTATTAAGGTTAATTTTGCGTCTATACAATTCCAATTTGATCATACGTACTATTTTAATTTGTTATAATTATTAATTATTAATTTTAATTTTATCACAATAACATGATAGTCATTCACCTGCTGAAAGATAAGGTAACAAAGAGAGTTAATAAATCAAAAATTTAATTACAAATGTCGGTTCAATTATAAAAAGTTTTATATTCTTTTAGATCAAATTTTGAATTCTGAGTTATATACATAAAAACAAATCCTTTCGATTAAAACTCTCCAATTTGAATTTTGTTTATTAAAAGGAATTTTGCTCTTTCACACTCAAATTATTTAGAATTTTTCTGGTTAGTAGATTTTATAAATAACTAGTTGTAAATTTGCACTTTATGCAGATTGTAAATAATGTATATTTAAAAATAAATAATTAAATAATTTTAATATATTAAAACTATAAATTAATTAAATATAAAAATTAGAACTTTAAACATTATTGCAATAATTTTATTTTATTATTTTAAGATAATTTTAGATAAAAAGAATGAGTAGTATTTTAAATATAATAGAATTAGAGTACTTTACATAAAATAGAATATGTGTATTGTAACTTTGTTTGAATAATTAAGATTAAGAATACATTAGGTTTTCTTTGAAAACCTAGGACTCCTTTTCTAGGTGGTCTCTTTTTATTTCTCGGCCACCAGGCGGCGCGGGCACCGGCTGCTTGGTTTCTTCTCTTCAAGGACTTTCTCAGTCACAAAGATCTACTCGCACTAGTGAAACCTTCCTATTCTTTAGTGGCTCAGGTTAAACCTCCTGCTACAATGATTGTCGAAGATACACTGATGGCTCCAAATTCACCAGCAGTTGTTAATAAAGGTAGCTTCATCTCAATCAAGATTGACCAATCTATTTATGAACAACAATTGGAATCTTGCAAACATGCTTTGATCGCACGTATTGTTTTATCTAAAGGGGAAGAGCCCTTGAAACTAACTAATTTGAAGCACAAACTTTCATCTGTTTGAGGTCTCTCGAAAAAAATAGAAATTGATTTTTGCAGGCAGGGCTTATTTGTCACAATCCAAACCGGAGGCCATGACCGACGATAGGGAACGAAAATTCTTTCGAATCTGAAACTCGTAGCAAGCTTTAAAATAATAAAAACATACAATAAATTAAATATACAATAATTAAAAATTTCAATTTAATATGATAAAATAAACTCTTTCATATTATGAAATAATTTAATACAATATTCAGATTAAACATTCGAATTAAAATCTCAAACAACAAAATAAATAAAACTCACTACTAATACAAATATAACTACTGCAGTTTTCTAAAATATAATAATAAATAATTAAGTAGATAATTTACATAATAAAGCTTGGGTAGAAGAAATCCGGTGGATAGGTCAACTACTGAGATATGAAGAAGAAGATTCTCCTGTAAAAATATTAACGGAGGGGAGTTAGACCTCACTAAATGAATTGTCATAATATATCTACACGCATTACTAAATGACAAATGCAAACAATCATATGTATATAATAAATATATATACAGGCATGTACACACAAATAAAAATCACTTTATATATAATACTGAAAAACATCAGTTTATGAAGGATCAAATAGAACCCTAATGATCGCAACCTCAATTAACAGTAGAAAACACTCTAGCCATACTGACTCACTTAATTCCAAATAAATTCACTTAATCCAACTAGACAATAGACTAGCCCTGAGACACTAAGTTGACTGAGCTCCAGCAGTCTGGTAGCAAAAATTTAAGCATAAGGATACTAATATGCAAATTTTTATTTTTATTTTTAATATGGAATGGAAAATAGAACTAAACTGAAAATAAAAATAAATAAATAAAATAAAGATAAACAGAAATAAAAAGGAAACAAACTAAGAATAAAGAGGAGATAAGAGATAATACTCCCCCACACTTTATGTTTCATTGTCCTCAATGAAGCACTGAATAAGACAAATGTTAAAATGAAAGGGACAACACATAAAATTACATAAAGAGGTTAGGGGAAAATATTACAAACCAAAATAAACATAAAGAAATGTAAAAACCCACGGAGAAAAGAAACAAACACAAAAAGCATAAACAGACACGTCAAAAGAAAACACTAAAACACTAAAAAGTTTCATCTTGGTCTTCGGGGTCCTCTGCAGAATAGATGCATAAGGCTTTACTATCATCAACAGGAGTAGGAGGAGGAGATGGGAAAGGTGGCGGCTAGAAATCCTGAAATGCAAAATAAGCACTGAGGTCATGCTGAAGACGACTGACGTTCTGTTTGATCTCCCTAATAGAACCCTCCAAAGTAGTCATGCAAACATCAAAATTTTGCATACGAGTCATTAAATGCTCTAAAGTAACCTGTTGTGGAAGATCAGCTCCCATGCTCTCTACTCCCGGGGGTTAATATCCAGTGCCCCTAGGGTGTGGAAGGACATACCCATCCTCCTATCGCATAAGTAAACCCATATTCACCATCATCTAAAAGCTAATCGTCATATCACCTTTGCACTTGGTATAAGGAATAAAAGCAATATCAAAGCCCTTGAATTGTGCTAAAGCCAATACCATAAAACCAATCCGAATTACTCTTCGAGAAGCCTTAGCTACATCCGAGAGTCTCAAAGCAATAACATGTGAAAGCTCCATTTTATGCCAGTTTACCATAGCAAATAAAATATCTAGCTCAACACTATTGACTTGGCCATCACTCTCTTTTCTACCTAACAAAGTATGAGCTAGCAATTGGTGCATGTACCTAAGGCTGTGTGAGATAATCTTGGATGCTTTAGAGGTTTTAGGATTAAAACCTTTATCCAAATTAGTGAGTTGCTTCCAGAATGCATGCTTATTGTATGTGGGAAATTGTTTGAACCTAAGTGGCATTTTTAGAGCTCTTTTAATCTCCTAAATTGACATTTTAAAATCCTCATTCCCTAACCTAAAACTCATCATGCTATTGGCACTATTAAACTTAAAAAGGCTAAGGAATTCATAGATTATTACCTCATAAGATGGGAATTTTTATAAAACCCACTCTTCCCATCCCAATCTCTTTATATAGAAATCTACCTCTTCCTAACGCCCCACTTGTTTTAGTGCTTCTTCATCAATATAGCTATTAGGGATGATTGGTCAAGCACTGAGTTGATTGAATTGCTACTCTTGAGAAGTGGTCTTAAAACGAATCTTGGGAGGAAAGACTTTGAGTATGGATTAAGGAATTAGGGAAGGTGTGGATGAATTACCTTTGTCCTTGGATTGCTGCGGATGTTTGCCTTCTCGCTTGGACATGGTAGGAATCGAAGGGGTATAGAGGAAGAGAAAGAAAAATAGGTGGAGAGAAAAGGATTTAGGAAGAGGAAAGGTGAAGAGGAAGAGGTGAGAAGAAAAAGAGGCGAGGGAGAATAAGAAAAACAAATAAAATTAAAACCTTAAGCAAGTTCCCATAAAAGAGAGCATGTGAATCGACACCTAAGAATCAAAAAATTTAAACATGTAACGATCGTGACACTTTAGTAATGGCCATTACTTAAGCACTGCAAGCGTAACAAAATGGGGGGATACGACATAACGGGCGTTACATACATGTAATAGCCATTACGAAATGCCTGAAAGTGAGGAAAAGGATAGGGGGTAAGCGTAACGGGCGTTACAAACATGTAACGGTCGTTACGCAATGCCTACAAGTGCCTCAGAATTAGATGGTGATGTGTAACGGGCATTACAAATGGGTAACGATCGCTATATATCACTTGGAACTTTGAAAAAAAAGTTATGATGCCTTGTAATGGCCGTTATAGACTTGTAACGGCCGTGACACTTTTTTTTTTTTATGAAAGACATGAAATTAAAGAGAATATAAAGTTGAAATAAAAATAAAAGTAAATATGAATTTAAATAAAAAAGAAAAGAAAAGAAACAAACACACATAAAACATCCATACATGAAAGAAAATAAACAAAAGCAAACCTAAGCATGGCTAAGTTCAAGCCATGCTATTCCATTCCAGTGATGTTGAAGTCAGCATTTTGGATTTCTCCAAATATGATTTTCCTAAAAAAAGAAAGAAAAACTTGAAAAACACATACAAAAAGAAATAGAAAAGAAAAGAAGAAAGATTAGGCTTCCTCCCAATAAGACCAATTTTAGGTCATTGGCATGATCGTAAGTCAGGGCTTTCACTCTGAGTTTGAGAGTGTGCATCAGACACTCTTCAAATGCTCTTCATCAATATAGTACAATTTGAGACGGTGCCCATTGACTTTGAAAGACTTGTTGGCTTTGCTCACAAGCTCGATTACTCCATGAGGTAAAATTTTTTGAATCTTAAATGGTCCTGATCATTTGGACTTCAATTTTCCTGGAAAAAACTTAAGTCTTGAGTTATATAACAGCATCAAATTCCCTTCTTGAAACTCCTTTGGTTGCAAGTGCTTGTCATGCCATCTTTTAGTTCTTTCTTTGTAAATCTTGGCATTCTTATATGCATCCATGCGAAACTCCTTAAGTTCATTTAGTTTTAGAAGTCTTTTAGCACCAGCCTTTGCTAGATCAAAATTTAGAAACCTTGTAGCCCAAAGTGCCTTGTGTTCTAACTCAACTATAAGGTGGCATGACTTCCCATAAACCAAATAAAAAGGTGAAGTCCCTATAGGAGTTTTAAAAGCTATTTTGTAAGCCCAAAGTGTGTCATCTAAATGAAGAGACCAGTCCTTACGTGAAGAATTCACCATTTTCTCCAAGATGCTCTTCAATTCCCTATTTGAAATCTCCACTTGGCCATTGGTTTAAGGATGGAAAGGTGTAGCCACTTTGCATTTTACTCCATACTTTACAAGGAGACTCTCAAATTGGCGATTGCAAAAGTGAGAATCGCCATCACTAATAATAGCTCGGGGAGTTCCAAAATGAGTGAAGATATTTTGGCGAAGGAACTTGGTTACCACTCTACCATTATTGGTTGGTGAGGCAATTGCTTTAACCCACTTTGATACGTAATTAACCCTAACCAAAATATATTTATTGCCAAAAGAGCTTGGAAATGGGCCCATGAAGTCAACTCCCCATACATCAAAAAGCTCAATCTCAATGATGTTTGTAAGTGGCATTTCAATTCGGCAGCCTATGTTCTTAGTTCTTTGACAACGATCACACTTAAGCACAAATATTCTTGCATCTTTGAAAAGAGAAGGCCAAAAGAAACCACTTTGAAGGACGTTTGCTATTGTCTTAACTAAACTAGTTTGTCCCCCACACTTAAGAGAATGACAATGGGTAAGAACATCTAGTACTTCTTTAGCTGGAATGAAACTCCTCACTAAACCATCTCCACACCTTTTATAAAGAAAGGGCTCATCTTATAAATAATGTTTCACATCCCAAAAGAATTTCTTCTTTTAATGGTAGTCTAGATCAAAAGGGAGAACTCCATATGCCAAGTAATTGACGATATCAACATACTAAGGAACTCTTTCATTAATTTTCAAGAGTTGCTCACTTGGAAGGTCATTAACAATAGGGAGAGGGTCATAATCAATAGTGTGCTCAAGGCGAGAAAGGTGATTCACTACTAAATTTTCTATCCCCTTGCGGTCTCGAATCTCCAAATCAAAATCTTGCAATAAAAGGATCCAACAAATGAGTCTTGGCTTGGCATCCTTCTTCGATCGGAGATATTTAAGTGTTGAATGATCTGTGTAAACGACCACCTTACTTCCAACTAGATAGGATCTGAATTTATCCATTGCATACACCACCGCTAATAGCTCTTTTTTCAGTTGTTGCATAATTTACTTGAGCTTCACCAAGAGTGTGGCTGATGTAGTAAATGGCATAGGCTTGCTTCTCCTTCCTTTGTCCCAACATAGCCCCTACAATATAGTCACTTGCATCACATATAATTTCAAAAGGAAAACTCCAATCTGGTGGTTGCAAAACAGGTGCTGTGATCAAGGCCTCTTTTAACCAGTGAAAAGCATTAAGACAGTTATCATTAAATTGAAAAGGAACATCTTTAGAAAGCAAATTAGTCAAGGGTTTAGCAATTTTGGAAAAATCCTTAATGAAGTGGCGATAAAACCCTGCATGTCCTAGGAAACTCCTTATCCCTTTGACTGAAGTGGATGGTCAAAGTCTTTTAATTACTTTGATCTTAGCTTTATCGACTTCAATCCCATTTTCAGACATAATGTATCTGAGCACCACTCCTTTAGTCACCATAAAGTGACACTTCTCCCAGTTAAGCACTAAGTTAGTTTCCTCACAACGCTACAAAACTTTAGAAAGGTTATCCAAGCATGCATCAAATGTAGAACCATACACAAAAAAATTATCCATAAAAACCTCCATTATATCCTCATAAAAACCTCCATTATATCCTCATAAAAACCTCCATTATATCCAAGCATTACACAACCCGAAAGGCATTCTCCTATATGCATATATTCCATAAGGACATATGAATGTGGTTTTCTCTTAGTCCTTAGGATGGATGGAAATTTGAAAGAAACCTGAATAACCATCTAAGTAGCAAAAAAATGAATGATTTGCAAGTTTTTCCAAAAGTTGGTCAATAAAGGGTAGGGGAAAGTGGTCTTTCCTTATGGCTTTGTTTAATTTCCTATAGTCAATGCACGCGCACCACCCTGTGACAGTCTTAGTGGGAATTAATTCATTGTTCTCATTCCTTACCATAGTCATCCCTCCCTTTTTAGGGACTGCATGAATTGGGCTAACCTAATTACTATCCGAAATAGGATAAATAATCCCTGTATCTAGTAACTTCATTATCTCTTTCTTTACTACTTCCTTCATGTTGGGATTTAGTCTTCTTTGGTTTTCAATTGAAGGTTTTAAACCTTCTTCCATATGGATCCTATGCATACAAATAGAAGGACTAATCCCCTTAAGGTCGTCAATGTTGTAACCTATGATTTTTCTATGAGGTCTAACTCTCCTAAGCAATTTGTCTACTTATTCTTCACTCAATTCAGCATTCACAATTATTAGAAAAGTAGAGTTAGGGCTAAGGAAAGAATACCTTAAAGAAGAAGGAAGAGTTTTGAGTTCTACCTTAGGTGCACTCTTGTAATATCCCGTGTTTTTAAAATATTTTTACACTGTACCGGGATATGCAGTGTTAATAATTTATGTATTTTATATGATATTTTTATGAGTTAATATGTATTTAAAACCTATTTTAATTACTGTGTATTATTTTCAATGTTTTACGTAAAATTTTCCCGGGACTTGCATTTTCGGGAAAATTTTCACGTAAACAATGTATTATTAATTATTTTAAATGTATTTACGGACTTGCATGAACTCATGCGTATTTTTAAATTATTAAATAAAGTCTGTGTGTGTATATTTAATTAATTAGGGTTTATTATTACCCTAATATTTTATTAAGTATTTATTTGTTTTATTGTTATTTAATTAATTTTATTTAGTATAAATTATTAAAATATTAAATTTTATGTGTGTGGTGTATATTTGATGTGTGTAATTTAATATTATTTTAATATATAGTATAAAGTATATATATATACATATATACATCAAAAATCAAAAGAATTGGAAAATTACCATTTTGCCCCCCAAGTCTCCTTCTTCCTCCCGATCCTTATCCTCGCCGTCCGGGCATCTGTCACGCTGTTTCTTCACCGTGGGTGTGCCGTCCGGTGTGCCACCGTCTTCCCCAACCATTTCCCCCGCCTGAGGAAGCCGTTTCCGGCGCTTGGAAGTCGATTTTGGCCGGAGAAGCCGAAATTCGATCCACAGTCGATCACGCCGATTCCGGCCACCGTTTTTGACACCGTCGGTCTCTTTCTTCTCCTTGAGCTCCGGTGAGTGTGATTCTAGCTTTGGTTTGAGCTAAAATGGTCTAGAATTGCTTAGGTTTCGATTTTGTCAATTTCGGCCTATTAGGGTTTTTGATTTTTTTGAGCTTTCAATTGATTGATTCATGAAAAATTCCTTCACAAATGTTGTTCCTAGTAGCTTAATATACATGTATAAATTTTTGTAGAATTTTTGGAGATTTTTTGGATTTTTGGGTATTTTTGAATATTTTAATATTATTTTCTAATTTTCGGAAATTAATTATTTAAATTATGAAATTGGAGTTTATGGTTGAATTAGGTGTTTAAATGAATTATAGGAATTTATTTGGAATTTTTATGAATTTCTAAGTATTTATTTTGAATTATTGAAGTTTATGTGATTTTGAGAAATTAGGGTTAATTGTGTTTTAAATTGAATTTAATTGGTGAATTGAGTTTAATTATTAATATTATTGATAAATATGTTGAGAAAATTAATTTTGGATAATTGTATGATTTTTGGTGAATTTTTGAAGTAATTTAAGTATATTTATATATATAGGGGTATTTTAGTAATTTTACCCTAAATTGTCTAAAAATGTAATTTAATTGGTTTTATTAGTTATTTAAGGTATAAAATGATTTCTACAAAATATTTGGTATTTTTAACTAATTAAAACTATTTTTCGTAAATTATTTTCAATTATATATATAATATACGATTTTTCTAATAAAATGAGTTTTAATCGGTTTTTATAATGTTTTAAGGTTAATTATGTAATTTCTACCTATGAGATGTATTACTATGTTGTGAGGATATTTTTGGTATACCTGGAATATGTTCTGTGTTTGTGGACCCCGGTCGGTGGACTGTAGTTTGGAGTCCGACCATGGGATTTTGATTGTGTTGAGCTTGTTTTTTTGAAGTGTATTTCCTTGCAGGGTCGGCTCTACTCTTTTGAGTAGAGAGATGTCTGTTTTACAGGGGAGGTTCTACCGGATTTTTGGTAGAATTCTCGTAAAACGAGATATCCAGTCGAACCCTAATTTTCGATTCTGTGTTTAATACTCTAGATTGAATTCTAGGATTTCTGTTAGGTTTATTCTGATGTCGATTATTTATTGCTTGTTTAGTTGCGCCGAGACCGAGGGCTAGTGGACCAGGCCCATTGGACCTGTCTCGT
Organism: Mallotus nudiflorus; assembly: GCA_947683625.1. Taxonomy (NCBI): domain Eukaryota; kingdom Viridiplantae; phylum Streptophyta; class Magnoliopsida; order Malpighiales; family Euphorbiaceae; genus Mallotus; species Mallotus nudiflorus. The sequence continues at coordinate 1,261,229 of CANTUR010000325.1, forward strand.
GGAGCGCATTAGGTGAGTTACTATACTATATATATATGCTTAGGATGCATGATTTAGAAATGCATGTTTTATGTTGATTAAATATGCATAAATAATTTGATTATTTCTTAAGTTTATACTAAGTATATTTTCGATTTATTTTTGGTATATATTAAATTGTATGCATGTTTTGTAAATAAAATATATTTAAAATGTTTTTAAATATATTTCCAGCTTAATTTATAATTTGATTGAATGTATTTGATATATATATACTCGAAATATACCTGGTTTACTTTTGGTATATTTCCGGTATATATATGGTTTATATTGTTATTTTATTTAAATTCATGCATCATTTATTGTGAATGAATGTTTTATATTTAATGATGAAGGATATCAATAGAACGTGCTACCTAGTGGGCAGCACTAGGACCGAGTACGTACCGGTACGCCTATAGCTTTAGGCTATATTACTAACTATTTGTGGATATTGATTTGATATGATTATTTGATATGTGAGATGTGGTTTGGGTGTGATTGCTGGAGCTCGGTTGACCAAGTGTCTCGGGGCCAATCACACTGGCAGTTAGACTGCTGGAGCTCGGTTGACTTAGTGTCTCGGGGCCAGTCTACTGTCCAAATGGATTAAGTGGATATATTTGGAATAAGTGAGCCTGTGTGGCTAGAGTGTTGTTTAACACTATTTTCTGAGGTTGCGATATTCTAGGGTTCTATGTAATCCTTCATAAAAGATGATTTTCAGATAAAATATATAAAATGATTTTTATTGCATCTGTGTGCAATTGCCTGTATATATACATATTATATATATACTGTTGACTGTATGCATTATCACTTAGTGTGTATGTATATATATTATAGTAATTCACTCAGTGAGGTCTGACTCCCCTCCGTTGACTATTTTTCAGGAGAGTCAACTTCTTCAGACCTCAGTAGCAGGTCGATACGCCGGATTTCTTCCGCCCCGGCTTCTTTATGTAAATTGTCTACTTGAGTCTTATTTATTTTATCTAGACACTGCAGTAGTTGTGAATTACAGTATTGGATTTCATGTATTTTATTTAAAGAGATGTATTATATTGAAACTGGATTTGTATTAAAGAGATTATGTATCTATGAGACGAGATTTTGATTTAAATCCAGTTGATGTGAATAATATTATGATATTATGATTTTTATTTCCGCTGCATATTATATTATTACTGTTATTATGGCATGCTTTATTTTATTTTTAGGCTTGCTACAGGTTCCGGATTCGAAAGAATTCCCGTTCCCTAGCGCCGGTCATGGCCCCTGTTTTGGGTCGTGACAACTCTCTTCCTCCAAAATGCTAACACAACTTACATTGGAAGGTAAAGGCTCATACCTTGCTGATTTCATTTGCTTTAAGAAAGTGATCATATAGTACCACTTCTTGATTAACATCATCCTCCCTTACTTCATGGACTAAGCAAGCCTCGAGAGGGTCTTGGGTGAGCTATTTTTCAAAGACCCTTTGCACATATCTTTCTATTGCATCAACTCAGAAACATGACCCCATAGTCGGTGTTTGCTTTGCCATCTTAAAAACATCAAACTCAATTTTGTCATCTCCAATCCTGAGAAAATTTTTTCCCCTTTTGACATCTATGATTGCCCCATCAGTAGCAAGGAAGGGACACCCAAAAATAATTGGGATTTTACGGTACTCTTCCATCTCAAGAATAAAGAAATTGCCTGACACATAGTAGTTACCAATTTTAACGGGCACGTCTTCTAGGATCCCATAAGGATAGACAATGGATCTATCCACAAGTTGAAGTGACATCGTTGTAGGTTGGGGTTCACCAATATTTAAGCACTTGTAAAAAGAAAGAGGATTTATGCTCACGCCTAAATCACATAAAGACTTACTAATAAATTCATTCCTAATACTACAAGGAATATTGATACTCCCTGGATCTTTAAGCTTTGGTGGAAGCTTATTTTGGATGACAACATTACATTCTTCATTAATGGGAATGGTTTCATGATCTTTCCACTTCCGCTTGTGTGAGATGATGTCCTTCAGAAATTTGGCATAAGCAGGCATAATGGTGATAACATCCAAAAGAGGTATGTTAAGCTTGAGCTATTGGAAGGACTTTATGAACTTCTCAAACTGTTTGTCCAGCTTGGATTTTTACTACCTTTAAGGAAAGGGTAGTGGTGGAGTCTTGGGAGGTGTCTCCTTTTTCTCTTCTTTTTTATCCTCAATCACCTCAGTTTGTTCCTCCACTTCAGTGTCTTGATCATCCCTTTTTCTTGCCTTTTTGTCTCATCCTTAGGTAATTGCTTTTCACTTTTAAGAGTTATTGCCTTTGCTTGTTCTTTAGGATGCTCAGATTGACTAGGCAACACACTACTCTATCTTGAGCTTGAGGCTTGAGCTGCAATTTGATTCTCCAACATCTTGTTATGAGCAAAAAGTTATCCCATTTGAGAAGTTAGATTCTTTATGGCTTCCCTTTACTCTTTTTAGTCCTTCAAGAATTTCTCCATTATGCTCTCCAAATTAGGCTTGTTCTCTTGTTGTTGATGGAATGTATTCTTATGTTGGAGACTAAGGGGTGGCTGCTTAAATCCTTAGTTGGTGTTAGGTGGCCCTCCTTGATTTGACCATGAAAAATTAGGGTGGTTACACCAACCCAGATTGTATGTGTTTGAGTAGGGGTTGCCTTAATTCCTCTGAAAGTTATTAAGAGCATTAAGTTGCTCAATGGATGGTTATTGAGAAGGAAATTCCCCTTGACACTCTAAGGTTAAGTGTCTTCCCCCACAATAGTCACATGAATACACAACCATAAGGTTAGATACTTTTGTTAAAGCCTCTAATTTTTTTGTAAGCATGTCAATCCTTGCATTTAAGAGGTTCCAATTATCCACTTCATGCATCCTTACAACTTTCTTTGGTTCGCTTCTATCTCCATGCCATTGGTAGTTATTTGATGCCATGGTTTTAAGTAAGTTGAATGCATCTTCGAGTGTCTTGCTTATGAATGACCCTTGAGCTATAGCATCTATGGTGATCCTCATAAACTCAGTGAGTCCTTGATAGAAGGTCTGAATAAGTAGCCATTGTGAAACCCCATGGTGAGGGCATTGACGTTGCATGTCCTTGAAATGCTCCCAATCTTCATATAAAGATTCTTCATGATGTTGTGTGAAGCTTATGATTTCTTATTTGAATTTGGCTATTTTTCCAGGTGGGAAATATTTGCCCAAAAACGCCTTTGGAAACATGTCCCAAGTGGTGATTGATTGTGGTGCAAGAGAACGTAACCACAATTTGGCTTTATCCCTTTAGGAAAAAAGGAATAATCTCAGCTTTATGGTGTTCGAACTAACTCCATTCATCTTAAATATGTCATATATCTCCAAGAATTGGGCTAGATGAGCATTAGGGTCTTCATATAGGAGACCGCCAGATTGGAATTATGAAACCATCTGAATGATTATTGGTTTAATCTTAAAATTATTGGCATCCACAGTTGGTCTCACAATGCTACTCAATTTGTCTCTCAGACTAGGCATTGTGTGTTCTTATAAGGCACGATTCCTAGCTTGCTGAGCTATTTGATCTTCAACCATGATTTGCTTATCTCTCTCATGCTTTTCCTTGCAATTTTTCTTACATGATTTCTCAATTTCAGGATCGATTTTTTTCAAGATTGGCCCCTTAGACCGAGTGTGCATAAACTAGCTAAAATCACCTGAAAATTAAAAAAAAATAAAACAAATGAGTTCTCAAAAAAGGAATACTAGTCTAAGAAAAATAAAAATTGAATTGATATTAATATAGTCAGTCCCTAGCAATGGCGCCAAAAACTTGTTGTACAAAACCCACAAGTGCACGAATCGATAAGTGTAGCACAATATATATCATTCCCTTGAAGACTGGATATTAATTACCAATATTCTTGTTTAAATTCTTAGCTAGAAAATTAAATATAAGTGAAATTAAATTAAATAATTCAGCAATCTAATATAATGTAAAATTAAATAATTAAATCTTAGAGCCTAGGTCTAGTTTCACCATTCTAATATGCTCATGAACACAATTCAATAAAAAGGGCATTTAAATTTAGTTAAGGGCAATTATTCTTAAACGCCTAATGATTCTCAAATTTAATTAAGTGTTCAAAGATTAAGAATTAACCTACTCTCGTGATTAAGGAATTAATCTAAACTTATTCAGCTCTCAAACAATTGTTCTACCATCGTAAACCCTATCCACAGTCATGATTCCCCTTAAAGCTCGCTTACTCTCGTGGTTAAGTTATTTAAGTCTTATGAGATTTAAGCTAATGAAATTCCCTAACTCTCGTTAGTGAAAATCATCCATAACATGCAACAAGCCAACCAAAAATGAAAGCATGAAATAATCACAACTCATAAGTTTAACTGAAAATTCAAATTACATTAATAAAATCTCGTGTTCATTACAAATTGGAATGGCTACTCCTATTCCCAAACCCTAAATAGAAAACTTAGCCACATATAGTTATGGTAGATAAAAAAGACATGTTCCAAAAGAATAATAGAAAATGAGGAAGAAATTAAATAAAAACTCTTTTTGATCTTCTAGCCTCCTTGATATTCCCTTGTCTCTTGGTTGTTTCTTGATTATGCCTCCCGTGTGTGTCTTGCTTCTTTCCCGTCTTTTTCCTTATATATGAAGTCCCCCAAATTCATCCCTCTTAGAATAGGAATAAGTTAGGTTTCTAAAAAAAAACATAATCCTATACAAATTAGGACTGCTTCTCACTTTGTGCAAGTTAGCTAACTTCTTTAAAACTTCATCCCTTCAATATGAATGAACTAGGTCTCAGAATTTTCATGAAAGTCATAGCATTTTCTTCTTAGCTTTCCAACACATCTTGAATAACCTCAATCCGAGTTTGGAAAAAGTTATGCCTAAAATACTCAAGTGTGCTCAAACCTGAATTACTCAATCGCCCGGTAACGGCCGTTATCCAAGTGTAACGCCCATTACCCAACTCGCAGCCAACCTGTAATGGCCCTTACATATATATAACGCCCGTTACGGTCTTCAGTCCTATTTTTCCTTCCTCTCAGGTGCTTGGTAACGGCCATTATGGATATGTAACGGCCGTTACCCTTCTTTGGGCAACTCATTCTTAGATTTTAAGCTCCAATTCATGTTCCAATGCTCCCGATTCAAACTCCAAGCCTCCAAACCTAAAAACATAAGGAGAAACATAAGAAAACACAACTAAATTCCACATATAAACTTATTAAATCAAACTCTAAAGAACCTAAACCTATATACAAATGCAAACCTAAGTAAACTAACATGAAATATGCTCTTATTAACATAAAATGCAAAATACTAACCTATAACCCTAAACTATCTTATTTTAACTATGATAAACTAAATAAATATACCACATGAAGTAAAAACTAATGAAAAACTAACTATAAATATGCACAAAATATGACCTTATCAATTAATGGCAAAATTAAGGATACTTTCTTTGTTTTAGAGGTGTTCGGTAAGGTGATTCTCTTTCCCCATCTTTTTTTGCCTTGCTGAGGATTTTCTTAGTAGATTTCTTACTTCTAAGGTTATTTAAGGTGCTATTACCTCCAATGCTTCATACTAGAAATAACTATTTTCCAACACATGTTTTATATACTGATGATGTTCTATTTTTTGCCAAAGCTTCTTTTTGAAACATTCGAGCTATCAATGACATTTTTATGCTTTATGGTAACCTTTCAGGACAAATTATTAATTGGTCAAAGTCTGATATCTTTTTTCGAAAAGCTATTTCAGGAGCCCATTCTACTAAACTTCGTCATGTCACAGGAATCAAGAAGGGTAGTCTTCCTTTTTCTTATTTGGGAGTTCTTTTATTCTTAGGTGCTAAAAAAAAGATGATTGAAGCCTATTGCTGATAAAATATGCAATAAGTTTGCTAAATGGAAAGGGAATACTTTGTCTATGGCATGTCATCTCACTCTTAGTCAGTTAGTTATTACTTGTTCTGTTTTGTATTCATTTGCAATTTATAAATGGTCTAGCTCTTTACTTTTTTCCATGGAGCACTGCATGCAAAATTTTTTATGGACATGTTCCATTCATGAGAAAAAGCTTGTCACAATGCCTTGGCATATTACTTGTCTCCCTCGCATTGAAGGAGGTTTAGGTGTCAAGTAATTGAAGCATCTAAATGACGCCATATTGAGCAAAATGGCTTGGAAATTGATTTCTTCTTAGGAATTTCTTGTCACAACTCTTTGGGTCAGATTTCTTTTTCCCTCTGGAATTCCACTTACTAATTTTTTCCACTCTTCGATTTGGTTTTCTCTTTGAAGCATTTTTTGTTCCCTTCGGTCTAATTGTAAATGGTTTATTGGTGAGAATTGCAATTTTAATTTTTGGACCAATGCTTGGATTGAACCTCGATTGCAGATCACTTATATATTCCTCCTAAAGAGCAACGTGAGATTATTGATTTGGTGCCCCATTTTTATTCTAATTACTATTGGAGTTTGCATCATATTGCTAATGACAATGTTAAGGATGCTATTTTGGCAGTCTCTTCTATCAAACATTCTTCGAACTTATATGTTTGGGAAAAGGTTTCAAATGGTCAGCTTACTGTCAAGAGCATGTCTAACTATTTACGCAATTCACGCCTTTAAGTTCCCTAGCATTCCTTTATCTGGAAGGAATTCCTCCCTCCATCTTGTTCTATGATCTGTTGGTGAGCTCTTATAGGATTCCTTCCCACGGATGACAACTTAGTGAAGAAAGGACTTTATTTTCCTTCACATTGTGTTTTATGTACAACTCACTTGAAGGATTCAACGTATTTTTTTCTTCATTGTCCATTTGCCTCTTCAATTTGGCATGTCATCTCAAGGCTATTTAGTAAACGTATTTAGGTATCGGGTGTCCATGCGGTTTCGATTATTTGATATACCCAAAATTTTACAATTTTTGACAATGTCACTCCTAATATTCATATAGCTCTTGGGCTTATTTGGAAGGCAATAAAGGAGACAGAATATTTTAGGGTTGGAAAGATGTATAATTCCATGGATGAATCCCTCATTCTTAAGCTTCTTGTCATTCATGGCATTTCGGCTAAGGCACCAAAGATTATTTTCATTTCTTGGCAACCCCCTCCTCCCGCTTAGGTCAAGGCCACTGATTTTTCTTCTTTAGGAATGCCAGGTACTGCTGTAGCAGGAGGTGTTTTTCTAAATATTTCAGGTTTTATGCTTGGTGCTTTTGCTTTTGGTATAGGGTTTGACTTTTCCTTTGTTGCTGAGCTTGCTGCTGCCATCTATGCTATTACTGTGGCTTGGAATCGGGGCTGGTTGAATCTCTGGCTAGAATATGACTCATTGACGATGGTGCAGTTGTTCAATGCTTATTCTATTCAAGTTACTCGGAAGATTAAGCAACAATGGTTACATTTTTTGGATTTAATCTCCAACATGAATGTTCAGATGACATGCATTTTAGAGAAGGCAATTCAGTTGCAGATGCTTTGGCAAGACATGGGATTGATCATCCTTCTTTACAATAGTGGAATTTTGTCCCCCCCATTTTGCTCTCGTATTATTCATAATGATTTTAGTAGCCAAGGGTATTTTCGCTTTTCCTAGACTTATGCTTTGAATTCTCTGGCTACTTTTTGTAATCTTTTATTTTTAATTTATTATATTTGAAAGACATTAAGAAGATGTCAACTTAATTGAGGTGCTCGAGTGTGTTTTTTTAATTTATGGACTCCAACTTTCTACTAAAAATAAGATTTTTTATGGAAAAATATTGTAAATTTTAACAACTCAACGCATAAGTTTTCAAGATGAATACTAAATAATAAAGAGGAACATTTGTCAAATTTTAAATTTAATAACTTTAGAGCTCAATATATATATATATATATATTAAAATTTTAATTTGTCTCATAAAATAAGGTCATAGATTAGTACTTAAGTTATGGAATTAATTGAGCCATTCAAAAGAGAACAAAATCAGCAAATAAATAATTTCATAAATTAATATATTCCTTGGTGGACATTATATATATAGCAATTTTCAAAGAGTTTGAATGGTGTCATACTTCATTTCCTATAAAAGGTATAATGAAATATTGGTTAGTGTGTATATATATTGCTTGGGTGTTTATCCTTACATGAATACACACATGATCCTAACTTGGATAAATTAAAGTAAATATAAAAATAATAAAAAAATAGGACACTAGTTAAGGTGAATTCTCTGTAGTTCTATATATCAAGTTTGATGAATTTTATCTTCTAAAAAAACCTTCGATAAACTTCAATGTTGCTATTGTTTTATTTTCTATTTTATAATAATTATTTAATTTTTCTTATCATTTTAGTTAATAGGAAGTGGTTAGACAAGGGTTATCTATTCTCTGTTCATGGTCCAACTCTATTGGGTGTTTAACCATGCAAAGCATTAAACTCAACTTCATTGGGTTATAGCTAACTTTGGGCAGATTACCTTCTATAACCATAGAAACTGCGAGTGCTTTTAAAAAAAATTTACTTAATTTCATTGATGCAACTACTTAACGATTTTTGAATTGGTCTAAATTAGTGAAAAATTTAAAATATTTGTCGGTGGTGAAAAAAATAATTTAGTAATTATTTTTCTTGAAAAATATCATTAGGCCATCTCTAACCCAAAACAACAATTTACTACAAATTTGTAGCAAATTGTTGTATATATAGTATTTTATTTTCAACTCAAAACATCAATTTTCATACCAAAATGAATAATTTTTAAATATTCTTTTATATCTCTTAAATATTTATGTAATGTTTTAATTTTTATGTAATGTTAGGTAATATTAATAAAATTTGTTCAGTATTATTATATATTCATGTAAATATAATTAATAATATATGTAATTAATATAAATAATTATGTAAATAACAAAAATTTAAATAATAAGAATTAAACTAATTTTATATTTTGTTAATTAAAAAGTTAACAAAATAAATATCATGTAAAAGGAAACAAATAGAATAGTATAGAACAATTTTATATATATATATAAAAAGGGTAAATAATGTCTACTGTGATAAATTGTATACAACAAAATTGCTACACATTGTTCAAAATAGCAAAATAGATCAACAAATTACTGTCATCATCGTTGGACAATAAATTATTGTACAAATAGCAAATTACTGTCAAGATTCGAGATTGGCTTACTGCATGATTTTGCAGTCTTCTATTATAAAATTAATTTTTATTTGATTTGAAAAAAAAAATAAAATAGTTTTATAGTACATTTCATCAATAAACTTCTCAATAAATAATAATAATAATAAAAAGGCTCCAAGACTTTGAGCTCTACACTATAAATAGTCATGCAAGGAATCAGGATTTCTCACACCTTGCACTTGAGAAAATTAGCTAATTAGCAAAGAAAGGTTGATCACTAAAGAATGCAAGGTGGTGGTCAATTCCTTGTATCTTTGCTACTACTCCTGGCTTTGGCTTTCTCATTTGCCTCTGCTTATGACCCCAGCCCTCTTCAAGATTTCTGCGTAGCAATAGATGAACCCAAGAATGCTGGTATAATTATCGATAAGCTTGCTTGGTTTCTTTCTGCAAAAATTATGCTTATCATCTTCCTTTAATTTTTCTTTTTTTTTTTTGTCACATAATTATGATCTGACTGAGGTTTGAAGTTGTAATTCACACTCTCACAAAATCAAGCAGATTCAATACCAACTCGTCTTTCATTTATTTAGATTTACGCATGATCCTGACAATTAACATTTCTTGAAACGAATGCAGTGTTTGTCAATGGAAAGTTCTGCAAGAACCCAAATCTTACTGTAGCAGACCATTTCTCTTTCTCCGGACTCAACATCCCAAGAAGCACAGAAAATCAGAATGGAGTAAATGTCACTCTCTTGAATGCTGATCAAATACCAGGGCTCAACACTCTCGGCATCTCTCTGGCTCGTATCGACTATGCCCCGTATGGTGGCTTGAACCCTCCCCACACTCACCCTCGAGCAACAGAGATTCTTGTAGTCATTGAAGGCACCCTCTACGTTGGCTTTGTCACATCAAACCCCAATCGACTGATCTCAAAAGTACTGTACCCAGGAGACGTTTTTGTGTTCCCAATTGGCCTGATTCACTTTCAGTTCAACATTGCTAAGACGAATGCAGTTGCTTTTGCTGGTTTGAGTAGTCAGAACCCAGGTGTTATCACTATAGCTAATGCAGTATTTGGGTCTAACCCACCAATCAATCCTGATGTTCTTGCCAAAGCATTCCAACTTGACAAGAACATTGTCAACTATCTTCAGAAGCAGTTTGGAGGCAGCAATAACTAGTGAGACATGTCAGTTATGCATAATAAAGCAGCCTTGAACTAGCCAACAGTTGACCATGTGCTGTGCGCTTGTGCTGCTTCCTTGAAGTTTTCTTGTATTGTCTTGAGGTCTTCATATTTAATTAAATAAAAAGAAGTTTTCTTGGTTACTTGCTCTGTATTTTCTTTATGATATAATGATGAAAGCATGGTAGTCTTTACAAATAATACAAATTCATAAAACAAGAAAATAATTTGCTATTTTTAAACTACGTTGCACTCAATTTTGATAGATCGTTGACATGTATATTTTGTGTATTTTATAATTTAAAATCTTTTATTTTTAAAAATTAGCTCGTACAACGTCTATTAATGTATTTTATGCCACAATAGACAATAATATAAAGTTCAATTAGACAAATGAAGTTATTTTAATTTGAGAAGAAGCAAAAATTGGATTAAGTTATGAATACAAAAGCATCATTTTTAATAGTTGTGATAGTCTTGTTTGCTAACAAATCTATATTATATACTATATGAAGTTTTAGTTAGATGCTAAGAATGGAATATGCTAAATAGTGAAAAATACTACATTAATTAATGGACAGCAAAACCACAATTTACATAGCTTCTTGCTAAAAACGTTGTAGACAGAGAGATTATGTGCCTGCAGCAAGCAGCCACTGGCTCACTGTTGATGTGCTCTCCAGAAAAATTGATTGATACTTCACTTTTAGAAGTTACACGATCAAAATATTGATGGATTGTATAATAAAAAATAATTTTTTTCTCTAAAATTAAGTAAAAATTCATTTTACAAATTAAAAATTCAAATTTTACACCGAATGCTATTAGGAAAAAAGTGACAACTAAACCATTTTTCATAGATAGTAATTTAATTTTTAAATAACCTTTTTAATAAATTAAATGAAGTGATTATATTCAATGGTTGAATGTAATAACACATAAACAAAGTGTTTCATTTTTAATCAATAAATAAGAGATGTATCACACATCTAAATATAGGCTATAATACACTGGATGCAAGTAAGAAATTCTATTTCATCCAGCAATAACTAATGAAAATTTCCAAATGATAATTTAAGATGCATTGATTAATTCGCTAATCATACCTCCTAGTCAAATCCAATTTCAAAGAAAGATCTTTTTTTTTTTTTAAATGTGGTAGTTGTTGTTGTTTTTTTTTTTAACTTTTAATTTAAATTTTATTTTATAGAAGTGACTAGACTAGGTCATCATATCCCAATTTCTCCATGGTCATGTATATATATAGTCTTGCTCTCTAGTGAGAGTTGAACCATAAAAATGTACTACTTTAAATTAGATAAGCCAACCAGAACCAAATGTTGGAAAAACATATTATTGCATGTTATTATTGAATACCTAATGCTTTTCTGTTATTACCAAATCACCATTAAAAAAATGGATTTAGAGAGACATCAACATCAGAAGTATCCAAACTCAAAAAAAATTCCTTACGCATAGTGTTGCTCTGAATTTCTAAAATTATTTGAATGTTCCAAAAATTAAAAGTCGTTGTAAAAATATTAGGCATTTTTGAAAGGCTTGATTATTTAAAAAAAATCAAGAAATTTAGTTTTATTTTAAAATTTAGTGCATTCTTTTAGTTTTTTCAATTTTAATAGTAAACTATGATTTTTTTTTTTTTCAATTTTAGCATATAATAAAATTAATTACAAAATTTATGAAAACCTTTTACGCGGTTAGAACTATAACTTATTCGAACTATAATGGATTTTTTTCGTAGAACAATGAGTTTTAGAGATTTTTTATGAGTTAGAGGCAGTTAATTTCTTTATTATTAAAATCAATTTCACTGCCAATTCAGTAAAAAAATTACCTCGAGTTTGAAGTCAATCAGGCCAAAATTACTAAAATTGAAAAAAAAAAAAAAAAAAACATTTGCTAACGAAGACAAAAATTTATAATTCCATTTTGGATAAATATTCCCAAATAGAATCTATTTAAGTCTTTTTGAATAGAACGGATAATTTAGTAAATTTATGTGGAAATGTAAAGGGCTATAGTAGTTTTTTCACCACCATTGACTTTTTTTCTATTCAAAAAATTTTCGATAGAATATATCTGGATAACATTGCTCTTTTATTATAATTATTTTTTTAGTGTTTATTACTTTTACATCCCTCAAGTTTGATCTATTACAATACTAGATCCTTGTGTTTTCAATAATTAATTTAAACATCCTTAAGATTTTTGTCTGGTAAACTATTACATCCTTATCGTTTTATTTACTATTAAATAGACCAATTTAAAAAATTAAAAGTTTTATTTTGTTCATAAACTTACAATATTATTTTAAATTCATTCATTTTTTTATCAAATTATCATTGATTTTTTAATTCTTTTATTGTTATAATAATTATAATATCTAAATAAATTTTATTTTTAATATAAAAATAAATTTAAAACATATTTATTTAGAATTGCTACTACGTTAATATGATTATGTAATCAATATGGTATTAATTAGGATTTATCATATTGACATAGATTTAATTATTACATCTCATTAAAATTATTCAGTGTATGTGTGTGTGTATATACACACATTGTTTACAAATCCTTTGAAAATTAAAAAATTATTAAATTTCATTAAAAAAAATTTATTTCAACATGGCAAGTTGCATTTAGGGTGCAATAACAACCATAAAAATTGAGTTCATATTAGTGTGGTAAATCTTAATTTATGGACATCAATTACATAAATCACATTAGTATGATGTCAATTACAAAATTGAGCATATGCAATATGATAAATTATAATTAGTGCAATACCGTTCCATAGGTTGTATTAGTACGACAATAATTAGTGAAACTGAGTGAAAATCAATATGATAAATCTTAATTAATATAATATTTATTATATATTCCTATTGCAATAGTGTTAATTTTAAATCCATATGGTTTAATTTTGTTTTAATGTTAACAAAAATTTACTATTGTAATAAAAATACAATGAATTAGAAATCTATATTAATTTAATTAAAAATTGGATGAATTTACAACTATATTATTAGTTTAGGGATCAAATAGAACTTTTAATTTTTTTCAAATTGGTCAATTTAACAGTAAATTAAACAGAAGAGATGTAATAGTTTAACGAAACAAAACCTCGAGGATGTTATAGTATTATTGAAAATACATGGACCTAGTAGTATAATAAATTAAACCTCAAGGATGTCATAGTGATTAACCTTTTATATATATATATATAATATTAAGCTTCTTTAAATAGCTTTACAAACGTAGAATTGTGAATTGGCCCAAACATAGAGTGAAAACGTAAAATTGGAAAAAAAATTCAATTTCCAAGTGATAAATGTACATTTATCACTTTCATCACTAATTTCAATTTCCAAGTGATATATGACTTGGAAAGAACCCTCTCACTCATGGACTAAAGCTAGCCTCATTAGCATAGTCTTAAACCCAGGAGATGTTTTTGTATTTCCGACTGGCCTCATTCACTTTCAGTTCAATATTGCATAGACTAACGCAATTGCTTTTGCTGGTTTGAGCAGTCAGAATCCTGGTGTAATCACTATAGCAAATACAACATTTGGATCTAATCCACCTATTAATCCTAATGTTCTCGCCAAGGCTTTCCAATTGAACAAGAATGTTGTCAACTATCTCCTGAAACAGTTTGGGGGGAAGCACCAAGTCAGCTTCTTTGGTAATGTAGTTCAATGTTTGTCATGAGTGGAATAAGCTTAGAAATGTTTCCAATTATTGTGGTATTGCGTCTTTTGATTAAATGCAATATGAAATGTCAGCGTATTGTCAATAACCCTCCCATTTCAACAGTTTTGTTTGAAAGTGAACCCACATTTCAAAGGGTAATGCTTATGTTCCAAGAACAGATTCAGTCTTCATAATCACAAACAGGATCAGAGTCTCCATAATCATTTCATTTGCAATTTTTTTAAGGCAGAGTTCCAGTTTTAACTTCCAGACAAAATGGGGCAAGAAAAATGGAATAAAAACACATGGCATGATCGATAAACTTCATATTATATTTCTAGCAGTTGCGAACAATGTTTAGATAAAGCTGTGAGACTGGATAATGACATGTTAATTTCCATGGTTACTTAGGATATCAAGTCAGCAACCACATTTTGTGGAGTGCCAATTCAAGTGCTTGTGAAACTATCATCTACATGAACAGTAATTTACTCCTTCCATTTCATTCCAATAGTTTTCTAAGAAAATAGAATTTGTTCCATTTAAAACAACTTTTTTAGATTACCAATAAAAATAAATTCTCATTTCCACTCCCATACGATGGTTTTAGAGTAAGGCCATATTTGTTTCATAAAATAGACAAAGAATAAAATAGCTATTCCACAAGGATTAGTTATTTTTTTGTTTTGGTTCAAATTTTATTAAGAAATATTAATTCTATGGAATAACAATTCTATAATTTTTGAAAAATAGTATTTCTACCAAAAACTAAAGAATTGGTATTGTTTACCTATTGAATAGACCATTTTCACTTTTATGCCTTATTAAATTTATCATTCTTAGATCGTCTTCTTCTGTGCCTCACATCATTGTCTCTGCCTCTCCTCATCCTCTTCTCCGATGGTCACCTTCTTCCCTTGACATAGTAGAATCAAGCTCTTCTGACTGCATTAATCGTCCTCTACAATTGTTTTTTCTTGAAAATTTCTTGATTTTAGGTTAGAATGGATTTTTCTTTTGTTTTAATCTTTTGATTAGGTTATTATTTATTGGTTGATTTGCTTTGATTTTATCATTAATCCAATCATTCTATTTCATTTTAACCTTGATAGCAATAATAACATGCATTATTGTTGTGATTTCTATTGATTTGATTTGATTCATTTATTTTTGTTTAAGGTTGAAATTAGTGATATTATATGCTCTTAAACTATTTAATAAATTGTCAAAGAGAATTATGAGTAAAGGGGACTAAAGAAATAATTGAGTGTTCTTGGCTTTGATGTGTTCCTTTTTTAGGTGGAATTGGCAAAAGTGCGGTCAAAATTTGAACCACCATTTCTTGGATTAACTAGTATTGCAGAAGGATGGATTATAGAGCTTGTATGATTGGTCTCATTGGAATTTTCATTGTTTTTCTTTTTCTCTTGTTCCTTCTTACTATATTTAATTTGTATTAAAAGGAGGAGTTGCTTATGTAATTTGTTCTGTTTGTAACCTGAGTTCATAATACTTTGCAACTGTTTCTATTATGTATTTTTATAAATTTGCATGTGCCGACAACACTCCTAACTTCATTTTAATTTTATGAATTTTTTTTCTTTAGTTGCATGCATTTCTTTTTAATTTATCAGAGTCTCCCTCCTCTCCTTGTTGTGCATGTAAATTCCACTTCTTTAAAGGCTCTTTCAATAGCCAAGCTATATTTTGGGAAGTACATAGTACTTTTTTATAGTGTATATATTGATGTATTGCAAATATTTGCTTGATCCTCATGCATGATTCTGAATTATGAGACATTGAGTAAATTATTATATTGCCTAAGTTGCACCCGCAACACCAACATTAGATACAGCTTAGTGCCTATTTCATATATCATTTGTCAATGGACTTGCTATTGGATTGGAGTATCATAGTTGGTGTTTGTGGGATTGAAGTTTCTTAAATGGTTGTCATCTTTATCTATTTATATGGGCTTGTGTGATATTGCTTCTTTTTTGGTTGGATGTGTTGTTTATTAATTTATTTATTTTTAACCTTGGTTAACATATTTGATGTCAGGTTTAGTTTTATATTCTATAAGAATATGAGAAGCTTTTTTAAAACAAAAATTAATACAAGTTTTGTTTGGAAAAGCAAGACTTTTATTTGATGTAACATTTAGCTACCCCGATATATCAATGTAATTAAAAATTTTTTTGACAAGTGCTAGTAATGCTTGTTTTGAAGAAAAGTCCTAGTTGTCTTCTTGTATGTAATAACTCATTGTATTAATTATCAATGACAAATTTTATCATATGGTTAGTGGTGGCATTATTTACTGAAATTTGTCTATTTAAAAATTATAGTTTGTAGGAATTAGGTAGGCCCTTATTTTATTTACGTTGCAGTCCCGACAATTGGAAGTTATGAGTATTGCCCAAGTTGATACATCATTTGTCTTATCAATATTAATGAATTTCTGATAGAATCAATTCTACATTTATAGACCTTAAATTTTTTTCTAGGTATACATCTTTGGATTCACATTATTGATTGTTTTATGTCTATTTTAGGATATAGCATTTGATCTTGCTCTCTCTATGCTTCTGGGAGATAACATCCATGACTTTGGAGAACTGTTTGCTCATCCAATTGTAAGAATGTCTTCATTGTTTTTATAGTATATGTTCATCTTTGAATATCTTCATCTTTTTTTTTTTGCCTGTTATCCATGACATTATTTTAGGGAAGTTGATTATCATGCCCTCATTTTTTTTTTGGACTGAGAGGGAACTTGCATTTTTAAACTGTCATATTGTAGTTTAGTTGATGGTGCTTTAACCTGTTTGGCTACAATGACATTGTAAGAAATGCTAAATTTTAGTTAAGCATGTTGATTCCATGCCTTGTTGCATCTTATTTGCAATTGACAAAGCCAAGTTTCTATTTGATGAAGGGATGTGCATCATTTAATTTATCAATTGATTTACTCGTAACTCAGTGTTCCTAAATCCTTTAGCACTCATGAACTTGCAATCCTAACTTGTGAATCATAACAAAGAGTCTTACATTCCTAGTTTTCTATTGGAGTAATTATAATTCACACTAATTTTTAGTTTTTTTAAAAGAGAGTTATATAGTCATTTGTACATATCATTATGCCTATTAAATAGGATTCTTAATGTTTGTGACACTACCTTAAAAAGAAAATTGGAATGAAATGTAGAGAGTAACTTGGGATATCATTTCATTTGCTAACTGTTTATAATTAATTAATTATGCTAACCTTGTAGTATCTATTCAGAAAACTATTGTTCACCACGAAGGCAAAATTTATAACACATAAATTATATATTTTAATTTTTTTCTAGTAAAGTGCAAAACATTCAGTATCAAAATGTAATATATTCAGAATATATAATTTTGGGTTTTATTGTTATTATTATTATTATTTGGGTTATTAGATTTGGTAGGATCAGCAGCCAGCAAAACAAGATTTGATGAGGTCAATGTCGCTTTTGATTTTAACTTGGAAGAGAAGTCTAAAATTTCCTCTATATCAACAACGATTTGGCCATGTCCGTCCAAATTATCTGAAATAGAATATGGTAATAAATTAATTTATGTATTATTAAAGTTATTAATAGAAACTATTTAAAATTTTGTTAATACAAGTTTTAGAAAAATATATAGATATAAATATTATAATTATTTAATTACTAATTATAGTTTAAAATAATGTTTATTTCATTATGAATCATAATAATTAATTATATATATTTTAATTTGAAAAAAATATATTTATTATTAGTTATTTTTAATAAGAGTAATATAATTCAGATAAAAAAATAAATTAAAAATAACCATCAACTGATAAGAAAACACTTTAAAATAAAACTGATAATCAATATTTATATTAACAAAAATAGCTTTTACTTGTTGATTTAGAAACTTCATCAAAAACTTAAAATTTTAATTAATTGTTTGATAGAATAAACCCTCTATTAGGTAGCTAAATTACGTTAACCTTGTTGAATAATTAAATTTATTTTAATATATGTGATTTTAATCAAAAGAAGAAAAGTTGTGGGTAAGATTGAAAGAAATAAATGATGATTAGTTGGTGTGCCACTTGTATATTTTTGTGTGATATTAGGTGTTAGAAATAATATGTATGATTTTAAATATTTTGTATTAATTTATATTAAGCGGTTTGTATTAGTTTGGGGTTAGTATAAATACCCCTCTTCTCTTGTATTGTAATCATCAAGCAAGCAATTCATAAATAAAAGTTTGAGTTATAAGAGTTGTAGAAATATTTTTTATGTTCTTGAGTGTTTGAGAGAGTTTAATTGAGATTGTTTGAGTGTTTAGTGTTTAATAAAGTGGTATCAAAGCTAAATATAGGCATATAGTATACCAAATTAAAGCTCTTGGAAAGATGAATCCAACGCCGCTAGAATCAGCCCAATTGGAGGTCGGATGCTCCGCCAATCGTCGCCTGAAGTTTGCTGCTAGAAACCCAGTCAACTCTCTGAGTTGAAGCTGAGTCAACCTGAGTCTGAAACCGAGTTGAATTGAGTGTGAAGCTGAGTCTGTAGCCGAGTCAACCTGAGTCTCTAACCGAGCTTGAAGCCATTTGACCAAGTCGTTGACTGAGCCATCAGGCCGTTTGACTAAGCCATTTTCAAGGCGTTAACTAACTGTTGACAGTTGACTTTGGTCGTTGACCAAAGTTGACTTTTTAATCAAAGTCCATCTTAAGGTTTTTTGGCATTCTCGATCCCTTTGTGAAGTCGAATTTTATAAATTATTATCAAATTAAGTAATATGGAAAATAGTATGGCATCCTTCCAAGTTCCAACACTCAACAACAATAATTACGACAATTAGAGTATCAAAATGAAGGCTCTCCTTAGTGCACATGATGTTTGGGATATCATAGAGAAAGCTACAATGAACCATAAAATGAGACATCACTATCCCAGTCTAAGAAGGATAGTTTAAAATATTCAATAAAAAAGGATAAAATGGTTCTCTTTCTTATCTATCAAGCCCTTGATAATGATAATTTTGAGAAAATTTCAGACACAACCTTTGCTAAACAAGCATGAGAGAAGCTACAAACATCATATAAAGGTGAAGAAAAAGTGAAGAAGGTGCATCTTCAAACCTTAAGAGGGGAGTTTGAATCTCTGCACATGAAAGGATGTGAAACCATTTCTGATTATTTTTTCAGAGTGTAAGTTATTTCTAATCAACTAAAAAGAAATGGTGAAAAGTTAGAAGAAATGAGAATAATGGAGAAGATACTTCGCTCATTAAACCCGAAATTTGAGCATATTATTATAACTATAGAAGAGATGAAACACTTAGAAGAAATGAAGATTAAGCAGCTTTTAGGCTCATTATAAGCCTATGAAGAGAAGCACAAGAAGCAACAAGGAATCACTGAACAACTCCTTAAACTAAAGCTTAAGGATGTGCATGAAAGCCAAGGCAATAAAAGAAATCAATGTGGCCAAGGCAGAAGTGGAAGTCATGCATGAGGTGGAAGTCGTGGTCATGGACGAGGTTGGAGTTCTTACAATAGCAACTTCAATAACTATGAGAAAGGTGAAAGTTCTACAAGAAATCATGGGAGAGGTAATCTAAACTCAAGATATAATAAATCCCATGTTTAATGCTATAATTATCAAAAATATAGGCATTATGCATCAGAATGCGAAGCTCCCAGCAATAAAGTTAAAGAAAAGACTAATTATGTAGAAGCAAAGATCAAAGAGAAGATAATGCTATTAGCCTACAAAACTAATGTTGAAGTCAAGGAAGTACTTGGTACCTTGATATTGGTGCAAGCAACCACATATGTGGAAAAAGAAGAATGTTCATGGAACTCGATGAATCAGTGGCTGGCAATGTTTCCTTTGTTGATGATTTAGAAGTATCATTAATAAGAAATGGTAACATCCTTATTCATGCTAAAAATGGTAGTCATCAATCAATTTTTGATGTCTCTCATGTGCCTGATATGATATGAAATATTTTGAGTATGGGTTAGCTCTTAGAAAAAGGCTATGATTTTTACTCAAAAGATTATTATCTTTTTATAACAAATGGCAATGGAGATTTGATAGCCAAATAAAAAATGTCCAAAAATAGACTGTTTCCTTTGAATATTCAAAATGATGTTGCAAAGTGTTTGAAAGCTTGTTACAAAGATGCATCTTGGTTGTGGCATCTTTGATTAGGCACCTCAACTTTAGAAGCTTGGAACTATTATCGAAGAAGAGAATGGTAAGAGGACTACCTTGCATCAATCATCCGGATCAAATTTGTGAAGGGTGTTTGCTCGGAAAGCAGTTCAGAAATAGTTTTCCTAAGGAATCATACTCAAGACCTAAGAAGCCATTAGAGCTCATTCATACTGATGTGTGTGGGCCAATTACTCCAAGCTCTTTTGGTAAAAATAACTATTTTCTTCTTTTTATTAATGACGTTTCCAGAAAAACTTGGGTATATTTCTTAAAGTAGAAATAAGAGGTATTTGAAGCATTCAAGACTTTTAAAGTTGTTATGGAGAATGAGAGTAGTTAGAAGATTAAAGCATTGAGATTAGATTGAGGGGGATAATTCACTTCAAAGGAATTCCAAAAGTTTTGTGCAACAAATGGAATTAGACATTTTCTCACCATTCCAAGATCTCCACAACAAAATGGCATTGCAAAAAGAAAAAATAGAACTGTCCTTGATATGGCATGGAGCATGCTTAAAAGCAAACATTTGTTGAAAGAATTTTGGCTGAAGCAGTAGCTACAATAGTCTACCTGTCCAACCGATCTCCAATAAGAAGTGTTTGGGGAAAGTCACCGTAAGAAGCTTGGAGTGGAAGAAAGCCTAGAATTTCTCACCTTAAAGTATTTGGAAGTGTAGTCTATGTTCATGTACTAGATGAAAGAAGAACCAAGCTTGATGATAAAAGTGAAAGATACATCTTCATCGGCTATTCCACTCATTCAAAAGGGTACAAGCTATACAATCTGAACATTAAGAAGTTTGTGATAAGCTGAGATGTAATGTTCGACGAAAAAAATGAATGGGAGTTTAATTCTTCAATAAATGAATTCTATTTCTTTCCTCAATTTGATGAAGCAGAGCAAAAGCCAGTAGACTAACCAGGTGAACTTCAGCAAGAGCCTACTACATCATTTGCTTCACCAATACAAAGTGATGAAGATAATTCACTACCATCTTTCCTAGCTAAAAGAAATGAAGAATGAATAAGAAGTTTTGAAGATATTTATGAGGTGACTGATAGACTTGAAAATATTACTCCTTTTTGTCTTTTTGATGACTGTGAACCAGTAACCTTCTAAGAAGCTTCACAAGATGAAAAATGGAGAAATGCAATGGATGATGAAATCAAAGTCATTGAAAAGAATGAAACCTAGGAACTCGTTGCTCTTCTAAAAGGACACAAGCCAATTGGTGTCAAATGGGTCTACAAAACAAAGAAGAATGCCAAAGGAGAGGTCAAAAAGCATAAAGCAAGGCTAGTTGCAAAAGGCTATAATCAAAAAGCTGGAATTGACTATGACGAGGTATTTGCTCCTATTGCACGCTTAGAGACTATGACATTAATTATTTTTTTAGCAACTCAAAATAAGTGGAAGATTCACCAAATGGATGTAAAGTATGCCTTTCTAAATAGAGTTCTTGAAAAAGAAGTCGACATTCAGCAACCCCTAGACTATGAAGTCAAAGGATAAGAATGCAAAGTCCTAAAATTGAAGAAGGCCCTTTATGGATTGAAGTAAGCTCCCAGAGCATGGAATAGCAGAATTGACAACTATCTTTAACAGAATGGCTTCATCAAATGTCCATATGAACATGCCTTCTATTTCAAAATCAAAGAAGGAGATGTCTTAATCGTGTGCTTGTATGTGGACGATTTGATCTTCACCGGAAACAACCTCAACATGTTCAAAGAATTCAAAAAGGAAACGACAATGGAGTTTGAGATGACAGACATTGGGCTTATGGCGTATTATATTGGCATTGAAGTTAAATAACAAAAGGATGGAAATTTCATCTCACAAGAAGGCTACACAAAGGAAATTCTCAAAAAGTTCAAGATGGAGAATTGCAAACCGATAAGTACGCCAGTGGAATATGGAGCTAAATCATCCAAGCATGAAGATGGAGAAAGTGTGGATCCAATATACTTTAAAAGTTTAGTTGGAAGTTTACGCTATCTGACTTACACAAGGCTTGATATTCTTTATGCAGTTGGATTAGTGAGCCGTTACATGGAATTTCGAACAAGCACTCATCTCAAAGTTATAAAGAGAATTCTAAGTTACCTCAAAGGTACAATCAACTTTGGGTTGTTCTATTCCATTTCTAATGATTACAAGCTTATTGGATATAGTGACAGTGATTGGAGTGGAGATTTAGATCATAGAACAAGCACTACAGGATTTGTATTCTTTATGGGAAATACTGCTTTCACTTGGATGTCAAAGAAGCAACCAATTGTCACTTTGTCAATGTGTGAAACTGAATATGTTGTTGCTACAACATGTGTTAGTCATGCAAGGCTTTAGAATTTTTTGAAGGAATTGAACATGTCAAAAGTGGAACTAACAAAGATTCGAGTTGATAATAAATCTACAATAGCTTTAGCCAAGAATTTAATGTATCATAATCGGAGCAAACACATTGATACTCGATATCATTACATAAGAGAATGCATTACGAAACAAGATGTGAAATTGGAATATATGAAGTCTCAAGATCAAATTGCAGACATCTTCACCAAGCCATTGAAGAAAGAAGATTTTATCAGATTGAGAAATGCACTAAGCATAATAAAACAAGTTTAAGGGGGAGTGTTGAATCATTAAACTTGTTTTAATATATGTGGTCTTAATCAAAAGAAGAAAAGTTATGGGTAAGATTAAAAGAAATAAATGATGATTAATTGGTGTGCCACTTGTATATTTTTGTGTGGTATTAGGTGTTAGAAATAATGTGTGTGGTTTTAAATGTTTTGTATTAATTTATATTAAGTGATTTGTATTAGTTTAGGGTTAGTATAAATACCCCTCTTCTCTTGCATTGTGATTATCAAGCAAGCAATTTAGACATAAAAGCTTGAATTATAAGACTTGTAGAAATATTTTTTATGTTCTTGAGTGTTTGAGAGAGTTTAATTGAGATTGTGTTGATTGTTTAGTGTTTAACAAATCTAACACCCTTTTAAATATGACAAGATTTGATGCTATAAACATAATGTGTCATGTTTAGAAACAAACATAAAAAGTAATGAAGTGTTAGACCTTAGAACTCGATAAATTTTTTATACAACTTGGATAGGAGGAATTCATTCGACTTCAACTTTTTAAACTATTAGCAACTAATGAAATAAAAAAAATTAATTTTTTAAAATTTCTCTCAGATGTTATAGAAAAATTTTAAAAAAAAATTCTTATACACTAGAAATTTTATAATAATTTTGCTTTATATACAGTTAAAAATTTAAATTAATAATATTAAATTATTTATGACTTACGTACTATTAAATTTAAGTTTTTATCATTTTAATTAAATATTAAATTTTAATTATTTGTTAGTATGTAAAACTATTGTTATCTTTTTATCTTCTTATAATAGTTAAAAAAAAAAAGTTAAAATTATTTAATTAGTTCCTCATTGTTTAAGAAAGCAAAGGGAAGAGAAATTATTATATTAAGAATTGTCCCTAGGAGCTTAAAGGACAGTTCTAGGTTCTAGGAATATATGAACCTGCAATTCAATCATTAATAGTCTTATTGGAAAATCTTGTACCTACCTATTTCTTACTAATTGGTGTCATCGTCACCTACCAATCTTCAACAACTCTTAATTGCTTTATAATTATCGCAATACCACCTTTTGCTTATGGTTTATTTAAAAATGTTTAAAATTGAAATTGGAATTAAAGTGACAGAAAATTGAAATTGAAATAAAAATTTTAATAAAATATTTAGTTTATTATAAAATTATAATCAGAACCAGAATTAATATTATTTATATATCATAATTTTTTTATAATAATTTTTTTGTATACTAAAAATTAACATTTTAATTATCTATAATAAAAATTATTTTTAAAGTTATTTATTACTATCTACTAAAATATTATATTATAATTATAAAAATTATTTACTATTTTAATAATATTTTTATTAAAATATTTTGATAATTATTTTCATTAATTTTTATTTTTATTTCACAACTTCAAAAAATATATTTTATTCATAAATTTTAATAATATATGACAATATTTAAATATTTGACTAATTTATAATTGATTTGACTTAATTATTATGAGAGTGAGAGTTTATTTCTTATGGTGGTAAATGGAATGGATGATTTCCATTGATAATGAAATCTCATTCTCATTCCATTATAAAATTTAGTCAATCAATGCTGAGAATTTGAATCACTTGTTCTGGATCGGGTTTGAATTTGGATTTAGATTTGAATTCCAAATCCAATTCCCACCTTTATTTTCATAAAATAAATGACCTCTTAGGTAAATCAAAGAACTCAAAGTAATTACTACTTAAATCAATAAATATTAATTTTAAGTAATTTATTTTCATTAATATTTAATAAAAATTAATTAAAATTTTAAAAATTACGTAATTATTGTTTATATTGTGGTGCAATTAGACAGTTCCATCAACCAAACGAATATCCAATATTTGAATTTGTTGGAATGTACTGCTTTATATTAGAAAAAACACTATCTATGTGATATTAGATTTTAATTTTTATTGTTTTAATGAAATACTTAATTTTTATTATTTTTACATTTCAACTTATTAGAAGATAAGAATACTATATAATGTCTCTACGTGCTTGGTGTTTGGTGGACATAATTTGCAGTCCTTGTAAATATATAGTCAATAGAGGAATTTAATTATCTAGCCGATCCCAGTCTAAATAAATTATAATCCAACTATATGATTCATGTACTTAGTAAAATTTAGTTGATTAGTCTGGGTCTGAAAAATAAAATTTAGAGAAAAAAAGAGAAAATTTAAAGGTAATATTTTTTCATAATATTCAAAGAAAAGTTACACCCATTATATATACACATAAGAATTCTAATCACAATCTAATTATGAATAAAATAACATCCTAAATAGAATAGAACTTTATTCCTAATTATATACAAATATTTACTTCCTAATATATACAATAAAAATATTTACTTCCTCAACACTCCCCTTCAAGTTGGTGAATGTATGTCAATCATTTTCAACTTGCCAAGTGCGTTGTAGAATGTTTTTCCAAATACGGCCTTTGTGAGAATGTTAGCTAGTTGAGTCTGAGATGAAACGTATGGAAGATCAATTATCCCTTGGTTCAGATGATCTTTTATGAAATATCTGTCAACTTCTACATGCTTAGTTCGATCATGTTGAACCAGATTATTTGCAATTGCTATAGCTATCTTGTTATCACAATGTAACAGCATAGACTTCGGATGTTTTAATCCCAGATCTTGAACAATTCGCCTTACCCAGAGTAACTCACATACTGCATGAGTCATTCCTTTAAACTCAGTTTCAGCGCTTGACCTTGCTATAACTTTTTGCTTCTTACTTCTCCAAGTGACTAAATTATTTTCAATAAATGTAAAGCACCCGGATGTTGATTTTTTATCAGTCCGATCTCCAGCCCAATCAACATCAGTATAGCCAGTAATTTCATAATCCTTATTCCTTCTAAAGAATAACCCTTTACCCTGGAGAAGACTTTAGATATTTTAATATTCGGTATACAGCATTCATATGTTCTTTATTCGGAGAATGCATGAACTGACTCATAACACTTACTGCATAAGCAATGTCTAACCAAATATGATATAGGTAAATCAACCTTCCCACCAACCATTGATACTGATCTATATCAGTTGAAACTTGATCTTCTAGAACTGAAAGTCCATGGTTGACTTCAATGGGAGTCTCGGCTGGCTTATAATCAAGCATCCCCGTCTCTATCAGCAGGTCCATTACATACTTTCATTGGCAAAGAGAAATTCCTTGGGCCTATCTTGCAACTTCAATTCCTAAAAAATACTTCAAGTTACCAAATCATTAAGTTCAAACTCGGATGCTAACTGTCTTTGCAAGATTGTTGTCTCACTCAGATCATTTCCAGTGACTACCATATCATCAACATATACAATCAGTGCGGTGACTTTACCTAACTTCTGTTTGATGAATAGTGTTTGATTATCATCACTTTGCTTATATCCAAGCTTCCTCATGAAGGTTGAGAGTCATCCAAACCATGCACAAGGTGATTGCTTGAGTCTATACAATGCTCTCTTTAGTTTGCATACTCGATCAGTACATTTAGTTCCGGGTGGTGGATCTATATATACTTCTTCATCAATGGTTCCATTCAAGAATGCATTCTTTACATCAAATTTTTATAGCGGCTAGTCCAGATTGGCAGCTATGGAAATAAGGACTCGAATGGTGTTCATTTTTGCTACTGGGGCAAATGTATCTTCATAGTTAATTCCATACTTTTGAGTATACCCCTTTGCTACCAACCGAGCTCTATATCGATTTATGCTTCCATTAGGATTGAGTTTGATAGTGAATATCCACCTACACCCCACCATTTTCTTTCCTTCCGAAAGAGGAACAAGATCCCATGTCCGGTTCTTCTACAATGCCTCCATTTCATCATTCATAGCTTTCTTCCAATTCGGATCATCTAAGGCATCCTGCACATTACTCAGAATAGATACAATAAATAATTAATTTATAGTAAGTGCATGTGAGTTAGACAAATGGTTGGTTGATATGAAGTTGTTGATAGGGTACTTAGCTTTGGTATGAAGGTCCAAATCATATTATTTTTTCAAAACCCCTCTATTGATCCTAGAAGGATAACGAGGCTTAGTATTTGAAATTAAAGGAGACAAATATACCTTATTATGCATTATATCTAGAGTTTCTTCAGCTTCTAGTATGGGTTGGGAAGATGTACTATCTTGATTACTCGGATTACTCGGATTTTCTTCGATGATATGTCTGGGTGAGATGCTCGTACTTGGAGCATCAGATGTCTATCCAGGTGAGATGCTCGTACTCGAAACACCAGATGTCTGTCAAGGTGAGATGCTCGGAACACTCAGAATATTTAAGAGACTCAGGAGACTCAAATTCGGAACACTCAATATGCTATCTTCAAGCTCAAAGAAGTTTGAATTTTTCTCCCCCTGAAGAGAGCACTCAGAGTGTGAGAAGAATGAACAATTTTCATGAAATCGGACATCCCGAGTGACATACATCTTTTTTGTATTCGAATCATAACATCGATATCCTTTTTGTAAATCCACATAGCCAACAAAGATACACCGGATAGCTCGAGGGTTTAATTTACCGAGTGTCTGATGAACATATGCCAAGCATCTAAAAACTCAGGGTTTAAGATTATTGAAGGGTGGAGATATGACAAGTTCCTGAAGTTTCTAAAGAGGATTTTTAAAATCAAGTACTCATGATGGTGTCCGGTTTATAAGGTATGCAACGGATTGAACAACTTCTCCCCAGTATTCTCGAGGAACATTCATGTCAAACAATAATGCTCAGACAAATTCCAATAATTGTCAGTTCTTCTGTTCAGCTATACCATTCTGTTGAGGAGTGCCAACACAAGATTTTTGGTGGCAAATGCCCTTCTGGTGGTAGAAATCATTGAGAATTGAGTTAACATACTCCCTACCATTGTCAGACTGCAAGACTCAGATTTTACTCTGGTATTGTGTAGCCACCATGTTGTATAAGTCCTTAAACTTGGAGCACACACCTTTTTATTGGAAAATAGTGATACCTAGGTCATCTAGGTACATTCATCAATAAATGTTACAAAATATTGAGAGCCAAATAAAGTAGGAATCTGAGCAGGTCCCCATACATCAGAATGAATGTTCATAAATGGAATTGAATTTTTATTATAACTCGATACAATATCATTTTCATTACAAAAGGTTTTAAAGAATTCATTTTTAAATTCGGTTCCATAATCACTCCTAATATATGAAATGCAAAAACTTTTTTCTCTTTGAACTATTCTTTAAAAACTTTTAAATGCATTAAAGGCATAATTGTTATAAGCAAGAAAACACACCCAAGTAAATCTAGAGTAATCATTAACCAATACATATGTATAGTGCATTCCACCGAGACTAGCAATTCTAATTGGTCCAAATAAATCCATATGTATAAGTTCAACTGGCCTAGAGGTGGACATTATATTTTTTTAGTTTAAATCAGGTCTTGAATTGTTTTCCTTTTTGGCAAACATCACAAGGTTTATCCTTAGTGAATTTAAGCTTAGGTAAAACCAATCACAAATTCTTGTTTACAAAGATCATTAAAAAGCTCAAAAATTTCATGTCATAACCTTCTTTGCCATGTCCATATGTCATGGGAGATAAGTATTAAGCATTTTATGTCTTTGTTATCAATTTTATTTAAATCAATAACATAAATATTGTCTACACTTTCACCACTAAAAATTACTTTATCTTCATCAAGGCTACTAACGAAGCAATTTCTAGAATATAAAGTGACTTTATTTCCCATGTCACATAATTGAGTTATACTTAACAAATTATGTTTAATAACATCAACAAGCAACACATGGTGTATAGATAAGAGTTGAGGATTATCGATTTCTCTAACGCCTATTATCTTTCCTTTGGTATTATCTTCGAATGTGATATGTCCTCCATCATTTGTATCAAGCTTTTTGAATTTCTCCTTGTCTCCTGTCATATGCCTTAAACATCTATTATTGAGATGCCACTTACTTTTTGTTCTTGTGGATTTTAAGCACATTTATACAAAATAATTTAAGTGTTCTTTTGAACCCAAACCTTTCTTGATCCAGGTTGGTTAGTCTCAAGATAATCCAAAAGGAGCAAGTTCATATGTAATCTTCCATATAAACACACATTTTTTGTGTGTCCTTTGACTATACAATATGAACATATAATATTTTCAAATTTATTTCTCCTAGGATGATATAAATTCCTAGTAAATAAGATATGAATTTGGTGTTATGGTTGTGTATAATTCTTAAAATTTCTTTATGTCATATATGAAGAGTGTGATATACATTAACAATGTGTGTTTTGATAAGTTTGTGCAACATTTTTAGGTGCATTGTGTTGTGCAACATGCTTTTGAATGTTGTGTCTAATATATATGTAAGCATGTTTGGGTTGTACTTTACTAGCATGAAATTTACCTTTTTGTGTCATATAGGATTGAGTATTATGAGACTTTCCTATAATATTTGACACATGAGACTCATTATCTTTGAAAGCTTGAGTCTCAGTCAGTTTAAAGGTAGAAGGAGTGGAATTATATGATGCTTTAACAAATTTAATATGTAATGATGATGAGGAATGAGTCCTTCCATTTTCATATCCTAATCCATGAGTGTTTCCATAGAGTTTTTGAGAGTCAAAAAGATTATCTAAACTCTCCTTTCCATTTTGGAATTTGGAAATGGAATTCTTTAATTTTAATTACTCATTAGAAAGTTTATGATTTTCATCATTTACTTTCTTGAGTTGCTCTTCTGAGAAATTAGAAGATTCTAAGTCATTAGAAAGTTTAAAATTTGACTTAACAAGATTAGAAAATTCATTTCTTAAATTTTTAAATTCCTTAGTTAAGCTAGATAACTCATGTTTATAATGCTTTTTTTTTGGCAAATAAGCTTTTGTACTTAAGCAAGAGTTTGCTCATAATAGAGCTTTCAAAATCATCATCATCATCATCATATTCATAATAATCATTACAAGATGAGTTAAAAGTAGACAATAACTCATTTTCATCTTTAAAAGTCATAAAGCAAATGTTAGCCACTTTTTATTTTTCCTCTTCTTCTTCGGATTCAGAGGAGTCATCCCAAGTAGTTTTAAAAGTTATTCTCATTTCTTTTCTTCCTTTGCCTTTATGCTTGAGCCTTGGACATTCACTTCTAATATGTTCGGGCTTATTGCATTCATAGTATGAGACTTCTTTATTCTTTATGAAGTCACTCCTATCAAATAATTATTCTAAGGATTGAAAAGAAAAAGATTTAATCCTCATGATATTGAATTCTAACAACTAAGTACCTAGAATCCAAGCTTTGATACCAATTAAAACTGCCTTAAAAGGGAGATGAATAAGGCTAATGAAGAATTTTAGAAAAATTAAAATGAATTTAAGGAATGAACAAGAATTGAAAGAGAATTTATGAGGAAGAACAATGAACACATAAATTTAACGAGTTTAGATTCTCAATAATCCTACGTCTCCACCTAACTTATCCCCAATTTAGGATTTTTTAATACCCATAATCTTATTCACAAGATTAAGATTATAAAAGTTTGAGGCTCACTCTTCAACCTTACATAAATAAGAGTTTTAAAGATAACTTTTCAACCAAACAAACAAGAGTTTCTAGGCTCACTCTTAAACCAATTTCCAAGTGTTTTAATGGCTAAACACTTAAACCAATTCCATTAGAAATATACCTCACTTCCCTTCTAATCTATCCAAAGAATTAGATAAAGATGAAGTCATATTTCTATCACACAACCAACTCTCACAAGAGTTAATCAATATAAAGAATATTGATACAAATAAAAATTAAGCTTAATAAATGCTTAGAGAGTTTTTTGATAATCAAAGAGTGAATGTAATGTGTATTCTTGTTTATCACAACTCTAAAGCATATATATATATATATATATATATATATATATATATATATATATCAAACTTAAAAAATATGGTTGTTGGAGTCAATGATTATGTCTTTAATGTCTCTTTTTTTTCAAAAAATTCAAAAATATGTTTATTGGATATTTTTGAAGTTTATTGTCACCATGGAAGTAAGACTTCAGTCGTAGCTTACTATTAAGACAAGCTTTCTGTCACCATGTCAGCCTTACTTCAGTCGCAGCCTATTGTTTGCATTATGTTTCCAATGTCACTTTTCTTAATTTTAAAAATATATTAGTTGGGCTATCATCATAGAAATAGAGCTCTAGTTATAGCTCACTGTTGAGCTTGGCTTTCTGTCACCAGAGTGTTGCGAGTTAGATTTATATACCCTAGTCTTTAGGACTTAGTATAGAGCAAGAAGGGTGTCGAACACTCGAGAATTGGATCAATCTTGTATTAATCGGATAGATACTTAGATGGATAAGCAATGTAATATCAAGATAATAAAAGTTAATATAACAAACAAAAAGAATCTAACTTACTAACTAATTACTAAAAATTCTTATGAGAAATTATAACAAAATATATGATTACAATTCAAAATTAAATAAGAACTTTGCACACAATTATCATATAGCATATTGATTGGAAATTAGTTATAGTCTTAAAAAGTAACTTTTTTTGCCAATTAAAGGTATATCCTCTTAGAGTCTACAAGCACTCTCGTGTTACTATAAAGATAAAAGAAAACCAAAAAGATATTTTAGTAATTCTTATTCCCTTAAGATGAAATCCTTGTCTCCAAGCAATATTCAATTCTTAAGTAATTTCAATTATATTCCACTAAATTACCCCAAATCTCATTGTGAATACTTTGATTAACAAGTTACATATGATGATCAAGTATACTTAACACCATTTGCACTAATTGAAATTAAATCATAAACAATAAAAGATAAAAATGTAGTTCTTAAGATTAATTCATCATTGTAATCCTCATACAATGACCTAGCCTAGATATATGATTAAAGAACAATAAGAGAAAACCAAATACAACATAGAAAAAGAGAGAAAGAGAGAAAAAATTGAATGAATAAAACTCCCTTCTATATCTTCTAAATAATTTTTTATTTAGGATGAACTTCTCTTGCATTTGGCTTTGTCTTCTTCAAGTGTTTATTATAATGACTCTTAAAACTAAAAGATAATAATTGTATTTCTAAAACACTATAGTAATTCAGACCAGAAATGATGCATATATAGATCTTGGAAGCTGCTGGAAGTGACTAGAATATGGTTGGACTTGGGAAGGCACCACTTGACATCAAAGGTCACCCCCCCCCCTTTGTAGATTCTATAAATTCAAGGCATTTTTGTCCATTTAGATGAATTTATCTCTAGAAAGTTTCTTCAAGAAATTATAGATCATTCTATTATCTTTCTAAAGCAACTTATATAACCTAATTTGGATGACTGTAGGCAGAGTTATGGCTAAAATACAGAAACTGCTCAAACTAGGAAAAGTTGCAACTCTTGGGCAAGGCACGAGTGTGATGACTCATCACAGAGACTCTCGGTGATGACTCATGCCCCTGGTGATGAGTCGTACACCTTCTTGATGATCCAAGCTTGACTCCTTTTGCTTCCTAGCTTGTTCCAATAAACTCCAAGTGTATTCTAAATGTCATTTGAGCCTTAAATCATGCATAAAACTTACATAGTGAGTCCTAATGATAAAATAAGTAAAAACATCAATTCAATAACCAAAAAAACACATAAAACATAATGAAATGAAATGAAAATAAACCTTAACTAGCCCAAATAACTATGCACATTTGCATTATATCAAACTCCCTCATACTTAGACCTTGCTTGCCCTCAAGCAAAAAAAGATCTAGTATAGAAAAGCACACAAAATTTTCATCTCTTCCAAAGAAAATGTAGTTATCTTTTAAAGTCATCTCAAGAATGAAAGAGGTTATAAAAGATAGTTAATTAATCAAACTTCAATGCTCCACAATAATAAAATAAGCAAGTTTTATAGCATAAGTAATAAATTCACCAATTTATCTCAATTTACTAAGAATAAAATCAAGAACACAAAGTCAAAGTTCTAACTAAGCTACTTAACTAAAATAGTTATTCTCCAAACTTATGATTTCCTAGAAGCAAAAGCAACCTTGAGAAAATGTTAAGCACACACATCAACTCATTCTTTTCATGGCATTTTTAGACATTTTATTCAATAATATATTTTTTAGATGTATTCTTTCTAAATGAATGTGACTAAGGAGCATACTCAATCACACATAACTTACTCGAAATACATCTACTTATGATGTTGCACATTTCTTTCCAAATGGATGTAACTAAAGAGCATACTTAATTACAAACAACTTACTTAAAATGCAAACTTCAAAACCATTTTTTTTCTTTTCTTTTTTTTTTTTTAAATAAAATCTTGTCCTCATCCATTATTGAAAAGTTAGTTTCATAAGTATTATAGCTATAGTTTCCCTAAGGTTACTCAAAATTCTAAGAAAACCTAAGCTTGAATCTTTACAACTTTAGCCTTAAGCATAGCTAGCAAATTGACTAAATATTCTTTAGATCTTAGAAATAATAAAAAGAGATAAAAAGGAAAATTTATAACCTATACTAGATGAAACTTTTAACTTCTATTAATAGAGTATACAAAATCTAATTATCAACATTAATGATTAACCTCAATCAAAATTAATAGATTAAAAAGAACAACTACTTATTAAATATAAAAAGATAATGAATAATATAAATGCAAAATAGCACTAACAATACCCTAAATGCAAAATGCAACAATGACATAACGTATAAATAGAAAACACATAACATACATAAAACATATAAACAATATACTACTAATATCTTACTAATATCCCTTCCCCTACACTTAAAAACATGCATTGTCCTCAATGTAATAAAAATAAAGCAAGGGAAAGGATAGAAGTACTCCCTCAATCATCCGTAAAGGTAGGAGGTGGATACTCAATCGGATAGCTAGAGCGACTGAAAAATTGATTCAATTTATATTCCATTTTGCATTACTGACAAGCAAGTTGTTGGTTTTGAAACTCCAACTCATTGAATTGATGTTGTATAACAATCTACATATCCAATATTTGATCCCAAATAAGAGGATGGGCACTTAAGGATCCACTAGTGGTACTTTGAATTAGATAAGTAAGGAGAGGAATATCACTGAATGGTGTATATCAGGGAAGTTCCTCCTCTAGATCACTCTCCTCGGTAGATTCTCCATAGCATTACTCCTTTGCCGATGGTGGTCCTTCAATTCCTCTCCAATAAGAATGGAAATGGGGAGATATCAAACCGAACATAGCATCCACTACTTCTCCTCTCACAAAAGCTTGCTTAGTAAAATAAGAATGCTAAAAAAAATGAGTATAGTTAGCAAGGTTAACATTCAAAGCCTTTGCAAGAATGGTAATCAAATGTCCATGAGTCAAAGGTGCATCCTTATGAGAAGCACAAGCTAATAATTGATTAAACACCCAATAAGTCCAACACACTTGTTTCTTATTGTGAATGCACCACATTAAAAATAATTCTAGTATAGAAACTTTATTGAATTCAGTTTTATTAAACAAAACACATGCAAGCATTTTATGTAGCAACCAATATTTCAAGTCCTTAATAAATATAGCCTTGCCTTTCCTAGAGTCAAATGGTGTGTGCAAACTATTTAAAAATATCCAGAATTCATTCAAGCTAAAAGATGATGGGGGATCACATAACCCATCTCTTTTAAAACCAAAGACACGATTCATGAAAGTGTAAGTAAGTTGATGTTTCTTCCCTTGCATGCGAAATTCCAAAATTTATGAATTTTTAGCATTGACATTCAAAGTAGTATAAAATTTGGTAATTAATTCCACATTGGTATGTTCATGCATAGAAATAAATTTCTTAAACCCACATTGAGTCAACAATTGATCAAAAGATGCAAGCATACCCACATTATTCAGAAGAGAGTTAGGAATGTACTTACATCCCAAGATT
The DNA here is from genome assembly GCA_947683625.1 of Mallotus nudiflorus. NCBI lineage: Eukaryota > Viridiplantae > Streptophyta > Magnoliopsida > Malpighiales > Euphorbiaceae > Mallotus > Mallotus nudiflorus. Next base: position 1,296,189 of record CANTUR010000325.1, read on the forward strand.
TCTCTAAACTTGATTATTATGAACTTAGCACCTTTTTCATGTGTAAGGATTGGAAACTTGGCTTTGTAAGTTGTGGAAAGATCTTCCTCCTCTTGATGTGTTTCTTCAATGTGTGGCCTCTTAGAAAATGATCCTCTAGTCTTACCCATGGTGATAGTCTTGCTCAAATGAATTAGAAATGCAAAGATATGTAAGAAATGAAAATGGAAAAATAAAATAAAGACGATAAAAAAAAGTGGGGTGGTTCGGTTAGGGTTGATTTAGAGAAGAGATGAAGAGAAAGTCTAAGTATATAAGGAATGAAAGAATAGGAAATAATGGAAGAGAGTGTAGGTAAGTGCAAATTCGTTTGGATATGAAGACATGTGAGATTGGATGGTCAAAAGGTTTTATTTATAGATGTAATAGGGGTGTAAGATGTAAGGGTGTAAGAGATAGTGAAAGGGTGTGTAACGGTTGGTGAAAAGGTATGTCTATTCTTGGAAAAGAAACAACCTTTCAATTATAAAATTGTGCTTAGTTAAGGAATAAAGAGAATTAAATAAATAGATGAACAATAGAATATGTGTAATATATATAAAAATAATGAAACTAAGCTATTATAAGCATAAATATATGATAATGCAATTATAGGCAGGACAAATATAGGTGTACGAGTCGTCAATGTGGTGATGAATCGTCACCTAAACTCTCTATGATGAGTCGTCAATGTGTGATGACTTGTTATATAACCTTTCTGTTATGAGTCGTCAGTGAGTGAGGACTTGTCACCAACGTTTCAATCAGAAAAGAAAAACTAAAGCCTGGAATTTTAAAAGAAGTAAATACTAGTACATTACTTAAACTAAACACTAAATGAAACTAATCTAAAGTAAAAAATAATACGAAAAATAAGGCTAGGAAATGTAAAAGTGTGAAGTAATGACTCAAAACAAAACAAAATGGAATAAAATGAAATAAAAGTGTATAAAATGTAAAGATGTCTATGAAAGTTAAGAAAGTAAAGATGTGTTAATCTTACCATACTAAATTTAAAAGTCAATAGCTTGACCTTACCTCAATTTGATTAAGGTGTAGATAGAGAGATAGAGCAACTTGGATCAATTGCATCACCAATCAAATAGGGCTTGAGCTCCATCTTAACTTCTTCACTTTATGTAGTATCTTTTGGATCATCCACTTTACTTAAAGGTTCAAATCTTGATGTCCTATGAGAAAGTTGATATAGAGTTACCTCCAAAATTTGCTCATTAGCATATTGCATTCTGTATGGCTCTATAGAATCTTGGCTCAAACATTCATGAATTACTTCTTCAATGCATTCATCAATAGAATTAATTCTACTTGCCACTTTTATAGGTGTTGACTTTATAATTTTCAGCACATCAAATTCTAAACATTCATTATCCACTTCTAATGTGATCTTTCCTCTCTTCATATCAATAATTACTCCTGCTATCATAAAAAATGGTCTTCCAAACAAAATTGGGATCTCAAGATCTTCCTCCATTTCTAACATAACAAAGTCAGTTGGTATTATAAACTTCCCCTCTTTTATTGGCACATTTTCTAGAATGCCAAGTGGATATGTGACAAATTTGTCTGCCATGGAAAGACACATATTGGTTGGCTTAAGCTTATCCAAAGTGAGCCTTTTGTAAATAGAGTAAGGCATAAGGCTAACACTAGCACCAATATCACATAAAGCTTTATCAAAATGTGCACCTCCAATTGTACAAAGAACCATAAATGAAAAAGGATCCTTAAGCTTTGGTGAAGACTTGGAGTATATAGCCTTGGATTCTTTAACAAAAGATATTAAGCCATAATCTTCAAGCTTGCTCTTACGACTAATAATATCCTTCAAAAATTTACCCCATATTGGCATATCTCTAATGGCATCCACGAATGGTATGATGATTGTAATTTCCTTGAGATAATCAAGGAATTTTCCAAACTGTTTATCTAAATTACACTTTATGAACCTTTAAAGAAAAGGAAGAGATTTAACATCTACCCTTGGTTCATTATTCTTCGATGGTATGACATCTTCCTTATTACCTTTCTTCGCAAACTCATCATCATCTTTACTTCTAACATCCACTTCCTTAATTTCTACCCCATTATCATCATCAACCACTCTCTTTTTCTTACTGAGATCCTTTTCAACCTCCTTACTAGTGCGTAAGGTAATTACTTGACAAGACTCTTTTTATACATACTCTAGTTGGTTAGGAAGCTTTCTCAAAGGTTTAGTGTTAGAGGAAGAGACTTGTTGGGCAATTTGGGTTTTAAGGATGCGGTTATAAGTAGCAAACTACTCAAATTTAAAGTTTAGCTGCTTAAATTGCTCCTCATTTTGTTTGTTTGTGGACATTTATTGGTTGAAAAATTACTCCATAAGATTTTTAAGAGTAGGTTTAGGATGGGTAGGATTAAAGGTTTATTATTTTATGGAAAATCTCGGTAGGTTTTGAGGTTTGGTATTTGGGTTATATGGAGGGTTTAATTGAGAGGATGGATTTGATGAAGAGAAACCGAGATGGTTCCTCCATTAAGGGTTATAAGTGCTGGAATTCAACCCCATTCTTTGGTTAAAACCCCCATGCATGTAGTTCACATCCTCATTTGCACTTAATTACATTAAGAATATGAATGAGATCCTCCACAAGACTCATAAACAACATTAGTACTTTTTAAAGAATTAATTTGATTTCTACTTACTAAATTGATGAGAGCATCTACCTTTGCATTCAGCATTTTAATTGTGTCAAGCTCTAAAACTCCCCTTACTTTTGCTATAGTTGTTTCATCACCCATGTATCCTTGAGATGCAAGTTCTTCAAGCAAAGTAACGGCTTCTTTAGCCATTTTATCCATCCATTTTCCACCAACTATTGAATTCACAATATTTCAGTTTTCATCTGTCAACCCATTGTAGAAAATTTAAGCAATCATCCATTCTGGTAAGCCATGATATGGACATTACCTTTGGAGTTGAATCTCTCCCAAGTTGAATAGATTGTCTTACTTCCATTTTACTTGAAAGTAGTGATCTCATTATAAAACTTGGTTATTTTATATGGTGGAAAATATTTATACAAAAATGCTTGCTTCAATTGATCCCACGTTATGATCAATTCATTTGGCAAACTAGCAAGCCAAAGTTGCGCTTTATCCCTAATCGAAAATGGGAAGAGTCTAAGCCTGATTGAATCATCCATTACACCATTGATCTTAAAAGTTGCACACACATTAAGGAAAGTTAATATGTGGGCATAATGATCTTCTCCTTGTAAACCTCTAACCTAATATTTTTGCACCATTTGGATGATACTTGGCTTGATCTCAAAATTGTTGTTAGCAATAGCCAAAGCCACAATCCCTCCAAAACTTCATAAGATGTCAGACATTGTAAAATCCCCTAACATTCTCCTTTCCGGTTGAGCCATGTTATTCAAATTCAGTTAGTTCTCTCTTCTTTGCCTTTGTTCCCTGTATAAAGCACATAAAGTTAAATCAATTTCAAGATCAAAGTTCAAATTATTATTACTAGTACTTCTAGTAAGCATCAAAAAATGTAAATTCACAATCGAACAAATTAAACTTAACAAATAGCAATAACAATAAAAATAAAATATAAAATATAAAAACAAAATAAAAATAAAAATAAAAACAAGACCTAAAACAACCTTTCTCTACCCTAAGTTAATAAAAATTACAACACATTCCCCAACAATGGCACTAAAATCTATTACGAGTTAGATTTATATACTCTAGTCTCTAGAACTTAGTACAAAGCAAAAAGGCTATCGAACACTTAGGAATTGGACCAATCTTGTATTAACCGGATAGATACTTAGATGGATAGGCAAAGTAATATCAAGATAATAAAAGTTAATGTAAAAAATAAAAAGAATCTAACTTACTAACTAATTACTAGAAATTCTTATGAGAAATTATAACAAAATATATGCATGAGAGAATTTACAATTCAGAATTAAATAAGAACTTTGCACATAATTATCATATAACATATTGATTGGAAATTAGTTGTAGTCTTCAAAAGTAACTCTCGTTGTCAATTAAAGGTATTTCCACTTAGAGTCTACAAGCACTCTCATTTTATTATAGAGATAAAAGAAAACTAAAAAGATATTATAGTAATTCTTATTCCCTTAAGATGAAATCCTTATCTCCAAGCAATATTCAATTCTTAAGTAATTTCAATTACATTCCACCAAATTACCCCAACTCTCGTTATGAATACTTTGATTAACAAGTTACATATGATGATCAAGCATACATAACACCATTTGCACTAATTGAAATTAAATCATAAACAATAAAAGATAAAAATGTAGTTCTTAAGATTCATTCATTATTGCAATCCTCATACAAAGACTTAGCCTAAATACATTATCAAAGAACAACAAGAGAAAACCAAATACAAAATAGAAAAAGAGAGAAAAAGAGAAAGAATTGAATGAATAAAACTCCTTTCTATGTCTTCTAAAGAATTCTTAATTTAGGATGATCTTCTCTTACACTTGGCTTTGTCTTCTTTAAATATTTCTTATAATGCCTCTTAAAACTAAAAGATAATAATTTTATTTCTAAAACACTATAGTAATTCATATATCTCTTGTGTCAGACCAGAAATGATGCATATATAGAGCTCAAAAGCTGTTGGAAGTGACTAGAATATGGTTGGACTTGGAAAGGCACCACTTGACATTAAAGGTCACCCCCTTTGCAAATTCTATAACTTCAAGGGCATTTTTGTCCATCTAGGTGACTTTATCTCTAGAAAGTTTCTTCAAGAAAGTTTTAGATCATTCTGTTATCTTTCTAGAGCAACTTGAACTACCTAATTTTTATGTCTATAGACGTAGTTATGGCCAAAATACAAAAACTACTCAAACCTAGAAAAGTTGCAACTCTTGGGCAAGGCACGAGTGTGACAACTTGTTAGAGAGACTCTCAGTGACGACTCGTGCCCCTGGTGATGATTCGTACAACTTCTTGATGATCCAAGCTTGACCCTTTTTGCTTCCTCCCTTGTTCCAATTAACTCCAAGTGTCTTTTAAATGTCATTTAAGCCCTAAATCATGCATAAAACTATAGTGAGTCCTAATCATAAAGAAAGTAAAAACATCAATTCAATAACCAAACAAACATATAAAACATAATGAAATGAAAATAAACCTTAAATAGCCTAAATAACTATGCACATTTGCGTTATATCACATAACAGTCTTACTTCAGTCGTAGCTTACTATTGAGCTTACCATGGTGGCCTTGTTTCAGTTGCAGTCTATTGTTGAGCTGAATTTTAACTTGATTTTCTTTAAAAGTAATGTTGTACCTATGCTTATAATCACACTTAAATAAAACATATTAAATTATCAAAATTAAGTTTGTTAATATCAAAATTAAGATTGATTATTGTTAAGTTCAACAAGATATTTGTCCATTATTTTTTCTTTTTTAAATTGGGATGAAGAGCAAGACAAGTGATTGTGATTTTATATCTTACTCGTTAATCTCTACATGAATGAATACTTTATGCTCTCTTATGCATTTACATTTATGCAACTTTTTGATTTTTACTTCTTAACAAAGAAGGCATGTATTCTTATCAATATTTTTGAAACTTTTTTATTTGATGTTGACAATGTGTTTTAAATTAATGTATACTTTAGGATTAATTTAAGTATTTATCATGGATATAGCTAAGTGACATATTATTTTAATGTGCCTTCAGATACATAAAGTTTATGACGGGTACAAAGGATACTATGGAAATAAATTGAAACTTGACTTCAACAATCAAAGCTACACATTGAGAGTTATATAGGGGAGGGGACCTATAAATTATGGGCCTTTTAAGAGTATCAATTGTATTATTTTAGGATAATTTATATTAATTTCATAGTTTTACTTAAATTTGAACTCATGAAAATTTATTCTATTAATGAAATAATATTATTAATATTTAATTGTTTCAAATTATTTAACATTAGTACTGAGATAATAAAAGAAAAAATATCATTAAATAAGTAAAAAAATAAAATATAATTATTTGAGATAAATTAAAAAAATGACCCCAAACATATTTAGGATGATAGTTATCCTCATCTTAAGGGATGACATGTCATCCCCAAGCCAAGACGGTTGTTCCAAAGCCAAGACAGTTGTCCCTACTTATGGGGACGAGTCATCCCCTAGCATCTTGGGATGACGGCCATCCCTTCTTATGGGGACAACAATCGTCCCTAATTTAGGGGATGACAGTCATCTTCTAAGATGAGGATGAATGTCGTCCCTTATAATAGAGATGACATGTCCCCTAAAGAATTGGTAACGGAGGTAATAGGGACACATGTGGGGACAATTAAAATTGTCTCCAAAACTATTGGGGATGATTTTTTTAAGGTTTATGAGACAATTTTATTTGTCCTCTTAATTTTTTAAGGTTTATGACATAATTTTACTTGTCCTCTTAATTAATTATCTTAATTTTTAGGGTTTTATACTTGGTCAATAAAAAAAAAAGATATATGTTTAATTTTATATATTTGACCATTGAGTGTAATAAATTGGGTGTAAATAAAAATTTTTCAAAAGGAATAAAGTATAAATTCAACCCTCAACTTTATTCCAAGTTTATATTTGATTTTTACGTTTTTTCCTTTTGAACATTTTTCTTTTAAAAATAATTTATAATAAATTAAAAAAAACTATTGTAATTAAATTCCATATATTAAAATTTTTTTAATTTTAATATTTGATCAATAAAAATTAGATCAAGTAACAAGAATAATTGATGAATTTTTTTAAAAAAAATATATAACTTCATGGTAGAAATTAAAAAAAGTGTTACCAATAAAAAATTAAAAAAATTAAAATGTATAAAAATTTTAAAATTTTTAGCATAGAAAAATATTTTTTAAAATTTATAAAAATATTTTTACAATTTTAAACCAATAATTTTTAAAATAAATACCACTTGATTTATAATTTTTTTTATCTTTTAATGTTTAAAATTTATAAAATTAGTTAAATAATTCATAAATGGCGGAATAGGAGACCGATTCACTTCTCAAGACACACTTCTTAAGCAAGAAATGCAAACATTAATTACCAATATTATTAAAATATGACTTTATATATTTCATTTATTTTCTTTATTTATTATTAATTGGAGCTTAAATTAATGTTATCAAGCTAATGTCTTAGTTTTTTTGTTTTGGATTTGAAGTTAGTTTTGTTTAGTAGTGATTTTGGTTGATTAGCTATATTTAGGGACTGATTTTGATGTGTGAGCAGAAATGTTTGTTGCTTTGCACCGTATAACCCTTTTGGCCTGATTTATCAAAAATACAAAATAAAAAATTGCATTACAAAACAGAAAAACACCACAAATATATATAAAGTGACTTGAAATTAATGTGTGTATTTACATATATTCTTGAATTTTTCTTTTGAACCGAATATAAACTTGGTTGATACGATTCAATCTTACAATAATGACAATCCAATTTCTTCAGTATAACATGCATATCCATATAAAATCATAAAGTAATTATGATTCCAGAAAAGATAAATATTGAATTAATAGAAAAGCATGGAATGATGAGACCGATTATTATTATTAGGCCTACTGGTATGAAAAATTCAAAACTTTACAATTTTTGTAATTTTATTTCAACTTTTTATTTTATTAATTCCTGATAATTTTAGCACATATAGATATTTGGTTAAAATTGAATAAAATATGTTGATATGACATCTATAAAATATTAAATTTACCCTTCATACTATAAAATTTATAATTGTTTATTGGCGTAAAAAATTTACACATTTTTTGACAAATTTATCCCATTTTTAATTTTAAAAAAATATTAACATGATAATTAAAAATTTAAATTTACATATGATAAAATTTTAAATTTATAATGGACTGTTATTTTAATAAGATTTTTAAAAATTATATATTTGTATGTGTAGTGAAATATGGCAAGTTTTCCTTGGACGTTAAAGTTAGATATTTCTATTTAAAAAAAACGTTAGATATTTTTAAATGCTTTCAAATGAATAATTAAAATTTTTTGAATTATTTAGAGTAACAATTGCTTATATGGAAAATATCTTTATTTTTTAAACTTATTATAATGGAAGTCATCTATGAATTTAATTAGAGTAGCAATTGCTTATATAAAAAATATCTTTCTTTTTAAAAATTATTATAATGAAAGTCATTTATGAATTTAACAATTTTTCAATAGTAAATCTAATTCTTTTATTACTATGCATGTATTTTTTATTTAATTTTAAATAAATAATTATTTATATTAATAAATTGGGTAAATTAAAAATATTTTATCAAAATTTAAAAATTGGGATAAATTTGTCAAAGATTTGAAATGTTTGAATTTTTATATCAGTAGACTATTATAGATTTAGAAAATTAAAAAAGGGTAAATTTGAAATTTATAAGATGCCACATCAGTAATTTTATTTATTTTTGACCAAAAAGTTATTTATGCTAAAATTGACAAATATTTATTAAATCGGGATATTTTGTCAAAATTAAAAGATTGAAATAAAATTGCAAAGATTACAAATGTTTGAATTTTTTGCACCGATAAGCCTTATTGTTATTATTATTATTATTTTTCTAAATGATGTAAGACAATCACAAAGTGACCCAACAATTTTAGTCTTTCATCAATTTATTCAATTTTTGAAATAGTGTCAAATTGGTATATGAATTTTTCAAATTGTTGCAAATTTATCCATAGTAAAAATAGCATTCGCCCATACCAAAATGACATGCATGTACAAATTATTTGGATATATTTCAAAAAAAAAAAGAGATATATTTGAAAAAAAAACTTAATGATAGAACAATTACTAATTTCTTCTTTTAATTTTCACATCAGCAAATAAATTTACACACATATACTATCTTAGCATGTCATATTAGCATGAATATATAATAATTTGGCCGTTGATAGATTTGTAATAAATTAAAAAATTTATTTACTAATTTGCCACAATTTTGAAAATATAATAGATTAACAAAATTGACTAAAATTCAGAATAAAGTTATGTAAAATTTTCCAACAAAGAGAGAGACAAGAGAGAACTTAGTGAAAAATTAAGTATATCGATATATAAATTATTATGCTGAACCGGCACATGCATTCTTACATCTAAAACTCTCAGCACCTGTACAGTATGTGAGAATGAGTAGCTATCCGATACCATTATTATTATTATTATTATTATTATTATTATTATTATTATTATTATTATTATTATTATTATAAATGCATGTAATATGTGTATATATATATATATTAAGATGGATTTGTCCATGTTTGGTTTTGAAGATAAGCCACCAAATCTTTATCAAGATGGAAAGCCTTGGTGAGAACATCAGAATTAACAGGAGGTGATGATCCAAAGACTGTATTTGCTTCTGTGACGACTCCTGGATTTTGGCTGCCTAAAGCTGCTATTGCAACTGCATGAGTGCTCCCAATGTTAAACTGAAAATGAACAAGGCCAAATGGGAACACGAAAACATCTCCAGGACGTAGAATTTTGGCGTACAGAAGATGATTAGGATTTGATGTGATAAAACCAGCATAAAGAGTACCCTCTAGCACTGTAAGAACCTCAGGTGCTCGAGGATGATGATGGGGAGGGTTTAGGCCACCATTTGGTGCATAATCAATACGAGCCAACGATAATCCATTTGTGTTGAGCCCTCCTATTGCATCAGCTGTTAAAAGGGTTACGTTTACTCCAAGCTGATTTGTGGTGTTTCCAGGAATATTTAATCCTGAGTAGAAGAAATCATTTGGTGTGACCACCTTTGGATCTTTGCAGAATTTTCCATTTACGAACAGTGCATGAACATATAGTATATACTTAATATTATACCACATATAATTTTCGTGGAGAAAAAAAAGAATAAATAAACGTAATTATATATATATATATATATATATATATAAACCTCCAAACTTGGTGTCATTTGCTGCTAGACAGATGTCCTGAAGAGGTGCAGGGTCACTGGCAGAGGCAAATGATAATGCCAAAGCCAACAAGGCAAAAGCTGTGAAGAAATGACCAATAACTCTCATTACTATATGCTTATATTAATTATGGGTTGTCTTAAAAAATCTTGATAAATTTTTCTAGTGTTTTGTTGTGTGAATGTGAGAGATCTTGCTGGGTACATGGGTGTTTATATAATGATTAAGGGATGCATTGGGGGCCATATTCAACTAACTTGTCAAGGCTATACCTGCACCAACAATAACTAGCAACTATCGAAATCGAAATTATATATATATATATATATATATATATATATATATATATATATATATATATATTCTATCATTATCAATTACAAATTTTTTATTCCATTATACAATAAATTAATAATCTGTGGCTCCAAATGAAAAAGATTTTTGGATGTTATCTACACGAAACAAATACCTTTTTTGTTGGTCTTTTGGTCAGAAAAAAGCAAAGCAAAATTGTTTGCTTCTTCAATTTGCTTTTAGTTACATTCCGTGCAATTGAAAACACATTATTATTTTATTATATATTTTTAATCTTGTAGCTAACTGAATCAGAATTTAATTAATTGTATATATTTTAGAGTTACAAATTAAAAAAAAAAATTGCTCACACGATTGAAAAATAGTGGTAAAAAATTTCATAATACTGAAATTTTATTTTAGTACTTTTTAATTATCTTTTTATTTATATTATTTTTTTCATCAGAAAATATCTTTAATTTTCAATAAATAAAATTCATATTTTTCTCTTAAGAAAGATATATTTTGTTATTATTATTATTATTTTTTTAATTGCACATGCATGGTAATAGCTACAATGTAATTAATTTTCTTCCATATGATATATAAAAATTAAAAATATGTGTCAGATATTGAGATAGAGCTAGATTTGTTATTTATCTTCTTTGACAAATTTCAAGCAACCAGTTAGTAACCAAGTAATGCTATTGTCAACTTTATTTTAATTTTTTTAAAACTAACTAAAAACCTTAAACAGCTCCAGAACTAACCACGCTACACAAGGTTAGCTACCCTTCTAAGATCATATGACAATGAAGAATTTAGTTCATCTCGAGCATGATCTAACTCATGTATGCTATAGTCTATACGAATTAACGATAATGCATTTGTGTTGAGTCCTCCTAATTCATTAAGTACTGTTGAAGGAGTTACGGTTACCCAAGCTGATTTGTGGTGTTTTCAGGGATATTGAATCCTGAGAGGAAGAAATCATCTGCTGTTACCGTCTTTGGATCTTTGCAGAATTTTCCATTCACGAATACTGCATCTGCATGTAACTCAACCATACATATAACTTATTATAACACATATAATTCTCATGGAAAAAATTAATAGAGAAATATACAAATACATATAAACACACACATGTAACCTTCAAACTTGGTGTCATTTAGTGCTACACAGAAGTCCTGGAGAGGTGCAGGGTCAGAGGCAAAGGCAAATGATAAAGCCAAAACCAAAAAGGCAAAAGCTGCGAAGATAATATTACGACCAATAACTCTCATTATTATATTCTTAATTATGGGATGTCTTCAAAAGTCTTAATAAATAAAATTTTCTTGTGCTTTGTTGGGTGAAGGGTGAGTAGGTGTTTATTTAATAATGTATGGCATTGAGGGCCATTATACTCACCTAACATATACAGGTTATACCTGCACGAACATTAAACTAGAAATGTAGTATATAGCAAAACTGTTTGCTTCTTCCATTTGCTTTTAGTTTTCCTTTATTTAATTTAATTACATTCCCATGGAATTTAGACACAAATATTTTATTGCAGTTTTAAGTCCTGCAGCTACTTAACATAGTCCCAGAAATAAACTCAATTAGCAACTGGTTGATTTCATACCCTACCCTGTTATTAACTTTATAATTTTAGTTATAAAAAAGTAAATTTAAGGATGATGCATTTGTTAATATTTTATATATGCATGGTAATAGCTACAATTAATATAGTTAATTTTTAATACTTTATATAAGAACAAAGGCCCATTCGATATATATATATATATATATATATAGCAGTTTATATTGATAGCTGTTACTTGGTAATGGATAATGAATCATTTCTAAAATTTTATTATTTATAGTTAATATATCAAATAATGATTAAAAGTACGATTTTATTTTTGAATATAATTTGATATATCTAATTAATATTTCTTAGTTATATAAATTATTTAAAAAATAATATAGTAATAAAAAAATTTATTATCTTTAATTTATGAATTATTAAAATTATTAGTAGAGACTATTTAAAAATACGCTCTAAAATATAGATTTTATTAATGCAAATTTTTTAAAAATATAGAAATAAATATTATAATTATTTAATTTCTAATGATAATCTAAAACAATATTTATTTTATTGTGAATTATAGAAATTAATTGTATTATATAATTTAAAATTATTAGTTATTTTAATAATGGGTAATATAGCTGGCATAAAAAAAAATAAATTCAAATCAATTGTCATTTGTCAGCTAGGGAACTCTGAAATATATATGAACAAATTGTAAATATTTTGGATATAAACATTTGAAAATTGCAACAAGCAGTTACGATTTTGTTTGATTAAAAAAAAAAACAGTATTAGCTAGCTAAATCATATATGTATATATATAATCGAGATAATCCTTATAGCTTGCGTCTATCTTAATTCTTTAAGTGCTTTCGAGAGGTTAACTGAGGATTCATGCATGGCAAACATAACGTATATATATATATTTCTAGATGTTGAAAATCAATTGGAATAATTACATAGAAATTTTTTTAATCACTCTTACAACATAACTATCTTTGTTCTTAATTAGATTCATTTAGTGTTTGTGAGGCACTCGCTATCCTATTATTTGTAAAATTTGCATCAAACTTTGGCTTGAATTACATCATGAATTCTTGCCATAGTCTTTCTCTTTTCTAGTAAGTAATTCATTGCTCAAAAGTCTAAGAGAAGTTCCATTGGTTTATCCTAACTCAACTCTAGAAAGAATGAGAAGAATTATCATCTTTAATACATTGAAATATATGAGATATATGTACATTAATTTTTAATTTTTTTAAAATAGTATACTGATGTGAAAAAATAAATCAAAGTAGATCTAGTTAGCATTCAAAACCATTAGTTTCGTAAATTAATTAAACTACACGATTATTCAGGTATATACATATTTTTTAAGTTTAACTTACAATTATTTTCACTTTTTTTTTTAATGGGAGAAGAGAGAAAGTAAGGATCGAACTTATTTTTTGTAACTATGTTAGTTAGATGAAAGACTTAAGAAAAATTTCTAATTCTAAAGCGAGTTTTTTGGAGGCACATTTCACCTTTGATGAAGTGAAATCTGCTATATGGTCCTGTGATGGCTCCAAATCACCTTTTTGGGATGTCATATGCTTCGAGGTAATGGCTCTGGTTGACCAATTTTATGATTCTGGGCAACTCCCTAAAGGAATCTCTTCTTCATTAGTGGCTCTAATTCGTAAAAAACACGATGCTAACTCTATTGTTGATTATAGACCCATCAGCCTTATTTCCAAGCTACTCGCAAACAGACTTAAATAAGTCATCTCCAATGTTATTGGCCAACAACAAAGTGCATTTCTGGCTGGTCGGAACATTCTGGACAGTGTCCTTAGTGCTAACGAGGTTATCCACTCTCTGGTTAAATCTAAAAAAGCTGGTGTGCTCTTTAAGCTAGACTTTCATGAAGCATTTGATTCTCTGATGTAGCGGAAGCCTAGGAAATAGGATAAATACTGTTCAATGATGAATCGTACACGATTATCATTTAAAAATCATTTATAATATGTTGATTTGTGTACAAATATTAGGAATTAGACATCAATAATTATTGATTCACACAAAAGAATACTGAATATTGAAAAATATAAATTTGATTTATTAATTCAACAAAAGTTATCCTCAAACAATCCAAAAAGACAAATAAATAGACTTTCACAAAGCATTTGACTCTCTCAATTGGAGTTACCTGGGTTATGTCATGGGTCAGATGAATTTTGGTGGTAAATGGCGCAAGTGGATTAGTAGTTGTTTATCCTTTGCCACAACTTCTTTTCTTATCAACGGCTCTCCAACTCAGGAAATTCAGTTATCTAAGGGGTTGAGGCAAGGAGATCCTCTCTCCCCCTTCTTGTTCATTATTGCGGCGAAAATTTTATCTATTATGGTTCAGTCTGCTTTGGAACTTGGACATATTTCTAGTATTTCCCGTTGTAATGGAGGTACCCCAATCTCACTGCTACAATATGCAGATGATATGCTTCTTTTCTGCCCTCCCAAAATGCAAGAACTCGTCAATGTTAGAAGAACTTTGCCCTTACCTCAGGACTAAAGGTCAATTTCTTCAAAAGTGCCCTCTTTGGCATTAATATTGATAGGAATTGGATTGATTTGACTGCTGCTTCTCTTTGGTGCAAATCATTTTCATTGCCAATTACTTATCTAGGTCTACCTATCGGCATCAACCCAAGAAAGAAAAAAGTGTGGGAACCTATCATAAATAAAATCAAAGGTAAATTGGCCTCTTGGAAATCAAAATTTTTGTCTGTCGGGACAGATTAACTTTAATCAAATCCTGCCTCAATAATTTGCCAATTTATTACCTTTCACTATTTAAAATGCCTAAATCGGTGGGGAAAAGGATAAACTCACTGTTTCGTAATTTCTTTTGGGGTGGCTCAGTTGATAAAAAGAAAATGTGCTTTGTTAAATAGGATTTCATTCAACTTCTAAAATCTCTTAGAAGTTTAGTTGTGGGCTGTTTGCTTTAGAAAAGCAAAGCTCTGTTATTTAAATGGTTGTGGAGAATTATGTATCAACGTGGTGAAAATGCCCTTTGGCAAAAAAGTTGTTACTGAAAAGTATGCTTTACGAGAAGGTATGTTTCCTCAATCCTTGACTTCTGTGTTATATTTTTCTCCTATCTGGAAACAGATTTGGCTCACTATAGGTGAGAAACATTTCTGTGATGGTGTTGCTTTCATATTGGGTAAGGGTGATCGTATTCGGTTCTGGGATGACATCTGGGTTATACATACACCTTTCAAGGAAAGATTTCCTCATCTCTTTAGTATTTTTTTGGATTAGTCCTCTCTAGTGATGAACATGGGTTTTTAGGATGGGGTTCAGTGGGAATGGAGTCTTCGTTGGTCTCGCCAGTTGAGAGTTTGGGAACTTGATCAACTCAGGTCCCTTCTTGGATTATTGAATAATTTGCATTTTACTCCAAAATGTGAAGATAGGCTCATTTGGAAGTATGATCATAAAGGTTTATTCTCTGTTAAGTCAACTTCATCTATCCTAAATACCACCCCATCACCTCCTCTTTCATTCTTTATTAATGGCATCTGGCGTAGTTTAGTTCCTCTAAAAGTTAAGATTTTTGCATGGTTGGCTCTTTTGCAGAGATTAAATACAAGGACTTGCTTCTAGGAAAAGGAATCATTGACTCTACCAATTATAACTGCCCATTTTATAACTCTGAAGTGGATTCTGTTAATCACATCTTTGTTCTATGCCCCTTGGCTAGTTCTACATGGTATGCTCTTATGGGATGGTGGGGTATCGATTGGGTTACTTCTGACTCTTTGCACAGTTTATTTGCACAATGGGATGGAGGTGCAGTGGGCTCTTTTCAAAAGAAAGATTGGATGATCATTTTCTTTTCCAACTTATGGACTATCTGGAATGAAAGGAATCGCTTAATATTTAACGCAGGCTCTTTTAATACTAATAAAATATTTTTTCTAATTATACACAAGGCTGAAGTATGGATTAAGGCTTTAGGTCATGAAGGTCTCTTTCAATCATAGGACCTCTGGCTAGCTATGGAAGTTATAAAAAATTTTCACCCCTTACCCAAACCAAAGCATATTACTTCAGGTTGGCAGCCACCTTCTTTTGGAGAGCTCAAATGGAATGTCGACTGGTACTCCCTTGGTAAACCGGGGCTCGTAGGGGCTGGTGGAGTTCTTAGGGATCATCTAGGTGTTTTTAAGTGTCTATTCTCTATTCCTAGTGGGATTATTGAGTCAAAATAAGTTGAGGTTATTTCCAGTAAAAAGGAACTTCATTTATCTTCCCTTAATCCGGACTGTCTCAATGCAAAACTCTCTATTGAATATGATTCTTCAAATGCAGTGACATGACTTTCGCAATCCAATATCTCACGCCCTTAGAAGATGAACAATGAGTTTTATGTTATTAAAAACTTAAAGGATCTCTTTCCACACATTACCTTTGCACACACTTTTAAGGAAAACAATCATATGGCTGATTCCTTAGCCAAACAAGGTTCTTATAGGCAGAGTGA
Source organism: Mallotus nudiflorus (assembly GCA_947683625.1). Classification (NCBI taxonomy): domain Eukaryota; kingdom Viridiplantae; phylum Streptophyta; class Magnoliopsida; order Malpighiales; family Euphorbiaceae; genus Mallotus; species Mallotus nudiflorus. Next base: position 1,312,652 of record CANTUR010000325.1, read on the forward strand.
TTGCATTGCTTGGTTGTAATCGTGTTTTAATCTGTTTCATTTTTTGGTGTCATATCTCATGGTTGTAGCACTCTGCTGATTTTGTCCTTAGTTTTGTGTTTCTATTGTATTTTGATTCGGCTCTGTACTCTCCAATTTTTTTATCTATCTTGTTTCGAATTTTAGTTTGGGTGTATTGGATGAATCTGATGATTCGGGTTAGTCCCAAAATAAAATGATTTTTTTTTAATTGTATGAATAAAATTATTTTGTTTATCAAAAAAATTATATGTTTAAATTTCATGGGAATGTAATTAAATTAAATTAAGGAAAGCTAAAAGCAAATCGAAGAAGTAAACAATTTTGTTGTACACTACATTTCTAGTTTAGTGTTCGCGCAGGTCTAACCTGCACATGTTGGTTATGTAATGGCCTTTAATGCCATCCATTATTATATAAACACCCATGTATCCTGCAACATCTACTCACCGTTCACCCAACAAACTACAAGAAATTTTTATTTATTAAGACTTTTGAAGACATCCCATAATTAAGCATATAATGACAATTATTGGTTACAATTTCTTCGTAGGTTTTGCCATGATAGCTTTGGCTTTATCATTTGCCTTTGCCAATGACCATGCACCTTTCTAGAACTTATGTGTAGCAAAAAAGGACACCAAGATTAGTGGTTTATATATGTTTATTTTTTTATTAATTTTTTCCATGAAAATTATATGTAGTAAAACAAGTGACATGTATGCTTGAATTACAAGCAGCGTTCTGCCATCATAGCTTTGGTTTTATCATTTGCCTTTGCCAATGACCATGCACCTCTCCATTATGTGTAGCAATAAAGGACACCAAGATTAGAGGTTTATATATGTTTATTTTTTTATTAATTTTTTCCATTAAAATTATATGTAGTAAAACAAGTGACATGTATGCTTGAATTACAAGCAGCGTTCGTGAATGGAAGATTCTACAAATATCTTAAGAAGGTGACAGCAGATGATTTCTTCTACTCATAATTAAATATCTCTGGAAACACCACAAATCAGCTGTTATGGAATTCAAGTTAATTTTCATCAATAATAATAAAATCATCTAGAGAATTACTGCATAGTTGATTAGAGTGTAAACGATTGTATTAAAAATCACCTTGAGGTAAATTCCTAGGAAAGAATAGTAAGGTCACAGTGGTCCCACTTAAAAACCACTCTCCTTAAACAGAATTTTACCAAACAAATAATTTAAATAGCAAAATAATTAACAACTATACCCGAAAATAGCTATTAATAGACATAAAAGTGAACACAAAATTTAACGAGGTTCGATCAATTATGTCTACGTCCTCAGACACTACCAAAATAATATTTTACTAATTAAGGAAATATTACAAAAGAGAGAGAAAATATATAATTGTCTAAATATAGAAGAGAGGCAATTTTGGGATGGTTAAACTAAGGAGGCGGAGGGGTCCTTTTATAACCTTAAGTCCCCCTCCATTTCTATTTTCTTTCCGATGTGGGATTCCACATTTTGCTAAAAAATAACAAATCTCCACCTTAGCAAAATCACATACAATTCTCTCACAAATTCAACCTTCTGTAGTGTCTATAAATTTCATTTTTCAATTTGTAACAATATTAATCAAGTTTAAATAATATTTAAACTTAGCTGCAGTTACCACTTTTGTCATCATATTAGCAGGATTCTCAATAGTCCGAATCTTCTAGATTATGACTCCACCTTCTTCTAAAATCTCCTGTACAAAGTGATATGGAACATCGATATGTTTCGTTCTTGCATGATAAACTTGGTTCTTTACTAAATGAATAGCACTCTGACTATCACAATACACTTTGATGCATTTTTGTTCCATTCCTAATTCACCAAGCAACCCTTTAAAGCCAAATTTCCTCCTTTACAGCCTCTGTAACTGCCATGTACTCTACCTCTATAATAAATAAAGCAATTATTGACTGTAAGGTGGACTTCCAACTGACTGGTGCCTTTGCAAAGTAAACATATAACCAGTAGTTAATCGACGCTTGTCCAAATCACCAGTATAATCGGAATCACAATACCCAACTACACACTAACCATCTTATCTATCCTGCTGAAATACCAAACCAATATCTACGGTGTTTAGAATATACCATAGAATCCATTTCATAACTTGCCAATGCTCCTTTCCAGGATCATGCATGTACCTGCTCATAACCCCAACTGCCTATGAAATATCTAACCTCATACACGCTATTGCATACACCAAGCTACCAACAACACTTGCATACGGTACTTTTGACATGTGTTCTCGTTCTGCATCATTTTTTAGTGACATTGATGCACTAAGCTTGAAATGAGGAGCAAGTGGTGTACTAACTAGTTTTGACTTTTCATTCATGCCAAAATATTTTAGTACCTTCCTCATATATTCTTTCTGAGACAAAAAAAGTTTCCTTAATTTCATATCTTTGTATATTTCCATGTCGAGAATTTTCTTTGCTTCACTAAGATCCTTCATCTTAAACTTCCTGTTCAATTAAGTCTTTAATTTCTTAATTTTTGTTTGATTCCTGGAAGCTATTAGCATATCATCAACATAAAGAAGAAGATATATATAGGATCCATCTTGTATCTTGCACAAATACACACAATAATCATATTTGCTTCTCGTGTACTTTTGCCCTATCATAAACTTGTCAAATCGTTTATACCACTATCTCAGAGATTACTTCAATCCATACAATGATTTTTCTAATTTACAAACCATCTTTTCTCTACCAGCAACTTTGAATCCATCTGGCTAAGTCATGTAGATTTCCTCATCTAAGTCTCCGTGTAAAAATGTCATTTTTACATCCATATGAACTGGTTCCAAATCCAACTGTGCCACCAAAGCTAATAAAATTCTGATAGAGGAATGCTTTACCACTAGAGAAAATACTTCATTATAATCTATTCCCTCCATCTTGCGTAGCCTTTAACCACCAATCTTGCTTTGTAGCAAACATTATTATTGTAAGGAAATCCATTTTTCTTTGCATATACCCATTTGCACCCAATTATCTTCTTTCCCTTCGAAAGACTAGTTAGTTTCCATGTCTGATTCTTTTGAAGGGACTGCATTTCTTCATTCATGGCAATCCTCCACTTTTCATGTTCTGAACTTTGGACTACTTCATTATAAGTGATAGGAATGTCATCATTGGCAATTGGTGATGCAGAAGAGACCATATCAACATAGCAAACAAGTTGTCTAATGGTCCTCTTTCCCTTCCTTAATGCAATTGATTCATGTTGTTATGGAGGTTCTTAGGTATAAATCTCTTCTTCATTTGACTCTTCTTCTACCATAGGAGAGTCATCATCAGTTTTTATATTGGTTGGGACAATTATATTGCCATCAAACTCCACCTGTTTGGGAGTACCACCTTTTTACTCTATTTTTTCTGAAGTCACCTTTCTCAACATGGTAGATTCATCAAAGATAACATTCCTATTGAAGATTACTTTCTTTGTTTTTGGACACCAAAGATGATAGCCTTTCATACCATAAGTGATCCCCACAAAGATTGCCTTCTTTGCTCTTGGATCTAGCTTTAACTTCTTAACATAGTAATATGTAGTGGAACCAAACACATATAAAGAATCATAATCCGTAGCAAGTTTTCCAAACCATTTCTCCAATGGCATTTTACCACTAATAGTAGTCGATTGTAGGCGGTTGACAGGGTGACAAGCATATACTATAGCCTCAGTTCAAAATTCTTTGCCCAACCTAGCATTGGACAATATACATCGAACCTTCTTTAATAATGTCTAATTCATTCGCTCTGCCACCCCCATTTTGTTATGGTGAAGTGTCTGACAATACCATCATCTTCACAGACTTTCAAAAATGGATCATTTTTAAACTCTCCATTATTGTTTGTGTGGAGACGTTTAACTTTTTTGCCTGTTTGAGTCTCCACTATCTTTTTCCATTTAAGAAAACTCCTAGCACCTCATCCTTTGTCTTCATTGTATACACTCATACTCTTTGAGAAAAATCATCAACAAAGGAAACGTAATAATGTTTTCCTTCTAATGAAGTATTCTTGGAAGGCCCCTACACATCTGAATGAACATAATCCAGGATACCCTCAGTATCATGGATGGCTGTTCCAAATTTCACCCTTGTCTTCTTCCCTTTGATGCAATGCTCACAAAAATCTAATTTGCAAGCCTGAGTTCCTTTTAATAATCCTTGATCTATCAGAAATTTCAAGGATTTTTCTCTAGCATGCCCCAAGCGTATATGCCATAACCTGGTTGCTTCTGACTCTTGATCATTAGTAAAAGCTACTGCTGCTATTGTCACAATAATTGTACTACCCAAAAAGTAATACAATTTATTTCTTTTCTGAATCCCCTTCATTATCACAAGTGCACTAGAGATGATCCTCATTATCCCATCTTTTGCCCTTACTTTGAAACCTTTGACTCTAAGGTTCCCATATAAATGAGATTCCTCATCAAACCCGACATATAATGAACACCTATTAAGGTTCTAATTGATCCATCCTTATTGCTCAAGTGAACTAAACCAATCTTATATGTGTTAAGAGGGTAATTATTTACTGTGTAGATAACTCCACCTTTTAGTTCTTTAAAGTTAAAGAACCATTCTTAATTAAGAGTCATATGGTGACTACAAGTTGAATCTAGTAACCATGAACTTGAACAACTAGTTGATGGTGTAGCAGCAATTGAAAGATCTAAATTTGCATCATTACACTTAGCTACATTTGAATTTGAGACAGCATTTCCCTTTCCAGGTTTACCTTTGTCCTTTAGCTTGGGACAATCTTGCTTCTAGTGCCCTTTTTCTAGATAAAAGGCACATTGATCTTTGCTTAATTTGGACTTTGACTTTGATCTCCCTCTCCTTCTTTTATTTTGGTTCTGTGAATGGCCTCTAACAACAAGAGTTTCTCCTTTAACACTTGTTTTTTCTTGCTTTTCTTTCTTTCGCAATTCATAACTATACAAGGCTATAGTAACTTCACTTAGAGACACAGCAACCTTCCCATAAAGTAGAGAAGTTTCAAGATACTCAAACTCATTAGGAAGTCATCCCACTAACATCAGAGCCAGATCTTCATCACTAAAAGTCACGTCCATATTCATCAAATTAGTTACTAACTGATTAAAGCTAGTAATGCGATCATTCATTGTGGTACCTGGAATATAGTTAAAATGGAACAATCTCTTTTTTATGTAGAGTTTGTTCTGACTGCTTTTCTTTAAGAATTTCTCCTCTAGTGCCTTATATAATTTACTTACAGAAGTTTCTTTAGAAAATCCATATTTCTACTCTCTAGAAAGACATGATCGAATTGTACCACATGTCAATCTATTGATCACTTTCCATTCTTTCTCCTCAATATCATCTAGTTTCTCTTCTTCAATAGAAATATCTAGACCCTGCTGAAAGAGGGCATCTAGAACCTCACTTTGCCACATGCCAAAATGACCAATGCCATAAAATATCTCCACTACAAATATAGCATTTGTCATAGCATTTCTTACTAAAATTAAAGATGAAGTTGTTGACACTGATGTGGATACTTTTATGTCGTCTGCCATTTCTGCTATAAAATTCTATTTAATAGTTGTTGAGGCGGAATGCCAATTAGCCGAAGGAAATTTTTTCTGATGTGAAAGATTAGCCTAAGCCATAACCATATAGCATACTAAAATAAACACAGAGCTCTAATACCAAATGTTATGGAATTCGAGTCAATTTCCACCAATAATAACAAAATCACCTTGAGAACTATTGTACAGGTGACTAGAGTGTAAATAATTGTACTAAAAATCATCCCAAGGTAGAATCCTAAGAAAGAATAGTGAGGTCACAATGGTCCCACTTAAAAACCACTCTCCTTAGATAAAATTTTACCAAAATAAGTAATTTTAATAGCATAGTAATTAACAATAACTATACCCGATAATAGCTATTAAATAAACATAAAAGAGAACACCAAATTTAATGAGGTTTGGTCAATTATTCATATGTCCTCGAACACTACCAAAATAATATTTCACTAATTAAGGAAATATTACGAAGGAGAGAGAGAAAATATAATTGCCTAAATATAGGAGAGAGGCAATTTTGGATGGCTAAACTAAGGAGGAGGAGGGGTCCTTTTATAACCTTAAGCCCCCCTCCATTTCTATTTTCTTCTCGATGTGGGATTCCACATTTTGCCAAAAAACAACACTAGGTTGGAGTAAACCCAACTCTTTTAATAGTTGATGAAATAGAAGGACTCATCATGAATGGATTATCACTATCTCGTATCGTTTATGCACTGTATAGTGGCCTCAACCCCCCCCCCCACCCTATCATCATCCTTGAGCAGCAGAGGTTCTTATTGTGATATAGGGTACTTTTTACTCCAGTTTCATCATATTAAATCCTGATCATCTTCTCTTCACCAAAATTCTACATCCTAGAGATGTTTTCGTGTTCCTATTTGGCCTTATTCATTTTTAGCTAAACATTAGGAGAACTCATGCAATTGCAAAACAGCTTTAGGCAGCTAAAATCTAGTAGTCATCACAGAAGCAAATATAATCTTTAGATCAATACCTCCTGTTAATCCTTATGTTCTCATCAAGGCTTTCCCATCTTAATAAAGAATTAATGGCTTATCTTCAAAACCAAAAATGGATCAATCCATAACAAAAGCATATGCATATGCATGCACACATATTAATAGCATATGATGTTCAGTATCATTAGGTAGACTTGACCAGGCTCCTAAACACTACTAGTGATCTTGCAAAACAAAAAAAAAACTTCTTCTAGATCTAGGACGATTTCTATATCTATCATTTAAAAGCATTCCAATATTTAAGTTGGTGTATTTGTGTATAGGACAATAATTAATAGTAGAGAGAGTGAATAATGGTCTAGAAGAGTAATCTGATTTGTTTTTTCACATTGGTGTACTGTTTAAAGACATTTTTAAAACTTATATATTTTGATATCTTAAAGATATTAATTCTTCTTGTTCTTGATAGAGTTGAATCAGAGATGAACCTATTGCACTTTTCTTCAACTTCTAAGCAATTAATTACTGATTAGAATAAACTATAGCAAGAATACATGATGTAATTCAAGCCAAAGTTGATTTAAAGTTTACAAATAAAAGAATATACCTCATAAACACTAAATGAATCTAGTTAAATGATTTGATACCTATGTAATTAAATTCAAACAATTAAGAGTAGAAAGCTCCCTTGATTTCTTAAAGTTTTTTTTTCGGTTGAATTACTTCTATACATAAACCCCATAAGAATAGTTGATCAAAGGGGGTTATAAGCTTGTTCATCACAAATTACTACGTACATATATACACAACCCTTTGATGAAGTCCACCAATTCTATTACATTACGTTATCATGCATACAAGCAAATCTTAGGGAGAATTAAGGGTTAAGAACTCCTAGGAATTACAATTCAAAGTTAAATCTCTTGGGCCCAAATCTGCATGCCTAGCCTGCGTTTGTTAGAAGGACCAACCTAGGGAAAAAATGAATAAATTACATAAATATACTTGTATTGGGTTTTGATTTACATCAAAATGTCCCTTTTTTAATTAATTATATGAGTGCTTTTTTTTACCCCTTTTTTATTCTCCTTTTTCCTTCATTATTTTTTTCTTCCTTTTTTCTTTTTATTTTATTCTTATTTTTATTCCTTTTTTTTTCTTATTTTTTCTTTATTTTGATTTCTTTTTTTTATTTTCCCCATTTTTTGTTAAGTTTTATTTTTAGTTTTCTCTTTTTTATATTTTTTCTTATTCTCTGTTATCCATATTTTTTCAATTTTTTCTTATTTTTCTTTATTATATATTATTCCTTTTTCTTATTTTTCTCCGGCGTCGGTTGGCCGAAAAATCGAAAGTGACCGAATCTTCCCTTTTTCGGCCAACCTCCATTTTTTGGCCACCATTTCTCAAGCTTCTGGTGTCTATCAACTCCCCTAGCTCTGGTGAGTATGAATCCAAGCTTAGTTTAAGCTTTATCACCTATTTCATGAGTTTTGATGATTTTTAGTTTATGGAGCTTTAGGGTTTTTGAATTTTTTTAAGTTTGATCTTGATGAATCTTGCAATCTTCCTTCACAAAAGTTATTTCTAGTAGCTTAATCTACATGAATATTTTTTAAAAAATTTTGGAATTTATTTTGATTTTTGTGAATTTTTGAATATTTTATTATTATTTAATTAATTTTCGTAAATTAATTTATTTAATTATAAAATTTGTTGATTTAGTGTTTTTATGGGTTATTATTAATTTTAGTTTTGAGATAATAATTTTTTTGATTTTTATGTAATTTTTATAAATGTTTTTAGTTTATGTCAATATTAGAAAATTAGGTTATATTTGAGTTTTTGTTGCAATTATTATTTAATAATGTGTTTTAGTTGATAGTTGTAATATATATGTTGAGAAAATAATTTTTATAGAATTTTTTTAGTAATATTAGTATATTATGTGTATTTTTGTATTATAGGGTTAAACACATAATTTTGTTAAGATTATTAAATACTATATTTTAGTTGATTTAATAATTATTTAAGGTACTAAAATGATTTTTACAAATTATTTACTATTTTTAGCTAATTAATACTAATTTTCGAAAATTGTTTTCAAATAATATATTATATATTATTTTGGTAATAAAATGGGGTTTCAATAATTTTTAATATGTATTTAGGCTATTTTAGTTATTTGAATATATAAAGTGAATTTCTATTAATTTATGTTGAATTATCAAGAAATTTGATTTTTAATAATATTATATTATTATTTTGGAATTTTTACGTAATTATTGTGAAATTAAGTATATTTGATGTTTTAGTGTTAAATATGTAATATTTTGATATTTTGAGGATATTTATGGTATTTATTTATTTTTAGTATATTTATTATATTATCTGAATTTTTAGTGAATTGTGGACCTCGGTTAGGGTAATTGTACAATTCGGGATCCCAACCGAGGGTTGTGTAAATTCTATGATTTGAAGTGTATTTTCTTGCAGGATCAACTTTACTTTTTAGTAGAGAGATGTCTGTTTTACAGAGGAGGCTCTGCTGAATTTTTGGTAAAATTCTCGTAAAACATGGCATCGAGTCAATTCTAAATTTTGTGTTTTGAAATCTTAGATTAAGTCTCTATAGAGCTTAAGTTAGATTTATCCTAATTTTTATTATTTTATTTGTTTAGTTGCACCGAAACTAAGATCTAGTGGACTGGGCTCATCAGACCAATCTCGAGGAGTGCAAACCTGTGAGTTGTTATTTTATATATACATCGCACTTAGGTTGCATGTTTTAGAAAATACTTGTTTTAAATGTATATTTATTCATAATTGTTTTATTAAATGATTAGTATACTTTAGGTATATTTTTAGTATATTTTAGGTATATTCGTACGTAAATGCATGTTATATTATTGATTTATATTTAAATTCATTTTAAGTATATTAATGGTTTATTTTTGGTATATTTTATGATTGATTTGAATTTATTTGATATATATATACCCGAAATATACTTAGTTTATTTTAGGTATATTTCTGGTATATATATGGTTTATTTTGTCATTTTGAATGATATTATGCATTATTTATTTTCTTGCATGAATGATTTATTTTAAATGAAGGATATCGATAGAACGTGCTACTTAGTGGGCAGCACTAGGACCGTGTACGTACTGGTGCAATAGATTTAGGTTTGAGTGAGGAATTACTTATGGTAATTATGATTTGATTGAGATTGATGATTGATTTGATTGAGATGTGATGTGATTAATAGTGTGATTGTTGGAGCTCGGTTGAACAAGTGTCTCAGGGCCAATCACACTGACAGTCAGACTGCTGGAGCTCGATTGACTTAGTGTCTCGGGGCCAATCACACTGACAGTCAGACTGTTGGAGCTCGGTTGACTTAGTGTCTCGGGGCTAGTCTACTGTCCATATGGAATAAGTGAATTTATTTGGAATTAAGTGAGCCTATATGGCTAGAGTGATGTTATTGTTGATCAAGGTTGCGTTAAATAAACTATGATTTTTTTTCGTATTATTATATAATTCATTTTCAGTATCTGTATGGATTGCTTGTATATATATATTTTATATACGAATGTTTGATTGCATTTGACATATAGGAAATGCATGTATATATATTATAACAATTCACTTAGTGAGGTCTGACTCCCCTCAGTTGATATTTTTACAAGAGAATCTTCTTCTTCAAACCTCAACAGTAGACCTATCCGCCTGATTTCTTCCGCCCCTGCTCTTTTATGTAAATTATCTACTTAAATTTTATATTATACTCTAAAAAATTGCAATAGTCATATTTGGTATCAGTAATGAGTTGTATTTATATTTACGGTATATGATTTTAATTCAAAGGCCTTTTTCTGAATAGAGTATTAATATTTTATTATTATGATATAAAAAAGATTATTCTTATTACATTGGTTTATGATTTAATTATGATGCATAATTGTTTATTTTATTTTAATTATTGCATGCTTTTCTTTTAAGGCTTGCTACGAGTTCCGGAAGAGAAAGAATTCTCATTCCCTAATGTCGGTCATGACTCTGATTTGGGTCGTGATGAAGTTGGTATTAGAGCGGAGTTTGTATTTAGGCCTTAGTTGTTGAAGTTGTGGCCCTAGTTTTCTAAGTTGTGTTTTCTTTGAAACTACTACAGTTAATTAGGTTTGAGTATGTCTTTGATAAGTATTCCTTAATTTAGTTTTCTACGTTATCGTTAGTTGTCTATTTTGTCTGAATCCTTCTATTTGTCTTTTCAGAATGAGGAGACGAGCGTGTGTCACTTCGCCAGTCATTAAGGCAGAGGATGATGAGTCCTTTCAGGATGAGGTTTTACCTCTTAAGTCATCAGCTAGGCGCAGAGGTCGTGGTAGAGGTAGACCTCGAGGAGCAGCAGGTCACCGTAGACAGAGAGAGCTACAGGATGAGGAACCTATAAAGCCAGTGTACGAGGATGCTCCTATACCTCCAGTTGCACTACCAATTCAACTTGTTTATCAACAGGGTATGTCTGACCTTGAGGCAGCACTATTTTACACCAGAGTTAGTCGTATAATGTTTGATGGGACTTCTGACCCATTAGACTTTCTACATGCGATTGAGATAAGGACTCGGACTGCTCACACCAAGTATCAGTGGATTATAATTGTCGAGCTGTCAGTAGAGGGACCAGCCCTGGATTGGTTCATTTAGATGATTCAGCCATACATGACTACGATGACTTAGGCACAATTCAGAGAGTGATTTATAAGGAGATTCTACCCAAAGCCACTCTATATGAGCTATAGACTCCGGCTGATAAGTATCACCAGGGGTGACAGATCTATTGAGGACTACACTAGAGAGTTCCTTCGACTCAGTCGATATGCAAAGGATTTAATGAGGGATCAATATTTTACAATCACTACTTATGTCACTAGTTTGGGTTCTGCTTTTGCTGGTATGCCTACAGCAAGCCTTACTCTGGAGTCTGTGATAAAGTTAGTCAAGGAGATTGAGTTGAGGCTATTCAAGCAAGGAGCTATGCCAGATTATTACCAGTTGGGCACTCAGTCAGGTGGATTTCAGACTACTCTGCACTCAAGTTTTCATATTGGTTTGAGTAGTCAGCAGAGAGGCCCAGTCCAGTAAAGCTAGAGACAACAACAGAGAGTGCACAGGAGTAGTAGACATGGTGTGGAGGTTAGCGCAGACCGATTAGATTTGGATCATATGCTTTTAGTAGCAGGAGTGGTTGTAGTTCTAGGTCAGTTGCTATTGTTTGTCAGACGTATGGCAGAGTCCATCAGGGACCATGTTTCATGACGTTGTTAACTTATTTTCGATGCAGACAAATGGGACACTATACCAGATCATGTCCCTATTCTGGTTATCAGCCATAACAGATTCCATGATTTCCACAGCAGTCGATCACCAGTGCAGCACCAGTACCTTTTCAATTGCCTCCAGCTCAACACCAGAGTTCTACTCAGATAATTCCTCAACAGGGTCATAGTAGAGGTACCAGAGGAGGTGCCAGAGGTTTTAGTCAGGCTTCTACCAATTAGTAGGGATGTCAAGGTCAGGCTAGAGTTTCTCATCTCACTCAGCAGGATGCTCAGGCATCCAATGCAGTCATGGCAGGTATTATTTCTGTTTGTTACCTAGATGTATGGGTTTTTTTTTATCCGGGTGCCACGCATTCATTTGTTTCTCCTGTGTTTGCTTCTAAGTCTTGTTGGCAAGCTTCAAGGATGGCTTTTCCTTTGTCTATTGCCACTCCTCTAAGCGATTCTTTGGACACCAATGTTGTTATTTCTGGTTGTCCAGTTTTCATTAGAGGTAGAGAATTGATTACAGATTTAGTGTTGTTGAATGTGATAGATTTTGATGTTATCCTCGGTATGGATTGGTTGTCTCAGCATTATGTTATTGTGGATTATTGGAGTAAAGAGGTGATTTTTAGAATTCCTAATGAAGAAGAGTTTAAGTTTATTGGTGATAAGAGTTCTACACCTTAGAATCTCATATCCGCTATCACAGCTAAGAAGATGCTAAGGAAGGGTTATCAGGGTTATTTGGCATTAGTTAGGGATACTTTACTGGAGAAGTTGTCACTCATAGATGCTCTTCTTGCCTATGAGTTCCTTAATGTTTTTCCTGAGGAGTTGTCAGGTTTACTACCTCACAGAGAGATTGAGTTCTGTATAGATGTGGTTCCAGGCACTACCCCTATTTTGATGCCACCCTATAGAATGGCTCCTGCAGAGTTGAAAGAGTTAAAGGAGCAGTTGTAAGAATTATTAGATAAGGGTTTTATCAGACCTAGTGTTTCTCTATAGGGTGCACCAGTCCTTTTTGTGAGGAAGAATGATAGTACCCTAAGATTATACATTGACTACAGAGAGCTGAATAATGTGACAGTGAAGAACAAGTATCCTCTTCCAAGGATAAATGACTTGTTTGATCAGCTTCAGGGTGCACAGTTCTTTTCTAAGATTGATTTAAGGTTGGGTTATCATCAGTTGTGGATCAGAGAAGCTGATGTTCCTAAAACGGCATTCCGCACTAGATATGGCCACTATGAGTTTCTAGTTATGTCATTTGGTTTGACTAACGCACCAGCAGCTTTCATGGATCTGATGAATAGGGTATTCAAACCATTTGTGGATTAGTTTATAGTAGTCTTCATCGATGATATACTGGTGTATTCAAAGAGTATGGAAGAGCACGTATATCACTTGAGGACTATACTACAGACACTGAGAGAACATCAGTTTTATATTAAATTCTCGAAGTGTGATTTCTGGTTGGAGAGTGTTGCATTCCTTGGACACATGGTGTCTAAAGAGGGTATCCAGGTTGATCCACAGAAGATTGAGGCAGTGTCTGAGTAGCCTAGACCGACTTCAGTTACAAAGATTCAGAGTTTCTAGGTTTAGTTGGGTATTATATGAGGTTTGTACAGGATTTTTCTAGAATTGTAGCTCCTATGACTCGCTTAACTCAGAAGAATGTGAAGTTTGAGTGGTCAGATGCTTATGAGAACAGCTTTCAATTGCTGAAGGAGAAGTTAACCACAACTCCAATTTTGGCTTTACCTAATGGAATGGACAAGTTCATAGTGTATTGTGATGCCTCTAGAGTTTGCCTAAGTTGTGTGTTAATGCAAAATGGTAGGGTGATAGCTTATGCTTCAAGGCAGTTGAAGAAGCATGAACAAAATTATCCTACCCATGAGCTAAAGATGGTTGCAGTGATCTTTGCTCTTAAGATCTGGAGACATTATTTATACAGGATGACTTGTGAGATTTTTACTGATCACAAGAGCCTTAAGTACACTTTCCAACAAAGAGATCTTAATTTAAGGCAGAGGAGATGGTTGGAACTGTTGAAAGATTATGACTGTGAGATCCTTTATCATCCAGGCAAGGCTAATATGGTAGCAAATGCCTTAAGTAGGAAGTCTTCAGGTAGTCTTACTCATATTAGTATGGAGAGCAGACCGATGATCCAAGAGTTGTATGAGTTAGTGGATCAAGGTCTGATGATGAAGATAAGTATATCTGATGGACTGCTAGCTCAGTTTAAGGTATGATATGTATTGAGAGATAGGATTAAGGCAGCTCAGAGTTGAGATCCTATTTTGAAAGAGCTTGCAAAGAATATTCTAGCAGGGAAGTTCACTGATTTCATACTTGATAATGAAGGTGTTTTGTAGATCAGTGGTAGATTATGTGTTCCTGATGTGGATAATTTAAGAGAAGAGATCCTTGAGGAAGCATATTCTACAACATACAGCATACATCTAGGTGTCACTAAGATGTACTACAATATCAGAGATTTGTACTGGTGGGATGGACTGAAGAAGGATGTAGCTGATTATGTTGCTAAGTGTCTGACATGTCAGTAGGTGAAAGCCGAACATCAAAAGCCTTTTAGGAAGCTTCAGCCTCTTCCTATTCCTAAGTGGAAGTGGGAAAGGATTGTTATGGATTTTGTGGTTGGTTTACCTCGTTCCAAGGATGGATACGATTCCATATGGGTGATAGTGGACAGGTTGACTAAGTCTGCACATTTCTTGCTTGTGAAAGCCACTTATTCTGTAGCCAGATTGGCGAAGCTATATATGAAGCATATTATGTGCCTTCATGGAGTACCTATGTCCATTATGTTAAACAGAGGTTCGGTGTTTACTTCTCATTTTTGGCAGAAGTTATAGGAAGCGATGGGCACCAGGTTGGATTTCAGTATTGTTTTTCATCCTCAAATAGATGGTCAATCTGAGAGGACAATCCAAACACTAGAAGATCTGTTGAGGATGTGTGTTTTGGATCTAGGAGGTAGTTAGGATGATCATTTGCTACTTGTGCAGTTCGCTTATAATAACAGCTACCATAGCAGTATTGGAATGGCACCATATGAGGCTTTGTATGGAAGGAAGGATAGATCCCCTCTAAGTTAGGATGAGATTAGGGACAGAGCATTGACTGGAACTGAGATGGTTCAGGATGCTGCAAAGAAGGTTGATGTGATTAAGAGAAGACTAGAAGAGCTATACGGATCCTAGACGCATAGATGTGGAATTCGAGTTAAGAGACTATATTTTTCTGAAGCTATCTTCGATGAAGGGTGTGATGAGATTTGTTAGGAAGGGTAAGCTAGCACCGAGATATATTGGACCATTCAAGATTCTGAAGAGAGTTATCACTGTTGCATATCGGTTGGCTTTGCCTTCGAGTTTTTCTCAAGTGCATCTAGTGTTCCATATCTCGATGCTGAGGAAGTATATTTCATACCCTTCACACGTGTTGTAACCCGATAGCGTGGAAGTGAGTGAAGACTTGACGTTCGTGGAAGAACCTATTGCGATCATGGACTATCAAGTTTAACAGTTGCATTCAAAGCAGATTCTGATGGTTAAGGTGTTATGGCGAAGCAACAACATAGAAAAGCATACTTACGAGACTGAAGCTGAGATGCGAGCTTCTTACCCGTATCTCTTTCCTCCTTGATTCTTGTAATTATTCTTTCTTGAATTCGGGGACGAATTCTTATAAGGAGAGGAGACTGTAATAATCGTAGTTTTTAAATTACTTTAATATTAAACGAGATATGTAGTGTTAATAAATTTTAAAAGTCAAATTTAATTACTTTACTATTTGTGATTAATTATTATTATTTTATGTTTAATTAAATTTCCTGTGTAAATATATTATTTTTGATCGTTTAATTTGCATAGTTATTATAATATTATTATTTCTATTATTGTTTTATCAATTTTCACTATTTATTTTGTTATTAAATTATTTTATTATTTTATTGTTATTTTATATATTATATATATATGAGTTATATATATATGTGTGTGTGTGTGTGTGTGTGTGTATGCATATATATAACTATGTGAGATATTTATATTATTGTGTGGTGTAGATTTAAGGCTATATTATATAATATTATAATATAAAGTTTTATTATTATATTATATTATTATATTATAAAGTTAATATATAATATATACATACAAAAACGCATACAAAAAAACATAAACATACATTCATGCAAACATTCACAGAAACATTGTAAACTCACCTCTTCCTTTTCGTCGTCCCGATTCCTCACTGACACTGTGCCTCTCCGGTATCCAGCTGCACCACCGCCTCCAGCCAGCTGCTTCACCACCCTTCCTCCCTTTTCTCTGGCACTGGTGGCTTGTTAAACCGAAAGTGACTGAATCTTCCCTTTTCCAGCCAACCTCCATTTTTTGACCACCATTTCTCGAGCTTTCAGTGTCTATCAACTCCTCTAGCTCCAGTGATCATGAATCCAAGCTTAGTTTAAGCTTGTATCACCTATTTCTTGAGTTTTGATGATTTTTAGTTTATGGAGCTTTAGGGGTTTTGAAATTTTTAAAGTTTGATCTTGATGAATCTTGCAATCTTCCTTCACAAAAGTTGTTCCTAGTAGCTTAATATAAATGAATATTTTTTTTATTTTTGGAATTTATTTTGATTTTTGTGAATTTTTGAATATTTTATTATTATTTAATTAATTTTCGTAAATTTATTTATTTAATTATAAAATTTGTTGATTTAGTGTTTTTAAGGGTTATTATTAATTTTAGTTTTGAGATAATAATTTTTTTTATTTTTATGTAATTTTTATAAATATTTTTAGTTTATGTCAATATTAGAAAATTATGTTATATTTGATTTTTTGTTGAAATTATTGTTTAATAATGTGTTTTAGTTGATATTAGTAATATATATGTTGAGAAAATAATTTTTATGCATTTATATAATTTTTATAGAATTTTTGAGTAATATTAGTATATTATGTGTATTTTTGTATTATAGGGTTAAATACGTAATTTTGTTAAGATTATAGTTAAATATTATGTTTTAGTTGATTTTATAATTATTTAAGGTACTAAAATGATTTTTACAAATTATTTACTATTTTTAGCTAATTAATACTAATTTTCAAAAATTGTTTTCAAATAAAATATTATATATTATTTTGGTAATAAAATGGGTTTTTAGTAATTTTTAATATGTATTTAGGTTATTTTAGTTATTTGAATATATAAAGTGAATTTCTATTAATTTATGTTGAATTATCGAGAAATTTGATTTTTAATAATATTATATTATTATTTCAGAATTTTTACGTAATTATTGTGAAATTAAGTATATTTGATGTTTTAGTGTTAAATATGTAATACTTTGATATTTTGAGGATATTTATGGCATTTATTTATTTTTAGTATATTTATTATATTATCTAAAATTTTGATGAATTGTGAACCTCGATTGAAGAAATTGTGCAGTTCAGGTTCCCAATTGAGGGTTCTGTGAATTTTGTGATTTGAAGTATATTTTCTTGCAGGACCGACTCTACTTTTTAGTAGAGAGATATCCATTTTACAAAGGAGACTTTACCGAATTTTCGGTAGAATTCTCGTAAAACGTGATGTCGGGTCAATTCTAAATTTTGTGTTATGAAATCTTAGATTGAGTCTCTATAGAGTTTAAGTTAGATTTATCCTGATTTTTATTATTATTTTATTTTTTTAGTTGCGCCGAGACCGAGTCCTAGTAGATCGGGCCCGTCAGACCAGTCTCAATGAGCGCAAACCTGTGAGTTGTTATTTTATATATACATCGCACTTAGGTTGTATGTTTTAGAAAATACATGTTTTAAATGTATATTTAGTCATAATTATTTTACTATATGATTAGTATACTTTAGGTATATTTTTAGTAAATTTTAGGTATATTCCTAAGTAAATGTATGTTATATTACTGATTTATATTTAAATTCTTTTTAAGTATATTAATGTTTATTTTTGGTATATTTTATGATTGATTTGAATATATTTGATATATATATACCCGAAATATACTTAGTTTATTTTAGGTATATTTCTGGTATATATATAGTTTATTTTGTCATTTTGAATGATATTATGCATTATTTATTTTCTTGCATGAATGATTTATTTTAAATGAAGGATATCAATAGAATGTGCTATCTAGTGTGCAGCACTAGGACTGTGTACGTACCGGTGCAATAGATTTAGGTTTAAGTGAGGAATTACTTATGGTAATTATGATTTGATTGAGATTGATGATTGATTTGATTGAGATTGATGATTGATTGATAGTATGATTGTTGGAGCTCGGTTGACCAAGTGTCTCGAGGCCAATCACACTGACAGTCAGACTGCTGGAGCTCGGTTGACTTAGTGTCTCGGGGCCAGTCTACTGTCCATATGGAATAAGTGAATTTATTTGAAATTAAGTGAGTCTGTATGGCTAGAGTGATGTTATTGTTGATCGATGTTGTGTTAAATAGGGTTCTATTTGATCCTTCATAAAACTATACTTTTTCTTCCGTATTATTATATAATTGACTTTCAGCATCTGTGTGGATTGCTTGTATATATATATATTATATACAAATGTTTGATTACATTTGACATATAGGAAATGTATGTATATATATTATAACAATTCATTCAATGAAGTCTGACTCCCCTAAATTGATATTTTTACAGGATAGTCTTCTTCTTCATACCTCAACAGTAGACCTATCCGCCGGATTTCTTCCGCCCCGGCTCTTTTATGTAAATTATCCACTTAAATTTTATATTATACTCTAAAAAACTACAATAGTCATATTTGATATTAGTAATGAGTTGTATTTATATTTACGGTATGTGATTTTAATTCAGAGTTCTTTTCTCTCAATAGTGTATTAATATTTTGTTATTATGATATGAAAGAGATTATTCTTATTACATTGATTTATGATTTTAATTACGATGAATAATTGTTTATTTTATTTTAATTATTGCATGCTTTTTTTAAGGCTTGCTACGGGTTCCGGATTCGAAAGAATTTTCTTTCTTTAGCGCCGGTCATGACTCCGGTTTGGGTCGTGACGTTTATTTTGTACTTTTTTTTATTTTTTATTTTTTATTCTTAGTTTTTGTTTTTAGTTTTGGTTATCGGTGTGTGTGTATATATATATATATATATATATATATATATATATATATATATATATATATATTAGGTTGATATTTTTTTATTCATTTTATACACGGAAGATAAACTAAAATAAACAAATAATAAAATAGAAATAAATGAAAAATATTTTCAAGTTTCATGCATTTGAAAAAAAATAGGCACTTGGATTCAAATTAATTGATATGCATATATCAATTATTTTTTATTTTAATTAATTTAATACAATTATATTTTGAAAATTTATTCCTAAAGGCCAACTATTTCTTTGATAATTTTTCTAATAATATATACTTATTCAAATTATCATATTTGGATACTGTTTTGAGTTTTCAGATTCTATTTTGAGTTTCAGATACTATTTTGAATTTCATATACAAATAACATTTAGAAAATATATTTTTGGTTGGAGGAAAATATTTGAATAAGATTTAGATAATATAGTGGCTTTAGTATCAAATACGATTTTGAAGTTTCACATATATATAATATTTCGATAGCATATTGTATTTATGAGTTTGAGATACTATTTTTAACTTTCAAATATTATTTTGAATTTCAGATACTCTTTTAAGTTTCAAATACTATTTTGAGTTTCATATATGAATAATATTCAGAAAATATACTTTTGATTGGAGAAAAATATTTGAATAATATTTAGATAATATACTATTTTTAGTATCAAATAACGATTTTGAAGTTTCACATTCATATAATATTCGGATAGTATATTGTATTTTATGAGTTTGAGATACTATTTTTAATTTTCAAATACTATTTTGAGTTTCAGATACTTATAATGTTCATATAATATACTCTTTTGATTATATCATATACAAATAATAATAAGCAAATATACTATTTTTAAATATCATTCTTTATTACTTTTTAAGCTTGTTGTGTAACAAACATTTTAATTAATAATTTTTGTTAATTTTTTAATACAATTGGACAATAATATTGTAATAACCCGATCTTTTTAAAATATTTTTATATTGTATCGGGATATGCAGTATTAATAATTTTAATATATATATTTGACTATTTAATTATTTTGTTAAAAAAATTAATGTTATTTTAAATTATTCTAAGTTTTCTACGTAAAATTTTCCCAAAACCTATATTTTTGGGAAAATAATACCTCAATGATAATTTATTTATCTACGTTAGTTCATTTTATTAAATTGCATGGTTTCATGCATGATTATATTTTGCATATATATATATATATATATATATTATAATTATTTAGGGTTTAATGTTTAAATTATGTATATATTATACTTTTTATTATTATTATATGTGTTATATATGTATATGTATATATATTTATTTGTGGTGTGTATTTATTTTGAATATTATATAGTTATTGTATTTAATATAAAGATATATTAATGTATGTATATATATATATAAACTTATACAAAAAATTACAAAATGTGTCATTGTCTTCTTCCTCAAGATCCCAACGCCCTCAACCCCTTCCCTCACTATGAAATCCTGTTCCCCTCCGTTCAGTCTGCCTCCCGGAGTGCCACCACCTTCCCCAGCTGCTCCGCCACCCTCTTCCACCCATTTCCGACGTTGTTTGGCCTGTGTTCTTGTCGAAAACTCAAAACCCATCATCAACTTCGTTCAACCACTTTCCGACCACCGTTTTTTATGATTCCGATGTCGTTTTTCTCCTAGAACTCCATAGAAGCTAATTCCAAGCTTCCTTTAGCTTGAAAACTCAATTTTCTAAGGATTTAAGCTTGATCTCATTTTTGGCCATTTGAGTTTCTTAATTTTTTTGAACCTTGATCTTAGTGATTAAAGCTTAATTCCTTCACAAAAGTTGTTTTATATAGCTCAATATACATCCTAGAATTTTGTGGAATTTTTGGAATTTATTTTGATTTTTGTGAATTTTTTATTATTTTATTAATATTTTTCTAATTTTCGTAAATTAATTAAATAAATTGTGAAATTGTGATTTTTGGTGTTTATAGAGGTTGAAATTAATTTTATAATTTAATTTATAATTTTTTTGATTTTTTTGTTAATTATTACAATTTTATTTAGTTTATGTAATTTTTGGAAATTTAGGTTAAATATATATTTTGTTAGTAATTATTGGTTAATTGAGTATAATTGTTGATTTTATTGAATTATATGTTGATAAAATAATTTTAGAGTAATTATATAATTTTTAGTGAATTTTTCAGTAATTATAGTATATTATGTGAATTATTATATATTAGGGGTATTTTGGTAATTTGATAGTAATATTAGTCCAAATATTAAGTTTAATTGGTTTTAATAGTTATTTGAGGTATAAAAAATGATTTTTACAAATTATTTACTATTTTTAAATAATTAAAACTAATTTTCAAAATTTAATTTCAAAATTAATATATATATACTATTTTTATAAATAAATGAGTTTTTAGTGATTTTTAATATGTTTTTGGGCTAATTAAGTAATTTGGATTTATTAAATGAATTTTTGTTAATATTTGTGAATTTGTCGAGAATTATGGATTTTTAATAATATTATATTAATATTAGGGTTTTTATGTAATTATCGGTGAAACAATTATTTTTAGTGTTTAAATATTTAAATTGCTATATTTTGGTATATAAAGGGTATTTTTGGTATTTATGAAATTTTAATGAAATTTGTGCATATCTTGTGAAATGTGAACCTCGGTGGGTGGAATTGTAGTTTGGGAATCCGACCAAGGAGTGATGTGGTTATCCTGTATTCGAAGTATGTTTTTCTTGCAGGACCGGCTCTACTTTTTTGAGCTAGAGAGATGTCCGTTTTACAGAGGAGACTCTGCTGAAATTTTGGTAGATTTCTCGTAAAACGTAACAACCGGTCCGAGTATAATTCTGAATTCTTGATTGAATATGTCTATAGTAATCCTAAAAGTATAGAGTTAGAATTTTATTCTAACGGTTATTATTATTTTATTTTTTCTAGCTGCGTTGAGACCAAGGCCTAACAAACCATGCCCGTCGAGTCTGTCCCGAGGAGCGCATACCAGTGAGTTATTATACTGTATATATATGCATTGCATATAAGATGCATCACTTAGGGTTTTTTTAATTTTCATTATGTATTTTTAAAAAGTGATTTAAATTATAAATATTTTTGGTATATCTAGGGTTTATATATTTTTATATATGCATGTTATTTTGATATATGCATGTTAAATAATTAGGTTTATGTTTAGTACATTTTAGAATATATACATGTTTTAAATGTATATTTATTCATAATTATTTTGTTGAATGATTAGTATACTTTAGATATATTTTCAGTATATTTTAGGTATATTCCTAAATAAATGCATATCATATTATTGATTTATACTTAAATTGTTTTTAAGTATATTTTTGATATATTCCTTAATAAATGCATGTTTTAGTACATATTCATGTTTTTAATGAATAATTATGCTTAATTGTTTTATTAAATGATTGTGTACTTAGGGTATATCTTTAGTATATTTAGGTATAATTTTTTAAGCAAATGCATGTTATATTATTGAAATACACTTAAATTGTTTTAAATTATATCAATGGTTTATTTTTAGTATATTTAATGATTTATTTGATATATATATACCCGAAATATACTTGGCTTATTTTAGGTATATATATGGTTTATTTTACTATTATGAATGATTTTAATGTAAATGAAGGATATCAATAGAACGTACTACCTAGTGGGCAGCACTAGGACCGTGTACGTACTGGTGCGATAGATCAGGGTTGAGTGAAAATTTAATTATGGTGATTATAATTTATTGATATTAATTTGATTGATTTGATTAAGATTGATGGTATGATTGATAGTGTGATTGCGGGAGCTCGGTTGACTTAGTGTCTCGGGGCCTAGTCTAACTGTCCATAATGGAATAAATGATCTATTGATTTGATTGAGATGTGAGGTGATAGATAGTGTGATTGTTGGAGCTCGGTTGACCAAGTGTCTCAGGGCCAATCACACTTACAATCAGATTGCGGAAGCTCGATTCACTTAGTGTCTCGGGGCCAATCTACTGTCCAAATTGGAATAAGTGTTCTATTTGGAATTAAGTGAGCCTGTATGGCTAGAGTGGCGATATGGTTGATTGAGGTTGCAATTATTAGGGTTCTAATTGATCCTTCATGAATTAAATAAATGTTTTCTGCATCTAGTATATTTATAAAAGCAGAGTTAGCATATATGTGAAATGCGTGAATATATATATATATGAATGCATGATTGGATATGATTTAGATTGCATATATATATAGTATATAATTCACTTAGTGAGGTCTGATCCCCCTCTATTATTCTTTTCAGGAGATCCTATATCGTCAGACCTTAGTAGTATAGTTCCTCGTCAGTGTTCTTCTATCCCGGCTATTTTTTGTAAATGTATATTTTGAACCTTGAATTGTGTTCTAGAAACTGCAGTAGTAATGTTATTGTATCAAAAGAATATTATTTTTTTATTTTGATATTAAATACTCTGAGAATTGTATTCGAAACATTATATGAATATATTTATTTATGAAATGATTTGGAGTTTTTTATTTTATATATTGATTCAAAAAATTTTAATTCTGTCATACTTTTTATTTATTTATTGCATGATTTTATTTTCTAAGGCTTGCTACGAGTTCTGGATTCGAAAAAATTCTCATTCCCTAGCGTCGGTCATGATTCCTAGTTTGGGTCGTGACTAATATACTATTTTTAGTATTGAATATGATTTTAAAGTTTCACATACATATAATATTCAATATATAACCCAATTAGGTAGGTGAGTAATACTATAATTAGTTGTAGATAAATTTGTTCAATCTAAGCTTTTGAAACCTGTTAATGCACTACCAAAAAAATTCTAGAATAGTGACAAAAAAATTCCGTTGATATTTCATTTAGTGAAAGAAGTTTATCGTCACAAGTTTGCTCGTCATTTTTTTTAGTGACGGAAAAGTTGTCCGTCACTAAATTTTGTGACGGATTATCCATCACAAAAAGTTGCTAAAAATAATCATCAAAACCCTTTATCCATCATAAATTAGTGATGGTTTAGTGACGGAATTTCCGTCACTAATATTTCTATCATAAATCCATCACTAAAACTCAGTCAGTATTCTGTCACTTAAATTCCATCAATATTCCGTCACCAACAATTCAATCACTAATCTATCACTAAATGATTACCAAAATTCTATTACTAATCCATCACTAAAACTATTCCTGTCACTATTTTTAATTAAATATTAAATTTAATTTGTCAAAAGTTAATCACTAATTTGTCACTAATTTTAAATATTTTTTATTAGTGTAATGGCATTTTAAATAAATTTATATATGGAAATTCAAATTTAGTAACTAAAAAATAGATATGAAAAAAATAAAAATAAATATTACTATCATTGAAATAATAATATTTCATAGAAAATGCACTAAAACATTAGATGTCACAATTAACTAATAATATTTTCTTAATAATATTCTAAAATTACATTAATAATATTTTAAACATCAAACACCAAACATCTTAAGGTGCATAAGTTCCAAACCATTGGACCTTTGAGTAGACTGCATCTGCTCCAAGATGCGCCTCATTTGCTTCTCCATTTGGTCTAGATGCTATTTTATTTCATTGATATTAGCAATTTTTCTATCCATCTCCGCTTGCTTTTCTACGAGGTTCTCCACCATCTCCCTAACTCGAGATGATCCATCTGAGTTCCCAATACTTTGCAATGAATTAGGGTGAAATGTACTCTCTGAGCCAAGACCATATATACGCCTCTTCTTTTCTCCATCTACAGCCTAAAAATACAAAGTGTCACTGTCGATTGGTGGAGGTTGTGAACCATCCTCCAAAGGCTGAGAAGCAAAAGCCACCATCTCCTCCATATGATCCTATAATATACAAACTTATTCTAGTTAGTTTAAAATTTTATGATTTAATGCTTATATACAAAATAAAAAGGTGAACATACATTCACTTGCTTTGCCCTTGCATCCACAAAAGTTCCATCTTTCCCCATATGCACTTACCTTAATAAGTCCCAACTATTGGGGTTGATGTTGCAGCTCTTTAGCCTATAATAACAATAAGTTAAAAATTATATGTCTATGTGATTTAAAATAAAATAAAATTATAAGTATAACCTGGAAAAAAGTAATACCACACACACACTTAATTCCATTAACAATATCACAGAAACAAGCACACACTATCAAACCCACATCCTTACACACACATATATAATGAAATTAAATCAAGAAATTATTTACTTATTTTTTCCAACTTTGATACATAGCCTGCTTGTAGTATCTGTGGATGATGCTGCAGAAGGTACTGTGCCTGTAGTATGTTGCGGAGAAAGTGGTGGTGTGAGGACATCCTCATCATCTCCAAAATGAGTGGTCAGTACGGCTATAACAAAAAAAAAAAACGGTGATTATACCTAAAAATAAACAAGCGAAAATATTAACATAATATTATATTAATTATAACATTAAACAGTAAATTGTGAATTAGACTGAACCATAGGCATTGAAATTCTGGTTTTCAAATTGGTTTCGACTAGGAACAGAGTTGGAGATGAAGAACTGTTGTACCATACTAGAAGGTGGACTTGGGGGATGAATCTTGAGAAAACCATTGGTAACCAATAAAATAAAAAGCCCTCAAAAGGTCTATATTTGATCATGGTCTAAGAGGCGCTACAAATTTATAGGAACACTAACAAAAATTAAACCTCAAATGCAACAGAAATGGTACATTCTAAAGCAATAAGAAGACTAGAATTCCAAGATGCTAAGAGTTCAAGAAAATGCATGAAGCATTGAACAAACTACAAAACACAAAGTGGATCATTAACTAGAAAGTCCCTTGAAGGTCATAGCTCACTGATAATAAGTGGAGTTCTTCCTAACTTCAGGAGATTGAAATCGGATACCCAGAAAGAGATTCTGCATTATTAGACACGAACAGAAGATACAAAATGGAAAAAGTAATTTGAAAATTTAATGCAAGTAGCTTTTGGTTAACAAAATTCATTGAAAATGAAACCCAATTCAGTGGTGGAGCTAAATACCATAATTAAATGAATCTAGAAGAGCTAAAAACATTAAAGAAAGAGAGAGATAAAGAGAGCTGAAAACAAAGAGTTCCGGTATCTTAAAAAAAAGGTAGAAGTACAAGGCCAGGAAAACAGAATACATGACAAACTATATGATATCTTAATCAGTCTTTGCGCTTAGCTCGGACCCTGATTGAACTAACAAAGTTCAAGAGACCCAGTAAAAACTACAATGGAAAAGATTTAACTTTAGTACATGAATAAAAGAAACGAAAGCAAACCCACCAATCTGTGATAGCTGCATAAATCTGTTCTGTTTACTCTATAATAAATAATTAATTCAAAGAAGAAAGTAGAGACCCTCTCCCTATCTCTGAAGTATGAACATAGCAGGTCTAAAGATTAAGCGGCCAAAAGCTATAAAGCCTAATTAAACAAAGCTCTCTGCTAGTTATTCAAAGAAAGAAGGTAATTGGACAAGTAAATATGCAGAAAGTGACAGCAAAAGATGGTCCCCCACCCTCCACAAGACTGCCCTGGACACATAAAAACAAGAAGCAAAAGCATCACTGCCATTTTTGGGGTATGTTATTAATGATTAAATCAATTAATGATTAATTTGGGAAGGTTATTATTTTCTTGGTAATAGTTTTCTTTTCTTTCCAAAATTTG
Organism: Mallotus nudiflorus; assembly: GCA_947683625.1. NCBI lineage: Eukaryota > Viridiplantae > Streptophyta > Magnoliopsida > Malpighiales > Euphorbiaceae > Mallotus > Mallotus nudiflorus. Next base: position 1,339,536 of record CANTUR010000325.1, read on the forward strand.
GGGGTAGGCTTGCTCATTTAAAACTAAACAAGATCAATCACTCAATGAGAACAAGAAACAAATATGTCAACAAACATAATGTAAGTTCATACTCTTTGGGGGATAATTACCTCATGATGGAACCCTATGGGAAGATAATTGGAATTATAAGATAATCAATGTGCAGCAGACTTTCACTCTGAAGATTATTTATCTGCAAATAAACAAGATGTGCAATAGGATTAGACGAAGCTGCTCGTTATTGCAATAGGATTAGATCAATTTGCAGCAGACTTTCAATGTATGAGCGTGAAATGGCTCGTACAGCTGCACAAACAAATATGAAGATTATGTTCTACATATCACAATCTACAAGCAAAAGAAATACATTTACAGTCACACTTCATACCAAAAGTTTTTTCAAATCATTAAAAGCAATATATGATAAAGTTGAAATTTCACTATATAAAATAAAATATTTTCCTATTTCCTTCAAATCAAAATCCAAACAGAAAACAAATTTAAGGTCAGAAAGAAGAAATCTATCCAATTTCATTTGCTAAATCTTCTACCCTAACCTGTATGAATAATTCATCACCATCAACTTAATTAGACGCTCATTACATTTACATTTCAATTAAAAAACCATGCTTAAATAGTACCGCAATATAATTAATTACCTTAGCATGTTCTTGGCTCAAAAAAGATTCTTACATGCCGATCATCTCAATCATGCACACATTCAATAACGATAATGAAAATGGAGATGGAGAAATATATATAATCAAGAGAGATTATTGAAATTAATAATTAGAAGTTAATGGAAGTGATTACCTACAGATTTGGAGGGAATTCGAGCTATTGCTCAGTCTCGTTGCAGCAGCTACGAATTAGATTACAAAATCAAGAGCGTAAGTAGATTGGCAGAATCGTTTCTTCTGATTACAAAATCAAGGAGTTGTTTAGGAGCACAGTAAATTCAACAACCCTAACACAACAAAACTATGTAGTTTAGACTATTTTTAAGTTTTAAAAGAAAATCAATTAGAACAAAAGAAAACTAAATAAATGTTTATTAATATTTTTATATAATATGCTCAAATGACAATTATATTTTATTACATATCATGTATACGCTTGTTTTAAATAATATTGATTTTAGACTAATCCACTATCAAATCACATTTATAATTTTCTTTCAAAAAATAAATTTATAATATAAAATAATGTAAATATTTAAAAAATTATTAATTTTCATAATTTTTTTACTAATTTTCAAAAATTACATCATAATCACTATGTATTTTAAGACTATGAATTTTTTATTTTTGGAAAAACTAATTGCAACTATAAAAACTTAAGAAATTCCTTATTTTTCTTATTATATATTTTATATACAAATGACATTACTATTTAATTTTATATTCATTTAATTGAATGAAAATAAAAATTACCTTAGGTAGATTATTTAGTGACAGATTGTCAGACTATCATTCGTCACAAGTCTGTCCCTAAATAGTGACAGATAACAGAATCCATCACTAAATAGTGACGGATTTGTGAGGGATTAAAATTTTCATGACTAAATTTTGATTCGTCACTATTTAGTAATGGATTTGTGACGGAATAAAATTTTTTCATGCTTAAATTTTGATCTGTCACTATTTAATGACAGATTTGTAATGGATCAAATTTTTTCATGCTTAAATTTTGATCCCTTATGACATATCAAAATTTTCATTGTTAAATTTTTATCCATCGCAACTTCGTCACTAAATAGTGACAAATAACATAATATATCACTAAATAGTGACATATTGGTAAGGGATCAAAATTTTCATTATTAAGTTTTGATCCCTCACAAATTTGACAGATTTGTGACAGATGAAAATTTTCATTATAAAATTTTCATCCATGACAACTCTGTCACTAATCAGTTTCATGCTTAAATTTTGATCCCTCATAAATCCACCACTATTTAGTGATGGATTTGTGATGGATCAAAATTTTTTCATGGTTACATTTTGATCCCTTACAAATCCGACATTAAATAGTGACGGAAAGATCCTCCATCACAAAAATCTATTATAAGTTCGCTAGAAATCAGTCACTAATATATGTGCGCCTTTTCCCGCTAAATATTTATGATGGATTTTTTATCCATTACTAAATTTTTCACAAAGCCATCATAAATCCATTATAATTTTTTTGTTTATGACAGAATGAATTTCCATCACTAATTTTTGTCATTAATTATAATTTATATCACTAATCCATCACTAAGACATCATAATTTAGTGATGGAAATTTCCTCACTATTTTGCAATTTTTTTGTAGTGATAGGAGAGACTATGCTACAAATTTTTGCTTATTGACTATTTTCAGCTATCATGAAGAGGCATGGCATTAGAGGTTTTGTTAAATCAAAATTCAAAAGATTCATAACAGACCATGAAGTCACCAATATTAGCATGCAAAAAAGAAGAAGTGACTAACCTCTAGAATTGTCCCTTGTCGAATTCCCTTGTCCATCATTTCCTTGTACAATCTCATAGGTTCAACTACCATGCAGTTCTTGCAATAAGCATTCATCAACACATTATAACTCACATTATCATGTTGACACCCATTATTCACCATAACGATAAAAAGTTTCCTTCCTTCATCAATCATACTTGCCAAACAATATCTATTTATCAAAGTGTTATAATTAAAAGCTGAAGATTCTATACCTCTCTGAACCATCAAATCAAACAATCCATTTGCCTCTTTTACCTTTCCCTCTCTAGAAAGTGCTTCAATAAGCACATTGAAAGTTATTGCATTAAGTGGCACACTATGATCCATCATCTTAATAAACAAATGTTTAGTTTCCTCCCACTTATGAACCAAACATAGACCTTGTAACAATGAGCTATACAAAACCATATATGGAAAAATCCCCTTTTTCCTTCATTAGCACAAAAAGCTCTTTTGCCCTTTCGACTAAACCATCCTTACAGACATAATCAATAATACAACCATAGGGAAATATATTACCTTTATAATTGATGCCAAAGCTAGCTTTACCATTAATTATATCTTAAAGCAACTTAAAAGCATTATTTGTATCACCTATTCTACACAACCCATTAATCAAAATTTCACATGTAATCGTATTGGACCTACAATCAAACACACTCATTTTCTTGAAAAGCATAACTGCTTCACCAATTTTATCCTCCAAGCATAGTCCCTTAATTAAGTAGTAAAAGTTTGAGTATTTTCCTTATAACCCTTTCTCCAAATCATCCCCAAAAATACAAAACCATCACCAACCTTTTTCACATTAGACAAGTAATTGATCAGAATATTCAACAAAATAAAATATTTCATCAATCCAATCAAATTCAATCTCTCACACATTGTAATAACATTAAAGTAGCGCTTTTTCTAAGCAAGTGCACCTAACAAACAATTAAATTATGACATTAAAGGAGCGAGTTTCATATAAATCATTTGATCAAAGAAGTGCAATGCTTCATGGAGAGTAAAATTACTTGACTTGCAGTTTATTTTCAAGAATTATTCGAGTGGGTCTTTATTTTGAATATTCAGGGTTGAGCTTTTCAGTGAAGTTTTCATCTCGAAAGTAATTACTATGTGGTTTAGGACTAGAAGTTGAGTGGGTACGTGGGTTTGTGATGTAGCGAAGGCTATAAAATTAAGGGATAAATATCGAAATCTGTTGATTTACATGAATGCCAAACTTCAATCCTCTATAACCTATTGATTACGAATAATATCACAAAATAGGCATTAAAGTTTGTTGATGTCAAGACCCAAACGGGAGAGTTAATGTCGGTGCTAGGGAATGGGAATTCTTTCGAATCCGGAACCCGTAGCAAGCCTTAAAATAAAAACACATGCAAATACAATACAAAAATACATCAGAATTGAAACTTTAATTAATATAAAATAAATCCTTATATCATAACGTAATAAAACTATCTTCATACAAAATTCAATTACAGGGTCTCTAACTAATACAACACAATACTACAACAATAATCACTATTACTACAGTAATTACTAAAATACAAGAAAATGTATGGTTCAGTATTTACATAAATCAGTCGAAGAGAAAAGAGTTCGGTGAAGAGTTTTACTAGAGAGGTCTGAAGTAGAAGATCCTGAAAAAAAATATTGAGAGGAGTCAAACCTCACTGAATTAATTATTATAATATATATACATGCAACCTAAAGGCATATACAATCAAACATCATTATAATAATAATATATATCTATATATGCATTTCATACAGATGCCAAAAATCCACTTTTTAGAATAGTAAATGGAGAAAAATTTTTGGGTGAAGGATAGGAGTTAACCTTAAAATATTCCGTAATCTTGATCACTAATCCTCACTAGTCAACAAGCTCACATAATTCCAAAATATTTCTCTTCTCAATTTTTAGACAGTAGACTAGCCCCGAGACACTAAGTCAACCAAGCTTTTGCAGTCTCACTGTTGGCATAATTGACTTTAAAACACTAGATCAACCGAGCTTCTGCAACCATACCACAAACCTTAATAATCAATTATTCATATCTCTCATCAATAACTTCCATAAGATCAACCCTAACATTTAACATACTGGTGCGCATACAATTTTAGTGTAGTCCACTAAGTAGCACATTCTACTGTTATTCTCCAAAATATTTTTTTTTCGTAATCAAATAATGAAAATTCAATATAAAAAAATGACAACATATATTATCAAAAATAAATATTCTCAATATTTCTATGAAAAATCATATATATGAATATTAATAGTAATAAATATGATTTAATGAAAGGAGCATAATTAAATTTATATTTATTAAAATATATAAATGTTCATAATATTAATCTACATGCAATGTATAAATATGATAATAACTCACAGTTGTGCGCTCCTCTAAAAAGATTAGACTGACCTAGTCTTGTAGGTCTCAGTCTTAGCGCAACTATAGAAAAATAAATAATAATAATATTAGAATTAAATTCCTAATTTTATACTTCTAGAAATTCTAAAGAATGACTCAATTTAGGACACGATTCGACTAAAAATTCAAAACTCATAATTGACCTGATGTCACGTTTTATAAGAATTGTACCGAAAATTCAGCAGAGCTTCCTCTATAAAATGGGCGTCTCTCTACTAAAAGTAGAGCCGATTCAGCACGCAAACATACTTCAAATATTCACAAATGCTCAACTTCTCGGGTTGAGCCCCAACTACAAAAATTACCCAACCGAGAACCAATATTCACAAAAATCAATAAAATACCAATAGTAAATAATTTAAACAATAAAAACATCAAAGATATTTATTTTCAAATTAATTAATAAAATCTCAAATATAAATAAATAATATTAATAAAAATTTATTTTTCAAATATTTGAAATTAAATAGCATAAATTATAAATAATTATTTAAATTGTTCAAATATATAATAAAATAGCTAAAAATCCATTTAATCATAAAAATAATAAATAAAACTATTATTTGAATTTATATTTTTTTGGAAATTATTTTGAATTAGCTAAAAATAGTAAATAATTCATAAAAATTATTTTAATACTATTTATTACTCAAAAATTATCGAAACATAATAATTAACAATAATTTCAATTAAAATACAAAATTTACTAATTTATACTAATTTTTCCAAAAATTCAAATTTTCACATAAACATTTAAAAATTCATAATAAATAATCGGAATGAAATTTCAACAAACTTTCTTAATGAAACATGCTTAAAATAACTAGTAGAATTTATTAAAAATAAAATGCATTTTCTAAGTTGGGATAGTCTTGTGAACAGTATTCAAGCCTAGAATAATGCTCAAAATTCTACTATCTCCAAAATTGAATTTAAACACATTTGTGGAAAGCTTAAAACTTCAATTTAACTAATCTAAAATCAATTTCACATAATTCTAACCAATTGAACACAAAATCAACAAATTAAATTATGAACCTTAGAATGAATTTGACAAAATTGAAGCTCAATTCAAGGTTAATTGGACGAATTACCTTGGGGAAACAAAGCCCAAGGAACAAGCATTCGATTGACACTAACCACGACCCCTGACATTGATGCAATTGATGCCCGTGTGACTTAAAAGGTGGCAGTGTCGATGGAGGAAGGGGAAAAAAATGGTGGCGATGGAAGTAAGAGGAAGGGAGGAGGAGAAGGTGGCGGCAATGGCGAGTTGGAGAGGGTGGTGAGCAGCGATGCTGGTGGTGTGCAGGTGGCATGGCAGTGGTTCTGGAAAAACGCAGAAAGAAGAAGAAAAAGAGAATGGAAAAAGGGGAGGGAAGGAAAGAAAGAGGGAGGAAAGGAAAAATTGGTTTTTATACCTTTTTTTTTTAAATGAGAAAAAGACAAAGTAATATAATATAAAAATAATATTTTTAATTTAAATTTTTTACTTTTCTAATCAAATTCACCACATAATATTAAAATATATCAAATACACTAAATTAATACTATTCATAAATAATAATAATAATAATACTATTATTATTAAATAATATATAACAATAAATTAAATTTTGAATCTTGATTTAATATTAATACCATAATATAATAAAATAAATACCAACACTTGAATTTAATCAAATTTCACAAAATAACCAAAATATAACAATTTAATAAAATATTTATTAATACTACATATCTCAAAAATTAATTTAATAATTTATAAAATATCAAGTTATAACAATATTCTCCCCTTACAAAAATTCGTCATCGAATTTCAAATAAAAGAACAGAAAACAAGAATTTATTGAGGAAAAAGGTAAGGGTAAGCCATTTGCATCTTAGCCTCGGCCTCCCATGTGTGCTCCTTTACATTATTGCTCCTCCACAACATCTTGACCATCGGGATCTGCTTCAAACCCAACTGACAAACTTGATAATCCACTATTGCAATTGGCTCTTCCTCATACATCAGATCTTCATTCACTTCCACACTCTAGGCCGCAACACGTGTGAAGGGTCTGAAATGTACTTCCTCAACATTGAGATATGGAACACTGGATGCACTTAAGACAAATTATGAGGCAAAGCTAATCGATATGCAACCATGCCAACTCTCTCTAGAATCTCAAATGGTCTAATGTATCTCAGTGCTAACTTCCCCTTCTTGCTTATCACACTCTTCATCGATGACACCTTCAGAAACACATAATCTCCAACCTGAAACTACATATCCTTACGCTTCGAATCTGCATAGCTCTTCTATCTGCTAGCTATGATTTCTAATCTTCTTTTGATTAAAGCAATCTTCTTAGTTACATCTTGGATAATCTTAGGTCTAGTCAACTCTCTTTCTCCAATCTCATCCCAACACAAATGGGACCTACACTTTTTTCCATACAGACCTTCATATGGTGCCATTTCAATACTACTATGGTAGTTGTTATTGTAAGCAAACTCTACCAATGCAGATGATCATCCCAACTACCTCCAAAATCCATTATACACATTCTCAACATATCCTCAAGTGTTTGGATCATCCTCTCAGATTGACCATCTATCTAAGGGTGAAAAGCAGTACTAAAATCAAGCCCAGTGCCCATTGCTTCTTGCAATTTCTGCCAAAATTGAGAGGTAAACACTGAACCTCTATCAAATATAATGGAAACAGGCACACAATATGCTTAATATACAACTTAAACAACTTAGCTACAGAATAAACAACTTTAACTAATAAGAAGTGAGTTGATTTGTTAACTTGTCCATAATCACCTAAATGGAATTGTATCCATCCTTTGAATGAGGTAACCCAGTCATAAAATCCATAGCAATTCTCTCTTATTTCCACTCAGGAATAAGAAGAGGCTAAAGCTTCCCAGAAGGCTTTTGATGATCAGCTTTCACCTATTGACAAGTCAAGCACTTAGAGACATAATCAACTACATCCTTCTTCAATCCATCCCACCAGTACAAATCCTTAAGGTTATGGTAAATCTTAGTAACATCTGGATGTACATTGTAAGTTGTAGAATGCGCTTCTTCTAGGATCGCTTCTCTTAAATTATCCATATCAGGAACCCATATTCTACCACTGAACCATAAAATATCTTCATCATCAAGTGTAAAATTAGTGAACTTCCCTTCACGAACATTCTTCTCTAGCTCTGCTAAAATAGGATCTCGGCTCTGAGCTATGTTAATCCTATCCCTCCACATTGATTTGCCTTTGAACTAAGCTAACAATCCTCCTGACTTGCTTATCTTAATTATCAAACCTTGATCCACTAACTCATGCAACTCTTGCATCAGAGGTCTCCTCTCCACACTAATATGAGTGAGACTACCTAAGGACTTCCTACTCAAATCATTTGCTACCACATTAGCCTTACTTGGATGATATAGAATATCACAATCATAATCCTTCAGCAATTCCAACCATCTCCTTTGCCTCAAGTTCATATCTCTATGCTGGAAAATGTGCTTTAAACTCTTTTGATCTGTGAAAATCTTATAAGTCACTTCGTACAAATAATGTTTCCAAATCTTAAGAGCAATGATCACTACAGCCATCTCTAGGTCGTGAGTAGGATAATTTTGTTCATGCTTCTTCAATTGCCTTAAAGCATAAGCTATCACCCTACCATTCTGCATCAGCATATAACCTAGGCTGACTTTGGAGGCATCACAATACACAATGAACTTGTCTTCTCTATTTAGCAAAGTTAGAACTGGAGCTGTGGTCAACTTCTCCTTTAGTAATTGAAAACTATTTCACAAGCATCTAACTACACGAACTTCACATTTTTCTGAGCTAAGTGAGTCGTAGGTGCTGTAATTCTTGAGAAATCCTACACAAATCTCCTATAGTACCCAGTCAAACCTAGGAAACTTTGAATCTCAGTGACTAATGTCAGTCTGGGCCATTTAGACATTGCTTCTATCTTTTACAGATCAACCTGAATACCATCTTTAAACAACACGTGTCCAAGGAATGCAACACTCTCCATCCATAAATCACACTTCAATAATTTAGCATAAAGTTGATGTTCTCTCAGTGTCTGCAGTACTATCCTCAAGTGATATACGTGCTCCTCCATATTCTTAGAATACACCAATATATCATCAATGAAGACCACTACAAACTGATCCGAGAAGAAAGAAGGATTATAAAAGAGATGAAGAGCATAAGTAGATTGGCAGAATCGTTTCTTCTAATTGTTCAAGAGGCTTGAAATAACTTAAAAAAAAGGAAATAAAAAACATTACAGAGTCAAGAAAATGGAAAGAAAAGGATCAAATATTTGAGAAAGGAAAAGTTGAAATTCAACACAAATAAAGGCGCTAACAACCGGGAAGGTTGGGCGGCGGTGTGAAAATGAGAGAAGTTATTTAGGAGCACAGTAAATTCAATAACCCTAACACAACAAAACTACGTAGTTTAGACTATTTTTAAGTTTTAAAATAAAATCAATTAGAATAAAAGAAAACTAAATAAATTTTTATTAATCTTTTTGCATAATATGCTCAAATGACAATTATATTTTATTACATGACATGTATACACTTGTTTTAAATAATATTGATTTTAGATTAATCCATTATCAAATCATATATTTACTTTAATAATTCCTTTACATATCCCGTAAATAAATAGATACATTTATAATTTTCCTTCAAAAAATAAATTTATAATATAAAAATATTTAAATATTTAAAAAATTATTAATTTTTATAATTTGTTATTAATTTTGGAAATTATATCATAATCATCCTTAATTCAAAACTATGTATTTTAAGACTATGAATTTTTAAGTTTGGGAAAAACTAATTGTAAATAAAAAAACTTAAGAAATTCGTTATTTTTCTTATTATATATTTTATAAACAAATAAATTTACTATTTTATTGTATATTCATTCAATTGAATGAAAATAAAAATTACCTTAGGTAAATTATTTAGTGATAGACTATCATTCGTCACAAACCTATCCTTAAGTAGTGACAAATAACAGAATTCATCACTAACTAATGACGAATTTGTGAGGGATCAAAATTTTTATGATTAAATTTTGATTCGTCACTATTTAGTGATGGATTTGTGATGGAATAAAATTTTTTCATGCTTAAATTTTGATCCATCACTATTTAATGACAGATTTGTGACAGATTAAATTTTTTCATGCTTAAATTTTGATCCCTTATGACAAATCAAAATTTTAATTATTAAGTTTTTATCCGTCACAACTTCATCACTAAATAGTGACAAATAATAGAATCTATCACTAAATAGTGACAGATTGGTGAGGGATCAAAATTTTCATTCTATCACTAATTTTTGTCACTAATTATAATTAATATCACTAATCCATCACTAAGGCATTATAATTTAGTGATGGAAATTTCCATCATTATTTTTCATCACTATTTTGCAATTTTTTTGTAGTGATGGGAGAGACTATACTGCAAATTTTAGCTTATGACTATTTTCAGCTACCATAAAGAGGAATGGGATTAGGGGTTTTTCAAATAAAAATTCAAAAGTTTAATAACAAACCATGATGTGACCAATATTAGCATGCAAAAAGGAAGAAGTGACCAGCCTCCATAATTATCCTTTGTTAAATTCCGTTGTCCATCATTTCCCTGTATAATCTCATAGGCTCATCTACCTTACAGTTCCTGCAATAGGCATTCATCAACAAATTATAGCTCACACCATCATGTTGACACCTATTATTCACCATAGAGACAAAAGTTTCCACCCCTCGTCAAATATACCTGCCAAACAATATCCATTTATCAAAGTGTTATAATTAAAATCTGAAGGTTCTATGCCTCTCTAAACCATTAAATCCAACAATCCATTTGCCTCTCTTACATTTCCCTCTTTAGAAAGTGCTTCAATAAGCACATTGAAAGTTATTGCATTAGGTGGCACACTATAATCCATCATCTTAATAAATAAATGATTAGTTTCCTCCCACTTATGATCCAAACATAGACCTTGTAATAGTGAGCTATGCATAACCACATATGGAAAAATCCCCTTTTCCTTTATTTGCACAAAAAGCTCTTTCGCCCTTTCGACTAAACCATCCTTACAGACAGAATCAATAATACAACAATAGGGAAATATATTAGCTTTACAATTTTTCATAATTTGTGAAAGTATGAAGCTTGTGAATTCTTTTCATTTACTAACAGTAATATATATAGCAACTTGTAATAACTTTCTGCATAAGTTTCTAACTAACCAATCAATATATGCCACTTGTAATAAGTTAGTTAGGAAGGACTAAGTCTCGTGTATGTACAATAGAAACACTAAATGCATCCAGGCCATCTAATTATGCTAATGAAATAATGATGTTGAATGGAGCAAAGCCCAGTAGATAGTAGCAACTAGGTAGCAGCAGCATAAATGATATTGTGAGCCCCTTTCAAGAGGGAGTGTACAAATTATGGACACCCATCTTAATAAAAGTAGCTTTGAATCGAGCAAGGGTAAGGGCTTCATAAAATAATCAGCAAGCTGATAGTGGGAAGAAACATGAACAAGGTGAATGGAATTTCACTATAATTATTGGCAAACAAGATGACAGTCGATTTTGATATGTTTCGTCCATTTATCGAAAATGGGATTTTTAGTAATCTTAATCACTGATTCATTGTCATAGTAAACAAGAGTTGGTCCGGGATCAAAGTAAAAATCTTGAAGAAGATATTGTAACCATTAAAGTTCATAGGTGACATGAGCAAGAGCTCGATACTCCGCCTCAGCCAAAGAATGAGAAATGGTCTACTGCTTCTTCGATTTCCAGGAAACAAGGGCAAAGCTAAGAAAAATGTAGTACCCTATAATGGAGAGGCGAGTATTGACACAAGCAGCGCAATTAGAGTCCAAGAAAGCCTTTAAGGTTAAGTCATTAGTAGAAGGGAAAAACAAGCCTTATCCAGGGGAACCCTTTAAATAGGGTAGCAAATGATGAGCAGCATGAAGATGAATATCTGTTAGACAATCCAAAAATTAGGAAAGCTGTTGAACAACAAATGAAAGATCTGATATGGTGTTGATCAAATAAATAAACTTGCCAATTAATCATCGATAAGCCATATTATCATGCAAAGGAGTACCAGCAACCTTGGAAAATTTAGAGTTAGCTACCATTGGTGTGCTGACAGGTTTAGAATTTAAAAAACCAGTATCTTTGAGAAGGTCAAGGACATATTTTTATTGACAAAGATTAATACCTTGGTGAGAACGTGCAACCTCAAGACTAAGGAAAAACTTGAGATCACCAAGATCCTTAATATGAAATTACTCATGTAGAAATTACTTGGTGGCACTGATTTGACTGAGATCAGTTCCAACAAGAATTATGTCATCAACATAGATAAATAGATTTAAAATTTGACTTGATTGCCTGTACAAACACAAAAAAGGATTTGAGGTAGCTTAAACAAAGCCTTGAGTTAGTAGAGCAAAAGTTAATTTTTCATTCTATTGCCTACTAGCCTATTTTAAACTATACAAACTTTTCATTAATTTGCAAACTTGACCAAGCTTATCAGAACTAAAGCTGGGAAGGAACTCCATGTAAACATCTTTATGCAAATCACCATGTAAAAATGCAATATTGATGTCCAACTGATGTAAAAACCAATTGTTGGTAGCTACAAAAGTTAAGAGAACCTGAATAGTGCTCATCTTAGTAACCGGAGATGTATCAAGATAATCAATGCTAAATTTCTGTCTATAACCTTTAGCAACCAATCGTGCTTTATATCAAGCAAAAGATCCATTGGCATGATACTTAAGTTTGTAAGCCCACTTACAACTAATAGGTTTCCAAATTACCTTAGGTAAATTATTTAGTGACAAACTATCATTCATCACAAATTCGTTCCTAAATAGTGATGAATAATAGAATTCATCACTAAATAGTGACGGATTTATGAGGGACCAAACTTTTCATGATTAAATTTTGATCCATCATAAAGCCGTCGCTATTTAGTGATGAATTTGTGATGGAATAAAATTTTTTCATGCTTAAATTTTGATCCGTCACTATTTAATGACATATTAATGGTGGATCAAATTTTTTAATGCTTAAATTTTGATCCCTCACAATTTTGTCACTATTTAGTGACGGATCAAAATTTTCATTATTAAATTTTTATCCGTCACAACTTCATCACTAAATAGTGATAGATGACAAAATCTGTCACTAAATAGTGACAAATTTATGAGGGATCAAAATTTAAGCATGAAAAGAATTTAATCTGTCAGAAATCTGTTTAGTGACAGATTAAATTCTTTTCATGCTTAAATTTTGATCCCTCACTATTTTGTGACATATCAAAATTTTAATTATTAAATTTTGATCCTTCATAAATCCATCACTAAAATTTTGATCCTTTATAAATCCATCACTATTTAGTGATGGATTTTTTATAGATAAAAATTTTTATTATTAAATTTTTATCCATGACAACTCCATCACTAAATAGTTTCATGCTTAAATTTTGATCCCTCACAAATCCATCATGATTTAATGACGGATTTATGATGGATCAGAATTTTTTCATGGTTACATTTTGATCCCTCATAAATCCGTCACTAAATAATGACAGAAAGATCATCTGTAACAAAAATCTATTACAAGTCCATCAGAAATCAGACATTAATATATATGCGTCTTTTTTCGCTAAATATTTGTGATGGATTTTTTATCTATCATTATATTTGTCACAAAACCGTCATAAATACATCATAAATTTTTTGTGACGAAATGAATTTCCATTACTAATTTCTATTGCTAATTATAATTTATGTCACTAATCCATCACTAAGACATCATAATTTAATGATAGAAATTTTTGTCACTATTTTGCAATTTTTTTTCTAGTGGCGGGAGAGACTATGCTGCAAATTTTAGCTTATTTACTATTTTTAGCTATCATAAAGAGGCATGGCATTAGAGTTTTTGTTAAATCAAAATTCAAAAGATTCATAACAGACCATGAAGTGACCAATATTAGCATGCAAAAAGGAAAAAGTGACTAACCTCTAGAATTGTCCCTTATTGAATTCCCCTGTCTATCATTTCCTTGTATAATCTTATAGGTTCATTTGCCTTACAATTCTGGCAATAGGCATTCATCAACACATTATAGCTCATATTATTATATTGACACCCATTATTCACCATAAAGACAAAAAGTTTCATTCCCTCGTCAATCATACCTGCCAAACAATATTCATTTATCAAAGTGTTATAATTAAAAGTTGAAGATTCTACACCTCTCTGAACCATCAAATCAAACAATCCATTTGCCTCTTTTACCTTTCCCTCTCTAGAAAGTGCTTCAATAAACACATTGAAAGTTATTGCATTAGGTGGCAACCATGATCCATCATCTTAATAAATAAATGTTTAGTTTCCTCCCACTTATAAAGTAAACATAGACCTTATAACAGTGAGCCATACATAACCATATATGGAAAAATCCCCTTTTCTTTCATTTGCACAAAAAATATTTTTCACCCTTTCGACTAAACCATCCTTACAGAAAGAATCATTAATATAACCATAGGGAAATATATTAACTTTATAATTAATGCCAAAGCCAGCATTGCCATTAACCATATCTTGAAGCAACTTAAAAGCATTATTAGTATTACCTATTCTAAACAACCCATTAATCAAAATTGCACATGTAATTGTATTGGGCCTACAATCAAACACACTTATTTTCTTGAAAAGCATAACTGCTTCACCAATTTTATCCTCCAAGCTTAGTCCCTTAACTAAGTTAGTAAAAGTTTGGGTATTTGGCTTATAACCCTTTCTCTAAATCATCCCCAAAACTACAAAACCATCACCGACCTTTTTCACATTAGACAAGTAATTGATGTGAATATTCAACAAAATAAAATATTTCAACAATCTAATAGAATTCAATCTCTCACACATTGTAATAATATTAAAGTAGTGCTTTTTCTTAGTAAGTGCACCTAATAAACAATTAAATTATGACATTAAAGGAGCGAGTGTCATATAGATCATCTGATTAAAGAAGTGTTGTGCTTTATGGAGAGTAAAATAATTGACTTGCAGTTTATTTTCAAGAATTGCTCGAGTGGGTCTTTGTTTTGAATATTTAGGGTTGAGCTTTTAAGTGAAGTTTTCATCTCGAAAGTAATTACTAGGGAGGTTTTGAGACTAGAAGTTGAGTGGGTATATGATGTAGTGGAAGTTATAAAATTAAGGGACAAATATCAAAATTTATTAATTTGCATGAATGCCATAGATCAATCCTCTATAACCTATTGATTATGAATAATATCATAAAATGGGCATAAAAGTTCATTGATTCTCAATAGAATACCGAAAATTGGAGAAAATAGAAAATTCTATTAAAATTCATCAAAATAGTCTCAAAACATAAAAAATGACAAATAAATAATGTTCAAGAAAGAAACCCCTAAAAGAAAAGGGTAAAACGCCAAATAACATAATAAAACGAACATAAAACTTTAAAGTCCATTTTAAAGCCTTAAACAATCAAATTTGGGCCTAAAACTTAGGCTAATATTAGTAAACCTTATGGAAAATATAGATCTCTAAATTAGCTTCAATTTGATATATTATGGGCCCTGTAACTCATCCGGAGTTGAAAGTTAGAGCTTTATGAAACACCATTGCGCACTCTCATCCAATCAAATTCATCCATAAATTGTAAAGTTATATAATTCATACCAATTTGTGAATAAAGATGATAACTTTGATATAGAAGCAATCGTTGTTAAAGAACATGATGTAGTAGTAATGACAATATCATATAGAGAAGACATTGAAGTCTTAAAGATCATTTTAGGGGGGGTTTGGTTTTTTTTCTTCATTATTGTCTTGACCTCCCCTTTTTTCACCTTCTCCACCTCTGTTCTACCTTCTTCTTGATATACTTTTGCTTTGCTTATCTTATTGCTGCTTGCTAACCCTGTTATTAAGTAAGCTTCTTATTGTAATTTCCTTTTTAATTTTCCCTAATATATGACAAACGAAATAACAACTTCCATACCTCTATAACCTATTGATTATGAATAATATCACAAAATATGCATCAAAGTTCGTTGATTCTCAGCAGAATACCAAAAATTGGAGAAAATAGAAAAATTTATTAAAATTCATCAAAACAGTCTCAAAACATAAAAAACAATGAATAAATAATGTTTAAGAAAAAAAACCCTAAAAGAAAAGGGCAAAAGGCCAAATACCATAATAAAACAAACATAAAACTTTAAAGTCCATTTTGAAGCCTTAAAAACAATGGAAAATTAAAATACTAGCCCTAATAAAGCCTTAAAGTTTATTAGGGTATGGAAGTTGTTGTTTCATTTGTCATACATTAAGGAAAATTAAAAGGAAAATTACAACAGGAAGCTTACCTAATAATAGGGTTAGCAAGTAGCAATAAGATAAGTGAAGCGAAAGTAAAACAAGAAGAAGGTAGAACAGAGGTGGAGAAGGTGAAAAAAGGGGAGGTCAAGATAATGATGAAGAAAGAAAAGCCAACCCAACACCTCCACCCCTCCCCCCCCCCCCCCCCCCCCACCCCCTTTCCTCCCAAAGGAAGAAGAAGATGCAAAATGAAGATCAACATAAAAAAAATAGAATAAAAAAGACACATGTGTAATTTTTAAAAAAGTTGGGTTATGAAATTTTCAAAAATGTCACGACCCAAAACAAGGGCCATGACCGGGGCTAGGGAACAGGAATTCTTTCGAATTCGGAACCCGTAGCAAGCCTTAAAATAAAACATGCAATAATAATAATAACAACATAATTAAATAAAATATTATGCAACGAAATAAAATCATAAATATCAAAATAATATTTCCACCAAATGAAATTAAATCAATATTCTCATCTCATATATAAATAACTTTTAATACAAGTTTTAGTTCAAATTCTTAAAATACATAACTCACACAAATATAATAAAATATCTTTTTTCAATTTTTTACAACTACTGCAGTGTCTAGATTAATAAAAATAAAACTCAAGTAAACAGTTTACATAATGAAGCTGGGGCGAAAGAAATCCGGTGTAAGGGTCTACTACTAAGGTCTGATGAAGATGACTCTCCTGAAAAGTAGTCAACGGAGGGGAGTCAAACCTCACTGAGTGAATTACTATAATATATATACATGCATACTAAATAACAATGCACACAATCAATAGTATATATATAATAAGCATATATACAAGCAAATACACAAAGATGCAATAAAATTATTTTATATATTTTTATTGAAAATCACAGTTTATGAAGGATCAAATAGAACCCTAGAAAATCGCAACCTCAAAACAGTGTTAGACAACACTCTAGCCATACAGGCTCACTTATTCCAAATATAATCACTTGATCCATTTGGACAGTAGACTGGCCCCGAAATACTAAGTCAACTGAGCTCCAATAGTCTGACTGTTAGTGTGATTGGCCACGAGACACTTGGTTAACCGAGCTCCAGCAATCACACTCCCAAATCATATCTCACACATCAAATAATCAAATCTAATCAATATCCACAAATGGTTAGTAATATAGCCTAAATGCTATCAGCGTACCGGTACGTACTCGGTCCTAGTGCTGCCCACTAGGTAGCACGTTCTATTAATATCCTTCATTATTAAATATAAAACATACATTCACAAATAAATGATGCATGTATTTAAATAAAATAGCAACATAAACCATATATATACTAGAAAAGTAAACCAGGTATATTTCGAGCATATATACGTCAAATAAATCCAACTAAATTACAAAATAAACTAGAAATATATTCAAAAACATTTTAAACATAATTCATTAATAAAACATGCATATAGTTTAAAATATACCAAAAATAAACCAAAAGTAAACTAAAATAAACTCAAGTACTAATTAATACCATTATGCATTTTTAGTCAAAATAAAACATAGATTTCTAAAATCATGCACCCTAGAGTATATATATATATATATATATATATATATAATAGTAACTCACAATTATTGTGCTCCACGAGATGGGTCCGATGGGCCTGGTCTACTAGGCCTTGGTCTCGACGCAACTAAATAAACAAACGACAACATAAATTAGAATAAATCTAACAGAAGTTCTAAAGACTCGATCTAGAATACTAGACACAGGATTAAATCAGAATTCGACCGGACATCACATTTTACGAGAATTCGGCAAAATCTCCTCTGTAAAACGGACATCTCTCCACTCAAAGAGTAGAGCCGGTCTTGCAAAGAAATACACTTTGAAAATAAACACAGAATTCACAATCACAATCCCTCGGTCAGACTCCAAACTACAAATCACCGACCGAGGTCCACAATTCACAGAATATTTACAAAATACCAAAAATACCCTTATATACTAAAAATATATTTTATAAATCCAAATTACATAATCAACCCTAAAACACATTAAAAAACGATAAAAACTCATTTTATTAGAAAAATCGTATAATATTCATATAATTTGAAAATAGTTTACGAAAAATAGTTTTAATTAGTTAAAAAAACTAAATATTTTGTAGAAATCATTTTTATACCCTAAATAACTATTAAAAACAATTTAATTACATTTTTAGCCAATTTAGGGTAAAATTATCAAAATACCCCTATATATATAAATATACTAAAATTAATCCAAAAATTCACCAAAAATAATATAATTACTCAAAATTAATTTTCTCAACATATATTTCAATAATATCAATAAATATACTCAATTTACCAATTTATTCCAATTAAACATATAATTAACCCTATTTTTCCAAAATTACATAAACTTAATAAATTCAAAACAAATACATAAAAATTCACAAAAATTACAAATAAATTTCTATAATTCATTTCAACACCTATATTTATCATAAAAAATAATTTCATAATTTAATTAATTAATTTTTGAAAATTAGAAATTAATAATAAAAGAATAAAAAATACCCAAAAATCACAATAAATTCCAAAAATTCCATAAAAACTCCCACATGAAGATTAAGCTACTAGGATCAAAGTTTGTGAAGGGAGTTTTCATGAATCAATCAAATTGAAGTTCAAAAAAATCAAGAACCCTAATAGGCCGAAATTGCAAAATCGAAACCTAGACCATTTTAAGTGAAACAAAGCTTGGAATCACACTCACCGGAGCTCAAGGAGAAGAAAGAGACCAGCGGTGTCGAAAATGGTGGCCGAAATCACGTCGATCGACGTTAGCTTCAAGTTTTGGCTTTCCGGCCAAAATGAGCTCCTTCGACGCCGGAAACGGCTGCTGCAGGTGGCAGGAATGGCTGAGGAAGAAGGTGGCACGCCGAGAGGCACACTGATGGGAAGAAAACGGCATGACAGATGGTGGGGTGATCGAGAAGAAGGAGAGGAAGTCGAGGGCAAAACGATAATTTGGCAAACTTTTGATTTTTAAACTATATATTATGTATATATGTATATATATATATAATCACACTATATATTATAATAATATAAACTCTTTCACACATTAATTAATATATTTAATAATTTATATACTTAAAAATAATACTCCACACACATATAATTTAATATATTTAATAATTTATATACTTAAAAATAATTAAATAATATTAAAACTAAATAATAAATAATAAAAATTAGGGTAATTAATTAAACCCTAGTTAAATTTAAATATATACACATATATACTCTTTATTTTAGCACTTTAAAAATATATATATGAGTTCATGCAAATGCGTGAATTTGTTTAAAATATTTAATATTAAATTATTTACATGTTAATTTCCCCGAAAATAGAATTCTCAAAAAAATTTTACATAAAACACTCAAGATAACATAAATTAATTAAAAAAAGCTTTAATTAAATAACAAACTCATAAAATATTATAGATATATACAAAAATTATTAACACTGCATATCCCGATGCGGTATAAAAATATTTAAAAACTCGGGATATTACAAAAAACAAAAAGAAAAACCTTGTGATGAGTTTAGAGAGAAATAACCACTAAAGTACTCCTTAATTGACAATTAATATTTCTTGATATTATTATGATTATTGTTGTTGTTGTTGTTAGAAAGAAAGAAAGAATTTATTCCAAATAAATAATAATTCCATTTTATCTTATTCTTTTAAACGATATGTCTTTTTGAAGGTGAAAAATGTGTTTATTTTGATTCTTGAGGTTGCAAATAATTTGAACCTATATATATACTAATAAATAATCACGTGCATTGTATGTGAATAAATTTTTTTTTAAACTCGTAATAGTAAATAAACTATTAAAAATATCCTTTGATATTATTATTATTCTCCTTCTTCTTCTTCTTCTTCTTCTTATTATTATTATTATTATTATTATTATTATTATTATTATTATTATTATTATTATTATTATTATTATTATTCCATTGTTTTTTCAACAAATATAATCTATAGTTTATTAATATTATACAATATATATTGGACAAAATACATGTATAGATTGCCAACACAATTATTTTGTTTTCAATATCTAAAAATATAAAGAAAATAATTGTTGACTATATTTAGTGGAATTGTTTACTTAATATTGTAAAATATATATTGCCATGGATTAAATCTCTTGCATGAATGTGTTAGCCTATATTTGAATTAGCTCTTGTATATCATATTGTTAACTTATTGTTTCATTATTGTTAGTTGTTACAGTATTGTTATCCTTTTATATTTCGTTCTACACACACAAATATATATATATATATAATTGTAAACTCATTGATTAATATACAACAATTACAAAAGTTCATATAGTATCAGAGCATTAGCTTGAAAAAAATTTTCTGCTTGAAAATTTTTCGTTTCTTTCCACCTCTCTCCTTCTTGAATAATGGCCAATAACACTAACAAGGTTGCTCTACCCACCACTACACCTCCTCAAGCCACCACTCATCATAGGTTTGCTATTAAACTTACTCCCCAAAACTTCATCGCTTAGAAAACTCAAATTTTACCATTGTTAGACTATTATAACATGACTGCTTTTATTGATGGCTCTTCTTAAGCTCTGATAGCCACCATTCCTTCCTCTATTGATCCTACTCAATCCACTCACAATCCGGCTTTCACTACATGGCTCCAACATGATCAGTTATTGCTTTCATGGATATTGTCCTCTCTTGTTGAAGAGGTATATCCCTATTTTATTGGCCTCACTTCTTCCTTTTTTGGTTTGGCAAGCCCTTACTAATGCTTTTACTCCATCTCCCAAAATCGCTAATTATAAATTCACATCGAACTTCAAGAACTGAAAAAACAAGATATATCTATGTCCACTTATCTTTATAAAGCCAAGAGTTTGTCAGATGAATTAGCTTTTGCAGGTCATGCTTTGTCCATGGTGGAATTCAATGCTATCATTTACAATAACATTGGTGCAAAATTTCATCCACTCATCTTAGCCTTAAATTTATGTCCTAATCCTATTTTTTCCAAGAGCTTCATAGCTATCTATTGGGTCATAAGATCCTCCTTTGAAGTTTTAATGAGCTTTCGCAAGCCAATGTTGCATATTGCACCACTCAATCGGTGTTTGGTCGTTACTCCTCATTAGCACCAAAATTTTATGGTCACTTGACCACATCTCATCCTCACTTTAATCCCTCTCAACGTCGGCCTTCATTAAACATGCATATTACTTATCAAATATGCAGTCTCCACAATCATACTGCAGATAAGAGCCGACGAATATACCAATAGCGATGTCCCATCAATTTGGTCCCTTAAGCCAATGTTACTTAGCATGATGCATATTTGGTTACTTCTTGTTCAGCCCTATTGCTTTCTCCAAGACAAAATTACATTGGCCAGACTTTGGACACAGGTGCTAGCAATCATATGACACCCAATTTATAAGCAATCTATAACATTCAGCCTTATCAAGGCATGGATCAAATCTGAGTTAGAAATTGTCAATGTTTGCCTATAATTTTAAAATGTACTACATTATATCCATCTCTATGTTCATCCCCTTTAAAACTTACAAATGTATTTTATGTGCCTATTGTAACACCTTGTACACTAACTATTATTACATATCATAATATCTTTTATTATTATGTATCATTTATTCACATGTAGTTATTATACACATATATATGTATATACATACATACATACATACATAGAAAGATTTACATTAACTAGTAAGCATATGTATGTTACAAGGAGAGAGAGAGAGTGAGGGTGGTTTGATCGACAACCTATGCTCCATACTTCAAAATGGCCCAAAACTAGACTTCTCAATTTGAAAAACAATTTCAATTTGATGAGTCGTAACTCAATGAATATAAACATCAATTAAATTCTAAAGGCTTTTCTAACAATTAGTTCAAACATCTCACAAAAAAAATACAGGATTCAAATATTGCAAATACATATGCTTTGGTTCCTTTTATTTATTGTGACCTTGCAAGATAATACTGCACTAGGATTCAAGTGAAATAAGTGACAATTGATTTTGCTGGCCAGCATATAACAAGGGAATCAAGTGATATCCTTTGAATGATCGTTAACATTTTCCAAGTGATTTGCAAGTATTAGTCAAGCTGATCATAACATCCTCTATATCCATATGCAAATGTTCAAATGCAAATGTATAACAAGTAATTATTGTAATCATAAGCTTATCATTTGTAGTATATTTGCATAAGCACAAGCACAAGCATAAATAAACTATAGTTCATCAATACTCATGTAAGAAGACATAAAGCAACTCAATTAAAATTCTATAGAAAACACACTTTAGTCAAGCTACAAACCATAATTCCACATTCATATTCATATGTTCATATAGTTTACAGATTAGAATCTAATTAATGTATATATTTACTTCCTTAGGTAATAAACACTTTAAACATAATTTGTATCACATTTTTGTACTTTAATATTATTTTGAGAGCCTATAATATAACATGTATTTTTAATTAAAATTAAGAATTGTGCCTTATATGAATTTCCATGCTTTTTATGCAATGATTAGCATGTTTTATGCAAATAATATTATGATGCTATTGAACTAGAAAGCTAATAAATCTTTATATATAATTCCAAATGATCTAATTCTTCTTTTTACTAAAACTAGACACTTATAATATAACATATCAAAAATTTAAATTAAAATGGGCACTATACAATTTATGGTGAAACTTTAAATTCTGCCCTGAAACCTGTACATACATAGCTTGACCTTGCTATACCTAAGAGTGAATAACTTTTACCATAAAAATCCAAATTATGTAATTCTTTTATTTTAAAAAACTAGACATATAGGGTTACAACATATCCTAAAATCAGCATAATATAAGCTTTTCAAAATTAATAGTGAAATTTTGAATTCAAACTTATATTTAGTACTGAAACAGTTTAAGCAAGTCTCATTCAGTTCAAAATTTCTCAAGTTATACAAGTCCAATTACAAAAACTTTTTCAAGAACTTCTTTAACACATAAGGAACAAATTTCATGTTTTATACTTCATCTAATTCAATCTCTAAAGTCTTCATATTAACTGGGCACAACTAGATTACATGCAAATGTGGCAAGCAAAACTAGTCCCACTCTAAGGAAAATTTCTTATTAAACACACATTATCTTACCAAATTATTTTAAAGATTTTACATAACATATTAAGGAATAAAACTCATGTTTATCACTTTGTCTAAATCAGTCTCTAACATTCTTACAATAATCAATCAACATCAGGTAGCCTATTGGAACTACCACCTGAACTAATCCTAAATAAACTTCTATAGAATTTCACCAGTTATTTCACAAAACCATTTTAAAGTCATAAATATAAAACATAAACCCATAAGTTTTATTTTTTTTACTTCCCTTAATTCTTCTTTTATGGCCATGAAAATTAGAGTGCAATATTCAACTATAAACTAGAATTCTCAGCATGAAGAACTTTATTCATTTTTAAAATCAATTAACCTATTTCCCTTTCAATTCTTTCTAATTACTATGATTAACATGTCATAAGGGAAGAATTACTTTAGAAAATAAGAAAAAATCACTTACCTTTGCCAAAATTAGAAAACCTTAGAATTTTCCCCTTTTCCTTCTTTCTTCTTCACTTTTCTTTTCCTTCTTGTCACTTTTCCTTTTTTATTCTATTCACTTTTATTTTTTATTCTCTTTTTGTTCCAGCCCCCTTTTATTTTATTTTTTTTGTAAATGCTATTCCTTTTTAGCCCCTATACTTGCTCTTTATTACTTCTAACTAATTACTTATCTTCTCAACTTATAAATCCTTAACGTTTAATCTTCACTATTTCTATTCCTAGAATATGGTTTATATTTTCTTATAATCTATCAATTCATTGATGATTTCTTATATTATAATTATGTTATCTTTATCTTCATTTTTAGGAAATAAATCACACAAGTCATGCATTATGACATATTTTACATTTTCATAAATATGATATGTAATGCATGTGAAATGCACATGTTCAATGAAAGACTTTTGTAATGCATATGTTTATATAATATTTAAAATGGGTAAAGATAGGGATGTTACACCTACACTTCAAAAATCATTATTCTCTGTTCACAAATTTAACACTGATAATTCTTGCTTTTTTGAATTTTGGCCTGACTATTTTATTGTTAAGGACCAGAATACTAAGGAAATCCTATTGCAAGGACCGAGTGAAGATGGCTTATACTATCTCCCATCTCCTAAATCTACATTTTCCAGTGAATTAATTTCTTTTGATGACTGGCATGCCCAATTAAGACATCCTCAAGTGTCTGCAATTTCTATAATAATTGTCAATAATAATTTATCTTATTATAGCTATTCTTCTAAATCAATTTGTCATGCTTGTAAGTTAGGAAAATTGGCTAGAATGCCATTAGCTTCTGTTGAGCATACTAATAAGCACCCTTTTGATATTATTCACTCGGATGTTTAGGGTCCTATGCTGACTTTGTCTAATTTAAGTTACAAATATTTTGTTCTTTTTGTTGACTATTTTCCACGTTCTACCTGGATGTATTTTCTCAAAAATAAAATTCAAGTATTTTCCATGTTTAAAGAATTTGAATCATTAGTTAATCATCAATTTAATTCACAAATCAAGGCATTTCATTCAGATATGGGGGGGTGAGTATCAAAAGCTAAATTCCTACTTCCAAAAAAAAGGCAAAGTTCACTACATTGTGTCATTATATACATGAACAAAATGGTGTTTCAAAATAAAAAATAAGATATATTGTTGATAATGGACTCACATTATTAGCACATGCTTCTATTCATTATCGGTTTTGGCCTTATGCCTTTAAAACCAGTGTTCAATTAATAAATTACATGCCCAGTAAAGTTATTCATAATTCCAACCTATTTGAGTTGTTAAACAACAAATCTCTTAAATTTAAAGAGCTTAGAATTTTTGGTTGTGCAACTTATCCATGGTTAATACCTTATAATAAGCATAAATTCTCTTTTAGAACTCATCAATGTGTGTATATTGGTAAATCTCCTACTTGTCATGGTCATTTATGCTTAGATATAACTAAAGATAAAATTTATATGGCTAGAGACATATCTTTTGATGAGAGTTTGTTTCCATTTAAACTACATACCATTTGTTCCACTTCACCACCATCACCTCCATCCACACCATGGCTTATAGTATCAATGCCATCATTATTGGTCTTACACAATTAGATACTATTCCTATGACTTTTTCTCCTTTTAACTTACCTTCTCACACTCCTACTCACATATTAACTCCTACTCTGTCTTTTACCCTATCTCCAACTTCATCCAATCATAATTCTATTATTCCACATCACTCTTTATTACCAAATATCTCTGCACCTATATATTCCCATAAATTTCATGACTTAATCTCTCTTAGGATTAATTTGGTTATTGACCTAAGCAACTATATTAATCCCACAGACAATATTAACCACACCCATCCAATGAATTTACACCCCACTACCTTTTAAAAATGTCATGCCCACTTAGCTACTCATAGTCCCTCTAACCTGATTATCTTATAATTCAACCATGCACTTTTGCTTAATCCAACAAATACATAGAATGAAATAATGCCATGTATGATGAAATTAATGCTCTCCCTACTAATTCTACTTAGACATTGGTACTAAGACCTTCTAATGTTAATGTTGTAGGATGCAAGTGGATATACAGGATCAAATGAAACTCGAATAGAAGCATTGAGTGCTATAAAGCTCGGCTTGTAGCTCAAGGATTCATGCAAAAATCTGGCTTGGATTATAAAGACACCTTTAATCCTATGATTAAAACTACTACAATTAGAACAATTATTACCATTGCAATTATTTCTCACTAGCCAATTTGATAGTTAAATGTGTCTAATGCCTTTCTTCATAGGCATTTAAGATAATCATCATGGCGCAACCTCCAAATTTTACTAATTTCTCTAATCCTAATCATGTTTGTGAATTAAAATAATCCTTATATGGTTTGAAGCAAGCCCCATGGGTATAGTTTCAAAGGCTCAGTACATACTTACTCTCCTTGCATTTCATTGCCTCTAAAAGTGATCATTCTCTCTTCATCTATAAGTAAGGTAGTGATGTTGTTTATATTTTAATATATATTGATGATCTTATTATTACTGGTTCAAATATCAAAATTGTTCTTAGCATGATTGACAAACTGAAATATGAATTTCCTATTCATGATCCTAGTGTCTTGAATTACTTCCTTAGTCTTGAGGTTACTCGATAATCCATTGGGATTCTAATATCTTAACACAAATACATTTATGATATCCTTAATAGAACCGATATGTTGGACTTAAAACCTTGTCTAATGACACTTATTACCAAGCCTTCATTAATAAAAAATCAAGGTACTCCAATTGACCAAGCTGAAGATTACCAAAAATTTATAGGTGCTTTGCAGTACATTACTTTAATAAGACCATACATTGCTTACAGTATGAATAAACCATGTTAATTTATGCACTCTCCAAGTCACGCTCATTAGGCTACTTTAAAAAGGTTGCTTTGCTATTTATAAAGAATAAGAAATAAAGGACTATTCTTTGCTCAAGAATCCTCTCTTGAACTTTCATGTTACACTGATAGTGATTAGGGTGGTGATGTTGATGACCATCGTTCTACAAGTGGCTATGGTGTTTTTCTTGGAAAATCCTTAATTTCTTGGATGGCTAATAAACAACCTACTATGGCTAGATCTTCCACTAAAAGTGAATACAAAGCGATTGCCCATGCTATTGCAAAAATCATTTGGATTCATTCTCTCCTTGGTGAACTTGGATTTTCTTGCTCTAAAGTGGTTCTTCATTGTGACAATATAGGTGCCATTTACCTCACTTCGAACCCTATATTTCATGTCTATATCAAACATGTTGAGTTAGACTTTCATTTTGTTCAAGAACAGATAATAAATGGTTTTCTTCATGTTCAATTTCTTTCTACTACTGACCAACTCACCGATCTCTTCACCAAGCCCCTCTCCTTCACTCGATTTCAGCTCTTGTGTGGTCGTCTTCCTCTTTGTGATGATGTTGGGCTTCCAAGGGAGTGTTAGCATATATTTGAATTAGCTCTTATCTATCATATTATTAGCTTACTGTTTCATTATTATTAGTAGTTATAGTATTGTTAATGATGTATATCCTTTTCTATTTTATTATACACACACACACACACACACACACACACACACACACACATATATATATATATATATATATATATATATATATATATATATATATATATATCATTGTAAACTCATTGATTAATATACAAAAGTTACAAAAGTTCACAGAATGAATATACATAAATGAATTTACATGCATGAAATGGCCAAACATTGGTAAAAAAACAAAAACAAAAGTGGCCTTATGTGTGCTTAAAGAGTTAAAAAACAAAAATTGATATGACAACTTTAACAATTAGGATGGTAGATTTGTCATGAAATAAAAAAAATAATTATCAACTCTGTCTATTTGGATGGCAAAGTTAATAAATAAAAAAAATACCTTATCTGCTAATGAGGATGGCAGAATAGGTATGTCTGCCAATTGTACTGGTGGAGTTTTGGGGCTAGCTCCACGTCACCAAAATCCACCCCAAATTGGTATTAACTTTTCTAACTATCCTAAATTAGAAATTACTTCTACATCCACCCTAATTTAGGAAATTTTTTTCTTTTTTACACTAAATTGGTAAAAAGCCAAGAGAAATTCTCTCTTATCTGTTATTTTCCTAGTGTTTTCTTGTAACTTTCTTAAAGTTTCTTAGCAACCAAACACTTTTCTTTTTTTATTTTTCTCATTGAATATTCATCACTTATGGAAAATGAATCAAGAAACTAGACTAAAGGAGCTTCCATATAGTCCTTACTTTCTTCATCCTAATGAAAATACTTCATTAGTGCTCATATCGTGCATGCTTACAGATAATAATTACTACTCTTAGTCGTGATCCATATGCATGGCCTTAATCTCTAAAAATAGGTTGAAGTTTGTGGATGGCTCAATTACTGCTCCTAACTTAGACGATTCTTAATTTTCTATTTGGGCAAGATGCAATATAATGGTCCTCTCTTGGTTTGTGAAATTGTTATCACCATCCATTATGCAAAGTGTAATTTGGATTGATTTTACTTATGATTTATGGAAGGATTTGTATGACAAGTTCTCATAAGGAGATATTGTGCGCATTTTAGACTTATAAGAAAAAATAGCATTATTGAAGTAAGGTTCATTATATGTGATAGACTATTTTACTCATTTGAAAGTTCTTTGGATTGAGTTAATCAATTTGAGACCGATTCCTTGATGCATTTGTATTCCCCAATGCAATTGCAATGCATTGGATATGATTAGGAGCTATCAAGGCTAAAACTATGTTATTCAGTTTTTGAAAGGTCTAAATGGTGATTTTTCAACTGTGAAATCATAAATTCTCATTATTAACCCATTCCCTACCACCAATTGAGTGTTTTCTCTTGTCCTTCAATATGAAAGACAACTAAAAGGCATATTATATCAAGAGGTGAACAAATCATTAGTTTTCTATGCTAGTAAAGGAGCATCTAGTTATGGTTACAAGATAAATAACTCTAATACAAGTTTTGGTTTTGAAGATAAGCCACCAAAGTTTTATCAAGATGGAAAGCCTTGATGAGAACATCAGGATTAAGAGGAGGTGTTGATCTAAAGACTACATTTGCTACTGTGATGACTCCAGCATCCTGGCTGCTTAAAGCTACTATTTTAATTGTATGAGTTCTCCTAATGTTTAGTTGAAAATGAATAAGGCCAAATGGAAACACAAAAACATCTATAGGACGTAGAATTTTAGCGAAGAGAAGATTATTAGAATTTAATGTGATAAAATGAACATAAAGCGTTGTAGACGGTGGGGTTTATCGCACACCCAAGATTTTAGCAACCATAACATTGTTTGGGCTCAAGGCCCTATGGAACACACTACTATGTTATAAAAACATAGCGTGGAGATGAGGAGTCGCCACCCAGGGTAATAATTAGGACAAATTGAAAGGTGGTACTCAATTCTCTAAAAGAAAGCTAGCACCACAATTAGGAGATTCTAGGAACATAATACTAACTTCTATTAGTCTTGTGTTCATTTAGAATTACTTTATGAATTACTATCTTATTCACTAATTACATGCAATTTTATTTAAACCCAAATTAAACATCCATCTAACCTAAAAAAAAAGGCAATAGGTCATAAAATTACATGTAAAAAATGCACACAAAAGTCAGCATCCCTAAGTCTAAACTAGGTTAATTTTTAAAAGTTAGCTAATTCTACATATTTTTATTTATAAGTGAAATGGACTAGAAAAAGACTTACATTTTAAATTAATTTTAAAAAGCTTAAGTCTATTTATTTTAATTTAACTAAGGGAATAGTCCTAAGTCTACCAAATTTTAAAAAAGAAATTAAATTAATAAGTGAGCCTAAGTCTAACTTGATTTTATTTGAGTGAAATGTGGGCTTAATTCTATTCATTTTAAAAGAAATAAATTTAATGGACTGAGCTACATCAAAATAGATTTTAATTAACTATAAATGGGCCTAAAGTCTAAATTATTTTTAAAAGAAAAATAAAATGCTTTATTGGGCTGGGTTAAAATTTGAATTTTAATTAAAATAGACTTAAGTCTAATTAACCTAATGGGCCTAAATTAATTTTAATTAATTAACCTAAACCATTTTTAAGCCTATTTTTTATTTAGTGGGTTTGAATCTATCATGGGCTTGGGGCCAAAAAACCAAAAGATCCAAAAACAAAACCTAAATAAAAAATCATAACAAAATCATATCAAACACAGGATTTATGTGATTTTCTTAAAAAATCCTAAATTAATTTACAAACAACCCCAAATTAATCTACATCCATAATTTATTTTAATTGATTTTTACCCAATTGAACCTAAATTACTAATCAATTTTAGTGCAGAGAACATAAAATTCTACTATTTTCCACTATTGGGGCTATTACAAACTACTGTGTAGAAATTAAAATCAAATCAATTACAACCCAAAACAAAATCAAATTAAAAGAATGCAGAATTCATAAATCCTAAATCCTACATCTTACAGGGGTTTTACAGATCTTAATCCATGTCATTCCATGGATTCTTCCAATGGTCATTGCCCAAAATTACATATCTCTAACCTCATTCCTAGAGCATCACAGAGCAAGAATAAAAAAATAAAACAAAACAAAACCAAAAAATTTAATTAATAAATATTCAATCAATAATTAAAAATAAAAAAATCAAATTAAAAATAAATAAAAAGACAGAGAGAAGGAGAGAATGTTGTACAATTCAATTTAATGGCCCCTAAGAGTGATTTTCACCATTTTTTGGAGTTGACAATGTTTATTTCTTGATTCTATAGACTTTGAGAATGAAAAGGACGTGGTTTTTTTGTTGTAGGTTTCCTCAGGATAAAAAACAAAAATGGCTATGGCCTTATGTGTAGTAAAGTTAGGATTTTTTATTTTCTCCCACAGACCCAAAAGGTTTTTTCTCTCCATTTTTTATACAGCTCCACTCCCTCCCAAAAAATGGCCCCTCATTGCAAACTTCTCTCTTGACTTTTAAAGTTGCCCGAAGCCAACTTCCCCTGCATGATCACATGGGAGTTACACAATATTAGGGATGAGAGCAGGAGGCCCTCTATAGATGTTTCTTTTGAATTTTGAAATCTCAAAGAGATCAGTTGAGATATTTATCTTTGAAAAAGTCTTTCAATGCGTGACACGTGGAATTTGGACCAATAAAAAATTAAAAAGATGTCATTTTTTTTTGCAAAAATCGATATTCTAAAATGCTGACGGACCCCACGTAATGCCAACGAAGCCTATACAAGCTGATGCCCGTAATGTCGATCGAGCCCACATAATGTCGACTAAGTTTGCATAATGCTGACTAAGCCGACAGTGTCGATTGAGCCAATCAAGCCCGCAATGTCGACTAGCATTGGTGGAATGCCAATTGGCATTCTACAATGCCAATCGGCATTGTGGAATGACGATCAACATTCCATTTCACTAGTCAGTTCAGTTCAAAACCTATATGACCGGTTCAGTTTAATATTTTTTTAATTAAAAAATAAAATCATAAAAAGGCCCTCAAAAGTTTTTAATTTTTGTAAAAAAAACCTTAAAACGCAATAATTTAGTCCTTTGAATTGCGAAACTCAACACCGAAGGTCAATTCTTGATCAGATATTCATCATAAGGGCTTTCGTCGCATGCATGCACAATGGCATCCTGAAATTGGGTGATTATAGTTGCCCCCCTTTGTTGCTGTTTATTTAACAAATTGCGACAAAAAAGTAGCAGTAAACAATTTTGAAAGAAAGAATTAGGGCACTTTATTGTATCCTAATTGATATGTTGATGCTTAAACTGTTGTGCAAATTTAAGCAAAATATGGTGTTTGACATGCTTCACTATATTTCCAACAGAATATTTAGTGAAATTGATGCATTTTGCTATATTCCCCATGGGACGTCTAGCGACTTATGATTTGAAAATATGTTATAGTTCTTATGGAACGTCTAGCAATAATACCATGACTATTGTGTAGTGTTTAGTAAATTGCATTATATTCCCTTTAGGATGTCTAGTGATAATGAATTTTGTTGTATTCCTTGTGGGACGTTCAACGAAATGAATGTGATGACCCTTGCTATATTCCTTGTGGGACATCTAATGAGCTTTGAAAATGATGTTGTAGTTCCTGTGGAATGTCTAGTGATTTAAAATCCGTTATATTCCCTGTGGGATGTCTAGAGACATCACTATAACTACTTTATAGTATCTAGTGGTAAAAAGTCTGAAAAAGGTCATGTTATAACCACTACTAAAGCATATAACATATGGAATTTGAAATTCATGTTATGACTATTGTGCAGCACATAACATGATAATTTGGAAAATTTATGTTTTAGCTACTGTGTAGCATGAAATGAATTTTGACATTTGATTGAAATGATGCATATAAAAATGCAAATTTGAATTCTGTAATATTATGTATTATGTACTTGACAGACAATTTAGAATAAATACAAACAGAATTAATAATAAATTATTGATTGATGACGTGAGTTGAACGAATTATTTAGGAATTAAATCCTAATTAAAATGCAATTATGAATGAAATTGCAAAGAATAAATTTGATTTTAAATGGAATAAAGTTCCAAGGATCAAAATGGATATTTTCCATTTTAATAAAAGCTTCATTTCCTCATTTTGCTGATTGCTTTCATTTCCTTTTGCCTATTGTTTCAAATTTTTTCTTTTCTTTTCATTTAATTTTCCTCCTTTGATTTCTTGCTTGTTTGAAGTCCGATTCATGAACCGTCTGACCCTATGGTTGACCCACAATATGGATTACACGATGGAGTAGAGATTCTAGCTGACTCAACCATCGTGCCTCTCTACTTTCCTCAGAACAACCTCGAACTTCAAGAGGATTCTACCTTGCTCCCTTTGACCCATCTTCATCTTTATAGGTGCACAACCGTGGGTAATAAGGTAACATTCCCTCATTTTTATTTATTTCTACAAAAATTTATTCGTACAATTAGTAATCATAACCAAATTTTAGAAAACAAACTAGTATGTTCATTATTGAAATTATACTAGAAATATTCAAAAATGCATGAAAATTTAAAAATTAAACCCGAAAGTATTAAGTTTTAGGTGAATAGTCGACCAGGTGTCAGGTCAAGAGTTCAGATTATAGACCAGACCATGGAATGCCGACCGGCATTGACCAATTACTGATCGGCATTGCTAGAATGCCGATTGGCATTCTACAATGTCGACCGACATTCCACTTTGCCAGTCAGTCCAGTTCTAAACCAAGCTGGCAGTTTGGTTCAAAATTGAACCGACCAGTTTAGTTCAATGTTTTTTTGTTTTATATATATATAAAGGAATATTTATTTATTATTATGCTCATTTGTTCTCAAAATACTCCCAGTAGTTGATGAAGTTCACGAGCTATTTTCTTATAGCTCGTGAATTATTCTATGAACTACCAAGGGATGTTACATAGCTGGTTTGGGCCTCTGGGTTTAGACAATTTGTTGTTGGGCTTCCAACTGCTTAAGGGAGGTCTAATCGTTATTCCATATTTTCTTTGATCAAGCGGTGGATGGATACCACCCACACATTCCATACTCAGGTAGGTGAGTTGACCATTTTGCCCATGAGTTTCTCAGCTATCACCGGGATCACCTTTAAAGGGACTCCCATTTACTTTGACATTAGTTACTACAGTCTCCCAAAGCATGCACGGAGTCAGTATGTGCGAGACTTGATTGGATTTTTCCCAACATGGAAGAACCGAAAGAACATTGTTCTTTCATCATTGGTCGAGGGATTTAGACGTCTTCCCATTGCCATACCTCACCAGATTGCTCATAAGGTAAGGTTTTCCTCCTGATCTTGCTTGGCACAACCCTCTTCTACAAGACTGGTCATGAAGTCACTATTGCACTACTCGACCCCCTTAATGATTTAGACTGAATTATCACCCTCAATTGGGGATCTGCGGTGTTGGCTTATTTGTATTACAGATTGGACACTATTTGTAGAGGCGTTGTCACTATGTGTAGCTTCTGGCATGTCCTCCATGTGCGTCTATCTCCTTTTCATTTCTCTTCTTCTCTTTTCCTTTTCTTTTTTTATTGACTTCTCTCTTTCAGATCTGGAGCATAAAGATTGGGTTGATTTGTGGCTTCGAGGCTACCAACTTTGACATGAGTCTCCCTTTAATGCAGAGATGGGGCTCTTCCCATCTAGTGAGTGTCAGGAATACTCTGTAAACCTACTGCGATCAGTTGAACACCGTTAAGTGGGACCTGATAAGAAAACAAAATCATTATTACTTCATGATTTAATATAAGTTAAACTTAATTAATCCTAATTTTGCATATCTATTTTGATTAGCTGAAGGGAGTTGATGATGTCCAACATTATGATTTCATGGATGCCATAATATGACTTGAGGAGATGAGGGTTCTTCTCCTAGTTATGGCTATCGGATGTGGTATTTGGGAGAGCGGGTATATCGGTGGCACTCTGAACCTTCCTAATGTCATATTCCTATTATTGTCCCCCACTCAATGCTTTATAGTTCTTGGCTAATAGGTTCAAAGTTAAGGGAGGCATTACAAGGTTGTGACGCCATGATTTTTCTAGAGCAGTCCCATCATTACCGGTAGTTTGTCTATAAGAACCTCTTGGAGTAGGTTCCTATTGATCAGGCTAAGGTAACTTCTGATAATTTCTTTTATTGAACTCTCCAACCACATATTCTTTTCTCACATTTTGCTTTTCACATATTGAGGAGATTCACTCCCCTGTTGATGAAGTGATGGAGGAGGCAGTTAGGGCTTATCAAGGGTTTAAGACTACATAAGAGAGTGAGGTTGCCCCTGAGCCTGAGATTACACCTGTGGTCGGGCCCAGTCCTGGCTGTGCACAGCACACTCAGTATGTTAGGACCAGCCGTAATGGAGCTTTTGCTAGTGCTATTTTTAGTGATATCTCTCTTCCAAATAAATCAATGTTTTATTGGGCCCCCACTGTTCAAACTTTAGTTGAGCAACATATGCATTTCAGTGATATTCAGCTCCCCAGCTTTTTCCCAGCTGATACATCTCATATGAGTTTGCATGATTTACTTCTTATTTTACTTATACACATGGTATTGATGTTAGTACAATTTTGCAAAACAGGTCCCCCGAACACAGGTAGAGTATTTATACGGACTTGCCTCATCTTAGAGGTTATTTACTATGCAGGTCATAAATAATTAACGAGTAAGTATATATACACTTATTATGCAAATGTATGCATGGTGTGCATGAAGTGCATATGATATAATGCTTTCTATACATGCAGAGTTATTCACGGGATCTGGAGCAGGAGATTGAGATGCTTCGCTAGTTAGTTATGACCTTTTTGTCTCCAATGTACATAGTGAGTTACTAGGATAGTATCAGAGGTGGTTCTGTATCCCCGCCGATTACACCCTTCACACCGTAGATAGGAGGTTTAGGGCCCATACCCCCTCGTTAGGGCTAAGTAAATTAGTAGTGTATTTTAACCAATTAGAGAGGGGTTTAAAATTTCCTCTAGATCCCTTCGTAAAAGAATTTCTGAATAGGAATAACATAACACCCAGTTAGCTTCATCCGAATAGCTATAGGATATTGACCGGGTTCATCCAACTGATGTATGAAGAGGGGAGGGAACCCGATCTAGATGTCTTCTGATATCTGTACAGGCTGACTAGAAAAAATGGGGAGTTTATGTTTTCCCTATCAGCTGTACCCAATTATACCCTTTTTGTAAAGCTTTCGAATCTCCATAAGAAGTGAAGACACCATTTTTTTTATTGTAGAGCATTAGTCGGACTTCTTAGACGTCCGGAGGATGTGGTCGGATGATTGTCATAAGGTGACTCGTCCAACGAAACTTTCCAACAATGATATGGAGCTGGTTTTGTGGCTTCATCTCAATGGGCCTACCGAAGCTCGATCGGCAGAGAATGCGTCTTAAAGGTACCTATGGAGAGTCTGTCTGAGTCGCGATCACTCCCCTTATACATTTGTTTTATTTTGGGCTATTTTTCTAACTTGCTCTATTTTTCCAACTTTAAATGGCTGACTTTTTTTATTTTGTGGGCGGGATTTCCTTAGTTGATGA
Source organism: Mallotus nudiflorus (assembly GCA_947683625.1). Classification (NCBI taxonomy): domain Eukaryota; kingdom Viridiplantae; phylum Streptophyta; class Magnoliopsida; order Malpighiales; family Euphorbiaceae; genus Mallotus; species Mallotus nudiflorus. The sequence goes on from CANTUR010000325.1 coordinate 1,375,876, forward strand.
GCCGACTGCTGTGGAGGAGGTGCAAGTCTCTCCTTCCCCAGAACTTGAAACTCCTGTAACCCCTGAAACGGTTCCCGCCGACCCCAAGGGCAAAGCACCAGTGGAAAGTGAATGGTCGGAGTGGGTTGGTTGAAGAAAGAGGCAGTTGATTGATCTGGGGTCTGATGTGGAGGGGTTGGATGAAGAGATTTATGTTCAATGCCCGTGATTATCTAGGTATCCAGATATGAGGGGCTGGATATTAAAGTGAATGAAGCCCTCGAGTATCTCCAATAACCAAGTACGGGATCAGTACACCAAGTCACTGAGGCTGCCCGGTGATATGCAGTGAGGTCCAAGGAGGGCTCGGATGGGTTGTTGGACTTCATGATTGGCCAACCACTAGAGGTAAGCTAGCTTTTGCCACTGATGTAGTTATTGTACATGTTTCTTGTTGAAGCTAATTTTTGGTTTTTTGTCATATGACTCAAGCCTTGCTGTTGGCGAAGGATCAGTACTTATACCTGAAGAGCCAATACAGCTTAAAGGAAAAGGAGGTAGGGACCATAGCCATTGATTTTGAAAAGAAGTTGGATGGCGCGAAGGCAGCCCTAGAGCATTGCCAGACAAGATATGCTGAGGCCAAGTCTAATGTTGAGGCAAATCATAAGAAAGTTTCTGAGCTGGAACATAGCCAAGCCCAGCTGATGAGGAGGATTGAGGAGCAGGATCTTCAAATCGCTGAGCTCCAGGGGAGGCTGATGGGCTTAAGAAATCCTGAGCAAATGATAAAAAGCCATACCAAGGCATGGTAGGGGGGTTTCTCAAAGCTTATCGGGCTGAGTGTAAGAGGATCCTGCTCTCTTAAGACTCAGGATTGGATCTAGGGGTGTTGGACCGGATAACTCCAGCAGACCTTGCCAAACTTACTGCGGAGGAGGACGCCAGTCGAAAGGCCGATTCTGTTCCTGTGAGGGAGTCTGCAAAGGCTGCTATTGCTGCTGGGGTCCATAGAGCATCCAAAGACTGCTGATGAGGTTTCCCCCTTTATTTTTGGGCCTAGGGGTCCGGGTGTACATATAGTGGAGTAGATATGTATAGGTTCCTTTTCTCTTTTTTTTTTATAATTGTTCACATGTAAAGGCATTTTTATTAATGAAGAGAGACTTTATTGAATCATATGTTAAATACAATTTTATTGATAGTATTTTCTGAGAGAGTCTGATTTCCAAAATCATGGTAGTTATTTGTCTCCTCCTTCTCTTAGTTTGTACACTCCTTTTATTGTGCATACTGAGATTTGGTACGAACCTTCCCAGTGTGGACCTAACTTTCCAGTTCATGAGGTGCCTTTGCCAATATATGCTCTCCTGAGTACCCAGTCTCCCAACTTAAATTATTTTATTCTATGTCATTGACGATGGTATTGTGTTACTCTTTACCGCTGTGGCTGCAGCTTGTTCTCTTCGTTCCTCTAGTAGGTCTAGGCATATCCGGGCATCAGCGTTATTGATGGTGTGATCGAGATCTTGGCTTACCCGGTAACTTGGTGACCTAACTTCCACAGGAATTACTGCGTCCATGCCATAAGTCAGTCTGAATGGTGTCTCGCTAGTGGATGATCGTGTAGGCCCAGATTACGTTGTTGAGTTCTTTGACCCAATTCCCCTTCTTCTCATCAAGTCTCTTCTTCAATCCTTGCATGAGAATTCTATTTATGACTTTTGTTTGTCCGTTTGTCTGCGGGTGAGCTATTGAGGTGAAGCGCAGCTTTATACCAAGGTCCGAACAGAAACCTTTGAATTTATTATTGTCAAACTGTTTTCTATTGTCCATAATTAAAGTGTGGGGGATGTTGAACCTACAAATGATCTCCTTCTAGAAGAAGTGTTGTATCCGGGCTTCTGTAATGGTTAGAACCGCTTCTACTTCTACCCACTTGGTGAAATGGTCAATGGCCATAATTCAAAACTTTTTCTATAGGGTAGAGGGAGGGAAAGGACCAAGGATGTCCATCCCCCATATAGCGAATGGCTAAGGGCTGCCAATGGGATTTGGGGGCCGAGAAGATTTATGACTGAGTCGGTCATAGTGCTGGCACTGGGGACATGCTTGCATTAGCTATTAGGCATCTTTGGACATGGTAGGCCAGTAATACCCTTGGAGTAGTGCCTTTCTAGTGAGCGAATAGTGGGATTTATGCACTCCATAAATTCCTTTGTGGATTTCTCAGAGTATGTAATTTCCTTCCTCCGGGGAAATGCACTTCGACCATGGGTATGAGAGGGATTTTCTGTAGAGCTCCCCTTGATGGATGGAATAGTGGGCTGCTTTGGTCCTGAGCTTTGAGCCTGCAGCTTGTATTCTAGCAGTGTTCTGTGCTCCAGATATTGGATTATGGGTTGCATCCATTCTGAGACTACCTGTGTCTCCAAAACTTTAGTGTCTTCTGTGCTGGGACTAGTTAGTGACTCGGTGAAATTCATATCCTAGAATACTTGATTATTCTTGGCTGTGGATTTGGCAAGGTAGTCGGCCTCACTGTTTTCTTCCCTAGGAATTTGGACGATCTTCCATTGGCCTCTGTCCTGTTTGATGTGTTGCAAAAGCCGCTTAGCCTTGTCTACATACTTAGCAATGCAAGTGTCTTTAACTTAAAATGCTCCGCCGACTTGGTTGACTACTAGTTGGGAATCTGAGTATATGATGAGGTATTCAGCCCTGACTTCGGTGGCCAACTTCAAACCTGTAATGAGCGCTTCATACTCGGCTGCATTGTTGGTGGCGTTATACTCGATACGGACCGTGTACCGGATGTGAATCTTGTGCGGCCCTTTGAGGATTATTCTGGCACTAGAACCTTGAGCTGAGGATGTTCCATCAACATAGAGCTTCCATTCTGATGCTTTGGTCAAGGCTATGTCTTCTGGAGCCATTTCTTGCATAAAATCTACTAATGCCTAGGCTTTCATCTGCTGTCGAGGCTTATAGTCAATATCGAATTCACCGAGTAAGACCGACCATTGCACTAGCCTGCCCAAAGTTTTCGATCTTTGTAAGATTTTCTACAGTGGGAAGCGGGATCGGACCACAATATGGTGAGCTTGGAAGTAATGTCAAAGCTTTTGAGAGGCGTAGACCACGGCCATGGCTAACTTGTCCAGCATGGGATACCAAATTTTAGGTCCTTAGAGCATCTTACTGACATAATAAATAGGGCTTTGTTGGCTTCCTTCTTCTCTTACTAGTACTGAAGTGATGCATTCTTGGCCAATAGAAAGGTACAAATACAAGGTCTCATCTGGTACCTGCCGGCTGAGTAGGGGTCATGAAGATAAGAATCTTTTAATGTCTTCGAATGCCGCCTGGCAAACAGCGGACCACTGAAACTTCCTAAAATTTTTTAGAGCTAGGAACAATGGTAGATACCACCTAGCTGAGCAAGAAATGAAATGCCCTAATGTGGTGATTCTACCATTTAACTTTTGTACCTCATGGATGTTCTTTGGTGCCTCCATGTTGAGTATGGCTTCCATCTTTTCTGGATTAGCTTCAATGCCCCAGTGAGATATCATAAACCCCAGGAAATTTCCTGCTTGGACTCCAAACACACATTTCTCAGGATTCAACTGGATCATGGATTTACTAAGTAGCTGGAGAACCCGATCCACGTCTGCTGGGTGCTGCTTCGGATGTTTGCTCTTGATGATGATGTCGTCCATGTATACTTCTACACTTGTTCCAATTTGGTCTTGAAGGATTTGGTTCATCATTCTTTGATACGTGGCCCCAACATTTTTCAATCTGAAGGGGATCACCTTATAGCAGTACAACCCTTCATGAGTGATGAAGGACGTTTTCTCCTGATCCTCTTCCTTCATTGAAATCTGGTGATAACCTTGTGCTGTGTCGATGAAACTGTATAATCCATGACCAGCGATGGAATCGATGAGCTGCTCAATCATGGGCAACGGGTGGTTGTCTTTAAGGCATGCCCGATTGAGGTCAGTGTAGTCTACACACATTCTGTACTTCCCATTTGCTTTTCTGACGAGTACCACGTTGGCTACCCATTCCGGGTGAGTAACTTCTTTAATGAACCCAGCTACTAACAACTTCGTTATTTCTTTAGCAATGATCTTCTGTCTTTCATAGGCAAAGGTTCTTTTTTTCTGTGCTACTGGCCTGGCTCCCAATTTGATGTTTAGGCAGTGATAGGCAACTGTGGGTCCACGCCGATGATCTCGGAGGCTTGTGAAGCAAAATCCTCTAAGTGTCTAGTAAGGACTTCCCTTATTTTATCTCTGATGTTTTGGTTGAGTGCGTTGCCAATTTTTATGGTCTTTTCTTCCGTGATTTATAATGTCTCCATATCTTCCACTGGTTGTGGGTCAGCGCCTTGCTTCTCAACTTCCCATGCATCTAAAGGAAAAGCCTCCACTTGAGGCTTCATGGCTATCTGATAACACTGTCTGGCCATGTGTTGACCTCCCCAAATAGTAAGGGTCTCATTCTTGACCAAAATTTTTATGGTTAAGCGCCAGATGCTGGTGACTGCATCTGCCTCATAAAGTGTCGACCGTCCTATAATCCTATTATAGGCCAGTGGTATATCAACCATGTTGAATAAAGTCTGAATGACTTTTGTCTCCTCATCATCTTAGTTTCCAAATTCTAGGTTCAGCTCAACAATCCCCATTGGTTGTAAGGTTCCCCCATAAAAAATCGTGATGGGGTTCTATATGGCTTTTAGGTTAGTGACGGAGTTGCCCATTGCTTTGTACACATTCCAAAATAATACATCGATAGCACTCCCATTATCCACCAGTAGCCTTTTGACTCGATACTTATTTATCCACACAGTTATCACCAGAGCATCACAATGGGGGTGGTGTACATGTGAATCATCTTCTGGATTGAAAACAATGGGGGTGGTATCGATTTTTCTCCTCTACTATGCTTTAATCTCTTTTTGGTGTTTTCTCCCCCTATGATCATGTTGATTGTTCCAATCAGCTCCTTTCAGGTTTTCTTTACTTCGGCTCTATCCCATTCTTGGCTTTCAGAGTTTTCACTTCTCCTCGGTGTGTTTGTGAAATTATCAAGCTTTCCTCACTGCACTAGTCTTTTTATGGCATTCTTCAGCTCTCTGTAGCCCTCCGTGTCATGCCCGTATTCTCGATGGTACTCACAGTACTAGGCTCTGTCCCGAGTAAATCTCTGATTTAGGTTGATTCTCTTGGCTGGGGTGATCCCCACTCCATTTTGCCTAACCCACATGAGGATTTTGGATTGAAAGGTGTTCAAGGGTGTATATCTGTCTGCTTCCCTATCAAATCTCTCTACTGTATTTCTGAAATTCATTTTTAGGAAGCTTGCTCATCTCTGTTTTGGCCATTCATCCTTGATCGATGGCCTGTCTTCTTCCCGAAGCATCCTTCTATCTTCGTCCATTTTTATCATCTGGACCGCCATCACCATTGCTTCTGCAAAGGTACTCGGTTCTTTAGTCATTATTTTGTCTTTAAGCTTTCTGAGTTTGGTGCCATTTTTCAAAGCTTCTATGGCGACTTCATCAATAAGATGCTCAATCTGTGTGGTTATTTTATTGAAACGGTCAAGGTAACTTCATAAAGATTCATCAACTTCTTATCGGCATATCTGAAGGTCATTGATGTTTTTTGCTGGGGGAATATTAGTGATGAATCTAATACGAAACTGCTTTACTAGATCCTCAAAAGAAGTGACTGAGTTTTCCGGGAGCCGATGAAACCATTTGTTAGCATTCTTTACGAGTGTGCTTGGAAAGACTCTGCACATTATTCCATCATTTACATTCTGGAGCTGCATCTTTGTTCGAAACGCTGATATATGACTAATGGGGTCTCCCATCCCACCATACTAATCAAGCTGCGGGATTCTGAACTTACTAGGAATCTCCATTTGAATTATTCTGCTGACAAACGGAGTTACTATCCATAACACATTCCTCTTCCTTTCTAGGTTTGGTCCAGGCTTTGCATATTGCTTCTTAAACCTTCTAAGCTAATTTTGAATCATCAAGGGCTGGAATGGTTGAACTGCACTCCCCTTCCGGTGCTTTACCTTTCCCCATGCTCGTCCTTGGGGCCTGCCGAGGTGTTGCGTTATTATCATTTTGAGCCGGCTCAGAGTGCCCGCTCTGTATTATAGCATTTAGCTGTTGTTGCATCAAATCTATCTGTGCCTAAATATTTTTTATCATGGCTTCCCTGCTAGTTTGATCGAGGTTGAGTGTTTGGTTCATAGTGTTTAAATTTAGAGTGGTCATTGCTGGTGTTTTTGGTAGACTTGGAAAATGTATAAAGGGTATTAATCGATGGTGTTGTAGCGGAGCGTAATACGGGAGGTCTGTGCCCAAGGATGGGTATCTTGGAGTGTTGTTCGAAAGTGAAGGTATATGTCCAGATGAGGCTCCAGCATGCTGTAAGGTGGGTGGAAGTATTATTCCTGGGAGAGGGTCTGAGAGGTTGGTCGAAAGGATAGGCATGGAAGGGTTGGTGCCGACTTCAGGAGTCTGGGCTAGTGGTGGGCTAGAATTCATAGTGAAGATGTCTTTAGCTTAGCAAGTAAATGAATGGCTTTTTCCAAGGAGTTCCCACAGACAGCGCCACTTGATAATTGGTTTCCAGAACTCTTGGACTTAGTGTCCTGCAATCTGTGAATAGAAGGCAAGGTGAGAGGTGGGGAGAATCCCCACGAACACTCTGATGTCTAAGTTAGAGAATAGAAGCAAAGAGAATACAAGATAGATAGAATATGTGAGAATGAGATGTCCCTTTGTGAGGGATTAGGGCTCTATATATAGTAATACTCAAACCTGAATGGAGTCAAATTCCGTGTAGGATAGTGAATCATAATCTTGGTAGGAGAGTGTTCCTTTTGTGCTTAGGACTCCACTTTGGGGTAGTCCCCATTCCGGACAGATTTGCCTTCTTGCTAATCCAAGTGTCCCTATTTAGGGGGTAAGGGGCCCCTAATTAGGCGGGAACATTCTAGATGGTATCAATCACTCTTACAACACAACTATCTTTGTTCTTAATTAGATTCATTTATTGTTTGTGAGGTACTGGCTATCCTCCTTTATTTGTAAAATTTAAATTAAACTTTGGCTCGAATTACATCATGAATTCTTGCTATAGTCTTTATCTTTTCTAGTAAGTGATTCATTGCTCAAAAGTCAAAGAGAAGTTCCATTGGTTTATCATAATTCAACTCTAGAAAGAAAAAGAAGAATTATTATTTATGATACATCGAAATATATAAGATATATGTACATTAGTTTTTATAATTTTTATTTTTTAAAATGGTATACCGATGTGAAAAAATAAATCAAAGTAGATATAATTATCATCCAAAATTATCGATTTCATAAATTAATTAAACTAAATAGTTATTCAGCTATATACATTCTTTTTAAGTTTGACCTACAACTATTTTCTCATTTTTTTTAATTGGAGAAGGGAGAGAGAATCAAACCCTTAATTTATTGGTATCTTAAAATGACGTTATACAATTTGATCATTCAACCTTTAGTATTTTCACACTTGTTAATTAATAGAAAGAGTATTTATTAATTTAATAAAGCACATCCTTGTATGTCTCTGATATTTAATAGTTATAAGAGCTCCGACTAGTTTGAAATTCAAGTTAAGGGATCTAAAAAGGAGGCAAAACTCTCCTAAAATCCCTTTTTTTCACATATAAAATTCAAATTTAAAACTTTATTTAACTTTGATGGTGATGTAACGTCTAAATTCAGAAGAAATAATTCGATCAAATCTACCAAAATAATTAATAGTGACAAATTAAATAATCTAATCTTAGTTTTAACTACCATATGCGGCATTTGATTATACTTTCCTTTTCTATATTAACCATAAGTTATAATATGGTTAATTACTGTCGAGTGAGGTAGAACCAAACCCATGATTAAATTAATGTTGGTAATTCCTTCTATTGATGCCAATGCATATCCATTGTCAATCACTCATCAAACAAAGCAATGCCAAGTTAGCATTCAACATGTACATCACCAGGAAAATTTAGTTTAGAGTAGTTAATTCTAACTCCAAAACTAATTGAGTTTATGTTAGTTAGTTGTAAGACTTTTTTTTTAACATTAGTTGCAAGACTTAAGAATAATAATAAAATATTTATATGTCTAAATTAAATGGGAATGTAATTAAATTAAATTAAGGAAAACTAAAAGCAAATCATGTTGGAATCCCACATTGGAAAAGTGTGAAAATAATAAAAGACTTATAAGTGGTGTAAATTGGACCTCAGAAGCCAATTGGTTTTGTGTTACATGAGTTCAACCCCATTTATAAGTCCATATGTGTGCATGTGGACCAACACTCTCAAGGCTTGTGGACTTGTTGATATGGTCTTAGAGCAGTGATCCCAAGTTCATATTTAAAACTTGGAGTTAGGTGTAGCCCATGTCGTCAGGTGCGACCCATTTGAATTTGATACTCACCTATATGAGTTATTGGGTGTGACCTCTTTGAATTTGATACTCACATTCCTATATGAGTCATTGGGTGTAGGTCATCTATGTTTAGCAAGTGTAACTAGTCCAAGCCTAGTTAAATTTGAAGGGGAGACAATATTGCTATATACTACATTCTAAGACATGTTAGTTGAGTAATGGGCCTCAGTGCCATCCATTATTATATAAACATCCATGAACCCTGCAACATCTACTCAGACTTCACCTAACAAAACACAAGAAATTTTTATTTATGGAGACTTTTGAAGACATCCCATAATTAAGCATATAATAATGAGAATTATTAGTTACAATTTCTTCACAGTCTTTGCCTTATTGGCTTTTGCTTTATCATTTGCCTTTGCCAATGACCATCCTACACCTCTATAGGACTTTTGTGTAGCAATAAAGGACACAAAGTTTGGAGGTTTACATATGTTTATATTTGTATATTTTTTTATTATTTTTTTCCATGAAAATTATAGGTGGTAAAACAAGTTACATGTATGCTTAAATTACATGGAGCGTTTGTGAATGGAAATATGCAAAGATCCTAAGAAGATCACAACAGATGATTTCTTCTACTTAAGATTAAATATCCCTAAAAACACCACAAATCAGCTTAGAATAAACATAACTCTTTTAATAGTTGATGAAATATGAGGACTCAACGTGAATGGATTATCAAGATCTCATATCAATTATGCACTGTATTGTGGCCTAAACCATCCTCATCATCATCCTTAAGCAATAAAGGCTCTTAATGTGATAGAGGGTACTCTTTACGCTGGTTTTATCACATCAAATCTTAATCATCATCTCTTCACCAAATTCTATGTCCTGGAGATGTTTTCATGTTCCCATTTGTCCTTATTCATTTTCAGTTGAACATTATGAGAGCTCATGCAGTTACAACAATAACTTTAGGTATCCAAAATCCAAGAGTCATCACAAAAGCAAATATAATCTTTGGATTAGCACCTCTTATTAATCCTAATGTTCTCATCAAGGCTTTCCGTCTTGATAAAGAATTAGTGGCTTATCTTCAAAACCAAACATGGATCAATCCATAATAAAAGCATATGCATGCATACATATTAATAACACATGATGTTCGGTATCATCAGGTAGACTTGACGAGGCTCCTAGACACTATTGGTGATCCTGTAAAACAAAAATAATTGACTTCTAGATCTAGGAATTTTTCTATATCTAACATTTAGAAGCACTATGATATTTAAGTTAGTATATATATGTATAGGACAACATTTAATAGCAAAGAGAGTGAATAATGGTCTAGAAGAGTAATTTAATTTATTTGTTCATATTGGTGTACTGTTTAAAGATGTTTATAAAACTCATATATTTTGATGTATTAAAGATAGTAATACTTCTTGTTCTTGGTAGAGTTGAATTAAAGATGAACCTGTTGCACTTTTCTTCAACTTCTGAGAAATGAATTACTTATTAGTATTGTGTTCAAAACCCGCAAGCACACATATCGTGAATTGTAGTACAAAAGATATTATTCCCACGAGGATTGAATATTAAATACCAATATTTCTACTTATATTCCTAACTATTAAATCAATAAAGAAATTAAAGAAAATCTAAATATAAATCTAAATAATTGAAAATAAAAGAAAATCAAATAATAAAAACATAAAGCTCACATTTAGTTTCATCATTTTAATCATATCATGAACACTTAATTATTAAACACTCTGACTTCAGTTAAGGGTAACTATTCTAAAATACCTAAAGACTCCATCGAGCTCAATTAAGCATGTTAAGATTAAAGTTTAACCTACTCTTGTTGTTAAGAAGTTAATCAAAACACATTAAATTCTTTAACAATTAGTTTACCATTGAAGAGCTCGCCTAATCTTGTGGTCCCCTAAAGAGCTCGCCTACTCTGGTGGTCAAGTGGTCTAAGTCCTATGAGTTTTAAGCTAGTAAATTCCCCTAACTCTCATTGGTTAATTTACACATAAACATGCAATCAAACAGGCATGGAATGATGACAAGACATTAAGCTCAACGTATAGAATTAACTAAAAATTAAATTAATAAAAAAACTTATGTTCAATCATATCATAGGATAGTTATTCCTAGCCTAAACCTAAAAAGAGTTTATCTACACATAGTTCTAGTGGCATAAATGAAAACTATAAACAATAAATAAATAATAAGAGAATGAAGAAGAAGAATGAATAAAACTCGATAAGCGCGCTTTAATCTTCAAACCCTTGTTTGCCTTCTTAAAGTCTTATTTGTGGCTTCAAGGATTTCTCCCCTCCAAATTGTAGAATAAGTCCCCAAAACACCTCTTAGCATCCCCTTTTTATAAGAAAAACTTGATAGAAACCTCATTGCCCTTGAATACCCAAATCCTTCTTGTAAAAGAAAAATTCCTTTTCTTTATCATGGCATTGACATGGCCATGTTGAATGTGATTAAAGATAATGAGGTATGTGATCTTGCCCAAAAATATCGTGCTCCATTTCCAATCAAAACTCATGAGGAGGGCAAAAGGTATGTCATTCTTATTTCTAGGAAAATTTCCACTTGCAAATATTTTGAGAATGAAATTTTATCTTAATTGGGCATTAAGGATGATATATATAGATTATGTGGTAGATTAGGATGGTCCAAATTTGTTACTACACCATTTGACATCTATAAAGAAATCACTTTAGAATTTTTAACTACTTTACATTCTATTAAAGAGAGTGATAAACACTTGGGTTTTAGATTCTATGGTAAAGGTTATTATGTGAATTATGACATTATGCATCAAGTGTTTGGTTTTCCTAAGAATGGTATTTATCAACCCCCTAAAAATTATTACCTTAAAGCTTTTTGGTATGAAATTTTGGGGCAAGATAATTTTAGGGGTACACATACTACACCTAATAGATTAATTACCGGTAACCAGTATTTGATTATTCATAAATTCATGTGTTCTGTAATTTTTAGGAAAACCAAGGGGAATAAAGTGTTAATTCAAGAATTATTCCTTCTATAGTGTATGCATACCAAAACCAAAGTCTCTACCATATATTTTATATTTCATAGCTTGTGGAACATTATGAATTCATCTCATGCTATCATTTCTATGGGTCATATTGTGACTGGTCTTGCTTTGCATTTTGGTGTTTTTAATCCATCCACCACTAACATGTTTTTTGTTGAGGCAGGCAAACTGCATTGTTATCTTCTGACTTATGATGAAGTTATTACAAGTCAAGATGAGTTACGGGCACCAAATACTCGTAAGTGCTACCATTTATGACATTCAATAGAACATCATGCACTGATTCCTATCCCTGAGATTGAAACCATTGGAGATGGAGGCAACTCTGCTACAATTGACAACAGTGGTTAGTAAAAAGTCTTGGAAAAGTTAGAAGCCATGGAAAAGAAAATGGATGAAAAGTTAGAAGCCATGAAGAATAAAGTACTCAACCAAAATGATGAAATAGATTATCAATTTTTTTATTAGAGGAAATAACTTTTTACCATAATTTCGAGCTCACCAAGTACATTGAATTGTCAGGTTTTAAACTACCTTCACCTCCTTCTTCACCAAAATCACCATCTTAGGGGAGTTGTCTTCTCTTTATCTCACTTTTATTTTATTTCATTTAGTTGTTTATATATTGTGTGTATTGTTTGTACAACCCACTTATGTTTCACATTGAGGGAAATGTGAAATTTAAGTGTGGGGGACGGGTGCATGTTGCATGTTGGAAATTCATGTGTTTTATTTTGCATTTGATGTGTTTTATTTTAATTTATCTCAATTTTTTTTATTGTGTTTTATTGCATTATATTTATGTATAGGGTAGAAACATAATCAATTCTCCCCACAAATTTGATGCTTGCAATTTATCAATCTTGTGAGCTTGGCACATTGGTATAGTTTTCTTGATTAATTTATTTAATTTCTATTTAATGTTTGATTTGAGGTTTTTAAGCATTATGAGCAATTTGTGGTTAAAAAGCTTTTTTTTTATATATACTTTACTTAATCTAATGCTTACTCTCTTTTGAATATGTAAATGAACATAATTTAAGAGGAATTAGATAAGTTGCAGGTCAGATAGCTTGAGTCATTGGAATTGCTTGAAATTGACAATTAATATATTAAAAAAAATTGCTATGGAAGGGAACTGAAATTTCTTATTCAAATTTATAGATGCTCATTTACTTAAAAGGACCTTTCAGAGAGTTCCACGCTAAGTAGTGTGGGAAAGGCAGGGGAGTTCTAGCGATAGGAATGTCTGTAAGCAAATTAAAAAAAAAAATTGTGTCTTATAAAGGTATTTCTAGTAAAAGAGTTGTCTTGCTCATTTTCTTTCATTGTAAATCTTGATTTATGCACATTTTTATATTCAACAAGAGAGTTTGCTTTCCACTCAGTAATTTTTATATATGTTCTTGATCATGAGTTGCTTGTTTTTTTTTTATAATTTAAATCTTATATTAAGTAGAAATTTTGCTAATCGGTCAAGTCAAAATTGACTAATGTGTTGAGTTCGTGTTATTGATATGTATTGTTCCCATTTTCTTGCTTGAGGACAAGCAAGAAGCTAAGTGTGGGGGTATTTGATTTTGTGTTAAGTGTAATACTTTTCAAGTTGATTTGATACATGTTTATGGTGTTTATTGTTTTATTTTTATTAGAATTTTTATTTTATTTTATTTTTTATTTTTTTTATCAATTATTTCTCTGTGTAATTTTTTTAATTATGCTTTGAAAATATATATATATATATATATGATGTAGAGATGGGAGACATGCAATGATGAAATAAAACATAATTATGAGAGGAATGGATAAATAAATAAAGAATAAGAGGAATGGATATAAAAGAGAAGAAGAAGGCATTACTCGGTAGGAAGTCATTACTGGAAGGAAATCTTATAAAAATAGGATGTTAAGAAGTAGAGAAGCAGGAGAAGGAGATTTGCTAGAAAAGAGCTGAAATAAAAGAGTTTTATTTTCTTTTCCTCATTATTTCTTTATTGCATTTTTAGAATATTATGGTTGTGATGTCCAACTAAATTCGTTTATGTTGGAGATTGTTAAACTTATTTTAATTTAAGTTGATTCATATAGTAGTTTTTCTTTTATATTGCATTAAGAATTCATTGAGTTTAATTGTTTATGATTTGACCATTCATAATTGATTTTTAATTAAGGTTAATTATTGAAAAATATTAATCTTAATAGATATATGAATGCTTGATTAATTGATTTAAATCTAGAGATAGTTTAAATTATTTTAATTTCAATTGGTTGTACTTTATGATTTATTTACTAAATTTGATTAGGTATTAATTTAATGAGAATTAGTTAAAACCTTTTCAATTGATAGGAATAAGTTAAGTAATGAGAAAGATTAATTATTACTTTTGAAATCCCAAAAATTGCAATAGAAAGAAGACTAATTTCTTGTGATCAGCTTAATTAAAATATAGTGATATAATCTCTAAGATTATTCTATCATTTGCTTGTTAAAATTTAAATTAGTTGATTTTATTATTTAGTTTCATTTTGGCTATTAAAATTTAGCAATTATAATTCACTTAATATTTGATTATTAAACAAGTTAAAAATAAAATTAATAGTTGGATAAACATTTAATTTTTATGGGATCGACTTGTACTAATTTTATATTACTTGATGAACTCATATGCTTGTGAGTTTCAATCATGTCCCCTAAAAAATTGGTGACGAGGAACAACTAAAATTTTGTCCAAAACTATTGGGGATGACTTTTTAAAGTTTAGGAGACAATTTTACTTGTCCTCTTAATTATCTTTTTTTTTTTTTTAGTGTTTTATACTTAACCAATAAAAATAAGATATATATTTAATTTTATACATATGACTATTAAGTGTAATAAATTGGGTGCAAGCAAAAATTTTTCAAAAGGAATCAAGTGTAAATTCAACCCTCAACTTTATTCCAAGTTTATTTTTTACCTTTATGTTTCTTGTCCTTTTGAACATTTTTCTTTTAAAATTAATTTATAATGATTTAAAAAGAAAACTATTGTACTTAAATTCTATATATTAAAAAATTTTACATTTTGTCTGCAACTAAGTGTTTTAGCAGTATTTCTTTTTCTTTTGTCGGTCGCAATTGTAATAAAGTGGCTCATGCCATTGCCCAGTGGGCACTCTCTCTTGTCAAGGACCAAATCCTGATGTGACTCAGGATCTTAGTTCTTTGGTGTTGCATGACGCTGGTTTCTTCTTTTAATTAACTCTTTTATTCTGAAAAAAAAATTAATTTTAATATTTGATCAATAAAAATTAGATCAATGAACAAGAATAATTGATGACATTTCTTTTAAAAAATATACAACTTCATGGTAGAAATTAAAAAAATGTTACCAATAAAAAATTTTATAAATTAAAATGTATAAAAATTTTAAAATTTTTAGCATCCAAAAATATTTTTTAAAATTTATAGAAATATTTTTACAATTTTAAACCACTAATTTTTAAAATGAATATCACTTGATTTATAAATTTTTTTTTATTTTTTAACCTTAAAATTTATAAAATTAGTTAAATAATTCATAAATGGCAGAATAAGATATCGATTCACTTATCAGGATACACTTCTTAAACAAGAAATGCAAACATTAATTATCAATATTATTAAAACATGACTTTATATATTTCATTATTTTCTTTATTTATGATTAATTAGAGCTTAAATTAATATTATCGAGCCAATATCGTTGGTTTTTTTGTTTTGGATTTGAATTTAGTTTTGTTTAGTAGTGATTTTGGTTGATTAGCTATATTTAGGGACTGGTTTTGATGTGTTAGCAGAAATGTTTGTTGCTTTTTACCGTATAACCCTTTTGGCCTGATTTATCAAAAATACAAAATCAAAAATTGCATTACAAAACAAAAAAACACCATAAATATATATAAAGTGACTTGAAATTAATGTGTGTATTTACATATATTCTTGAAATTTTCTTTTGAACCGAATATAAACTTGGTTGATAAGATTCAATCTTACAATAATGACATCCAATTTCTTGAGTATAACATATATATCCATATAAAATCATAAAGTAATTATGATTCCAAAAAAGAAAAATATTGAATTAATAGAAAAGCATGGAATGATGAGACCGATTATTATTATTAGGCCTATTGATATGAGAAATTCAAAGCTTTACAATTTTTGTAATTTTATTTCAACTTTTATTTCATTAATTCTTGGCAATTTTAGCATACATAGATATTTGGTCAAAATTGAATAAAATATGCTAATATAATATCTATAAAATATTAAATTTACCCTTTATGCTTTAAAATTTATAAAGGTTTATTAGTGTAACATTTACAACTTTTGACAAATTTATCCATTTTTTAATTTTAAAAAAATGTTAACATAATAATTAAAAAATTAAATTTATAGATGATAAAATTTTAAATTTATGATGTACTATTATTTTAATAAGATTTTTGAAAATTATATATATGTATGTGTAGTGAAATATGACAAATTTTCCTTGGACGTTAAAGTTAGATATTTTTAAATGCTTTCAAATAAATAATTATGAAATAAATAAAAATTTTTGAATTATTTAGAGTATTAATTGCTTATATAAAAAATATCTTTATTTTTTAAACTTATTATAATGGAAGTCATCTATGAATTTAATTAGAGTAGCAATTGCTTATATAAAAAATATCTTTATTTTTTAAACTTATTATAATGAAAGTCATTTATGAATTTAACAATTTTTCAATAGTAAATCTAATTCTTTTATTATTATGTATGTATTTTTTATTTAATTTTAAATAAATAATTATTTATATTAATAAATTTGGTAAATTAAAAATATTTTATCAAAATTTAAAAATTGGAATAAATTTGCCAAAGATTTGAAATGTTTGAATTTTTTATATCAGTAGACAATTATAGAAATTTAAAAAGGGTAACTTTGAAATTTCATAAGATGCCACATCAGTAATTTTATTTATTTTTACTAAAAATCTATTTGTGCTAAAATTGACAAATATTTGTTAAATCGGGACATTTTTGTCAAAATTAAAATATTGTAAACGTTTGGATTTTTAGCACCAATAGGCCTTTTTTTTTTTTTTTATGAATGATGTGAGATAATCACAAAGTGACCCAACAATTTTAGTCATTTTCGTCAATTTATTCAACTTTTGAAGCAGTGACAAATTGGTATATGAATATTTTGAATTGTTGCAAATTTATCTATGGTAAAAATAACATATGCTCATACCCAAATGACATGCATGGACAAATCATTTGGATATATTTATAAAAAAAAATTATATATTTGAAAAAAAAACTTAAAAGTTAATGATAGAAAAATTACTAATTTCTTCATTTAATTTTCACATCAGCAAATAAATTTACATACGTATACTATATTAGCATGCTATATTAGCATCGACATATAATATTTTGACCGTTGATAGATTTGTAATAAATTGAAAAATTTATATACCAATTTACCACAATTTTGAAAATAGAATAGATTAACAAAATTGACTAAAATTCAGAATAGAGTTGAGTAAAATGTTCCAACGAAGAGAGGCACAAGAGGGAATTTAGTGAAAAATTAAATATATCAATATATAAATTATTATGTTGAACCGGCACATGCATTACATCTTCTTACAGCTAAAACTCTCAGCACCTGTACGGTATGTGAGAGTGAGTAGCTATCCGATACAGCTACTACTATTATTATTATTATTATTATTATTATTATTATAAACGCATGTAATGTGTGTATATATATATATTAAGATGGATTTGTCCATGTTTGGTTTTGAAGATAAGCTACCAAATCTTTATCAAGATGGAAAGCCTTGGTGAGAACATCAGAATTAACAGGAGGTGATGATCCAAAGATTGTATTTGCTCCTGTGACGACTCCTGGATTTTGGCTGCCTAAAGCTGCTATTGCAACTGCATGAGTACTCCCAATGTTAAACTGAAAATGAACAAGGCCGAATGGGAACACGAAAACATCTCCAGGACGTAGAATTTTGGCGTACAGAAGATGATTAGGATTTGATGTGATAAAACCAGCATAAAGAGTACCCTCTAGCACTGTAAGAACCTCAGGTGCTCGAGGATGATGATGGGGAGGGTTTAGGCCACCATTTGGTGCATAATCAATACGAGCCAACGATAATCCATTTGTGTTGAGCCCTCCTATTGCATCAGCTGTTAAAAGGGTTACGTTTACTCCAAGCTGATTTGTGGTGTTTCCAGGAATATTTAATCCTGAGTAGAAGAAATCATTTGCTGTGACCACCTTTGGATCTTTGCAGAATTTTCCATTCACGAACACTGCATGAACATATAGCATATACTTAATATTATACCACATATAATTTTCGTGGAGAAAAAAATGAATAAATAAACGTAATTATATATATATATATATATAAACCTCCAAACTTGGTGTCATTTGCTGCTACACAGATGTCCTGAAGAGGTGCAGGGTCACTGGCAGAGGCAAATGATAATGCCAAAGCCAACAAGGCAAAAGCTGTGAAGAAATGACCAATAACTCTCATTACTATATGCTTATATTAATTATGGGTTGTCTTAAAAAATCTTGATAAATTTTTCTAGTGTTTTGTTGGGTGAATGTGAGAGATCTTGCTGTTTATATAATGATTAAGGGATGCATTGAGGGCCATATTCAACTAACTTGTCCAGGCTATACCTGCACCAACAATAACTAGCAGCTATCGAAATCGAAATTATATATATATATATATATATATATTCTATCATTATCAATTACAAACTTTCTATTTCATTATACAATAAATTAATAATCTGTGGCTCCAAATGAAAAAGATTTTTGGATGTTATCTACACGAAACAAATACATAAAAAATTTATCTCTTTCTCACATGCATTTGAACTACATACCTTTTTGGTTGGTCTTTTGGTCAGAAAAAAGCAAAGCAAAATTGTTTGCTTCTTCAATTTGCTTTTAGCTTTCCTTATTTTAATTTAGTTACATTCCGTGCAATTGAAAACACATTATTATTTTATTATATATTTTTAATCTTGCAGCTAACTGACTCAGAATTTAATTAATTGTATATATTTTATAGTTACAAATTAAAAAAAAAATTATTCACACGATTGAAAAATAGCGGTAAAAAATTTCATAATATTGAAATTTTATTTTAGTACTTTTTAATTGTCTTTTTATTTATATTATCTTTTTTTCATCAGAATATATCTTTAATTTTCAATAAATAAAATTCATATTTTTCTCTTAAGAAAGATATATTTTGTTATTATTATTTTTTTTGAATTGCACATGCATGGTGATAGCTACAATGTAATTAATTTTCTTCCATATGATATATAAAAATTAAAAATATGTGTCAGATATTGAGATAGAGCTAGATTTGTTATTTATCTTCTTTGACAAATTTCAAGCAACCAGTTAGTAACCAATTAATGCTATTGTCAACGTTATTTTAATTTTTTTAAAACTAAATAAAAATCTTAAACAGCTCCAGAACTAACCACGCTACACAAGGTTAGCTAACCCTTCTAAGATCATGTGACAATGAAGAATTTAGTTCATCTCGAGCATGATCTAACTCATGTATGCTATACCAATCTGTGGATTTGCCTGGCAATGTACATGTTGGACGCTAACTTGCTTGCTATTGCTGGTTGAAGAATGATTAACATTAATTTAATCATGGGTTTAATTCTCCCTCATATAACACTAACTGTGTCATTACTTGTGGGTAATGATATCCTAGTCAACAATAGAAGAGGAAAGAAATACATTTCTAGAGATGGTATCGCATGATCAAATGTCACACTTGGTACTTATTCGATCATTTTATTTGTTTTTATTGGAAAATTTGATTGAATTATTCATTTGAATTTGAATATTATATCACCACCTGCAGCTTTATCCTTGATATATACATACAGTCAATATGTTTGAACTTTGAATGGTTCATACAGGGGTGAGCTATAGAATGAATAATAAATGCTCTTCCCATTAAGAGGCGTGAAAGAATGGTTGTAGGTTATGGTTGAACTTAAAAGGACGTACATGAACTGAATAGCTTTTTGGTTTAATTAATTTTCCAAAATGATGGATTTGAATGCTGATGTTCGATATCCTGGTATAGACTTGATGAGGTTCCCAAATGCTATTAGTGATCCTTCTAAAGTTCAATACATGGCCAACAAACTGTGTATATTAATTTATAGGCGGTGGAGATCAATTGGAGTAGCCCTTATTATATCTATAGTAATTACATAGAAATTAAGTTAACAACTCTTGGGTTATCTTTTTCTTTTATTTGGATACAATGTTTCATTAGTTAGATTCATTTAGTGTCTGTAAGGTACTGGCCGTCCTCCTTTATTTATAAAATAAATCAACTTTGGCTTGAATTACATCATGTATTCTTGCTATAGATTTTCTCTGTTCTAATCAGTAATTCATTGCTCAGAAGTCGAAGAAAAGTGCAACTGGTTCATCTCTGATTCAATTCCAACAAGAAGAAAAGTGCAACTGGTTCATATACATGAATTTTATAAATTTTTTTGAACGGTGCACCAATGTGGAAAAATATATCAGATTACTCCTCTAGACCATTATTTTCTCCCTGTGCTACTACATGTTGTCTTATACACAAATATATTAACTTAAATATCGGGGTGCTTCTAAATTTTAGATACAGAAATCGTCCTAGATCCAGAAGTCTTGATGAGAACATATGATCCAAAGACCGCATTTGCTACTTCGACAACTCCTGGATCCTTGCTGCCTGAAGCTGCTATTGCAACTGCATGAGTTCTCCCAATGTTCAGCTGAAAAAGAATAAGCCCAAATGGAAACACGAAAACATCTCCAGGACGTAGAATTTTGGCAAAGAGAAGATGATCAGGATTTGATGTGATAAAACCAACATAAAGAGTACCCTTTATCACAGTAAGAACCTCTGCTGCTCGAGGATTACAATGGGGAGGGTTTAGGCCACCATTCGGTGCATAATCTATATGACGTAGCGGAAGCCTAGAAAATTAGATAAATATTACTCGACATTGAATTGCACATAATTACCGACTAAAAATCTTCTAAAACCTATTAATTTGCGCAAAAATACTAGAAAATAGGCATCAATAATTGTGATTCACACAAAAAAATACCGAATATTGGAGAAATATAAATTTGATTAATAATTCAACAAAAGTTGTTTTCAAAAACCCCAAAGAGACAAATAAATAAAGTTAAGGGAAAAATCCTAAAAAGAAAAAAAGAAAGAAAAGACTAAAAAATTCAAAAAAAAAAATATAAACTTTAAAGTCAAATTTAAGGGTCTAAACAAAATAATTTGGGTCAGAATATGGGCTGCTATAAATAAAGTGTGTAGCACCCGTTATAGGGCTTTAAGTTATCTTCAATTTGATATATTATAGACCCCGTGATTCAATTGAGATTATCATGACCACCTATTTGAAGCTGAAGTGTGCACACCAATTTTGTCAAATTCATTCATAAATGACAATGCAACCTCATCTACATCACTATACGAATTAACGATAATGCATTTATGTTGAGTCCTCCTAATTCATTAAGTACTGTTGAAGGAGTTACGCTTACCCCAAGTTGATTTGTGGTGTTTCCAGGGATATTGAATCCTGAGAGGAAGAAATCATCTGCTGTTACCGTCTTTGAATCTTTGCAGAACTTTCCATTCACGAATGCTGCATCTGCATGTAAATCAACCATACATATAACTTATTATACCATATATAATTCTAATGGAAAAAATTAGTAGAGAAATATACAAATATATATAATCACACACATATGCAACCTTCAAACTTGGTGTCATTTACTGCTACACATAAGTCTTAGAGAGGTGTAGAGTCAGCGGCAAAGGCAAATGATAAAGCTAAAGCCAACAAGGCAAAAGTTGCGAAGATAATAATACAACCAATAACTCTCATTATTATATTCATGTTTTCAAAAGTCTTAATAAATAAAATTTTCTTGTGCTTAGATGTTGGGTGAAGGGTGAATAGATGTTGCAGGGTACATGAGTGTTTATATAATAATGTATGGCATTGAATGCCATTATACTCACCTAACATATGCAGGTTATACCTGCACGGACGTTAAACTAGAAATGTAGTATATAGCAAAATTGTTTGCTTCTTGGATTTGCTTTTAGCTTTCCTTTATTTAATTTAATTACATTCCCATGGAATTTAGACACAAATATTTTATTGCAGTTTTAAGTCCTGCAGCTACCTAACATAGTCCCAGAAATAAACTCAATTAGCAACTGGTTGATTTCATACCCTACCCTGTTATTAACTTTATGATTTTAGTTATAAAAAAGTAAATTTAAGGATCATGCATTTGTTAATATTTTACATCTGCATGGTAATAGCTACAATTAATATAGTTAATTTTTAATACTTTATATAAGAACAAAGGCCCATTCGATATATATATATATATATATATATATATATATATATATATATTTTATAGCAGTTTATATTGATAGTTGTTACTTGGTAATGGATAATGAATCATTTCTTAAAATTTTATTATTTATAGTTAATATATCAAATAATGATTAAAAGTACGATTTTATTTTTGAATATAATTTGATATATCTAATTAATATTTCTTAGTTATATAAATTATTTAAAAAATAATATAGTAATAAAAAAATTTTTATTATCTTTAATTTATGAATTATTAAAATTATTAATAGAGACTATTTAAAAATACGCTCTAAAATATAGATTTTATTAATGCAAATTTTTTAAAAATATAGAAATAAATATTATACTTATTTAATTTCTAATGATAATCTAAAATAATATTTATTTTATTGTGAATTATAAAAATTAATTGTATTATATAATTCAAAATTATTAGTTATTAGTTGTTTTAATAATGGGTAATATAGTTGGCATAAAAAAATAAATTCAAATCAATTGTCATTTGTCAGCTAGGGAACTCTGAAATATAGATGAACAAATTGTAAATATTTTGGATATAAACATTTGAAAATTGCAACAAGCAGTTACGATTTTGTTTGATAAAAAAATAAAAATAAAAATAAAACAGTATTAGCTAGCTAAATCATATATGTATATATATAATTGAGATAATCCTCGTAGCTTGCGTCTATCTTAATTCTTTGAGTAAGTGCTTTCGAGAGGTTAACTGAGGATTCATGCATGGCAAACATAACGTATATATATTTTTCTAGAAGTTGAAAATCAATTGGAATAATTACAAAGAAATTTTGTTAATCACTCTTACAACATAACTTTATCTTTGTTCTTAATTAGATTCATTTAGTGTTTGTGAGGCACTCACTATCCTATTATTTGTAAAATTTGCATCAAACTTTGGCTTGAGTTACATCTCGTTAGCATCCAAAACCTTTAGTTTCGTAAATTAATTAAACTACACGATTATTCAGGTATATACATATTTTTTAAGTTTAACCTACAACTATTTTCACTTTTTTTTAATGGGAGAAGAGAGAAAGTAAGTATCCAACTTATTAAATTTATTTTTGAAACTATGTTAGTTAGTTGCAAATTCTGAAGCGAGTTTTTTGGAGGCACCTTTCACCTTTGATGAAGTGAAATCTGCTGTATGGTCCTGTGATGGCTCCAAATCGCTTGGACCTGATGGGTTCAATTTTAATTTCTTTAAAGCTTCGTGGGATGTCATATGCTTCGAGGTAATGGCTCTAGTTGACCAATTTTATGATTCTGGCCAATTCCCTGAAGGAATCTCTTCTTCATTAGTGGCTCTAATTCGTAAAAAACACGATGCTAACTCTGTTGTTAATTATAGACCCATCAGCCTTATTGGAAGCCTATACAAAATTATTTCCAAGCTGCTCGCAAACAGACTTAAATTTGTCATCTCCAATGTTATTGGCCAACAACAAAGTGCATTTCTGGCTGGTCGGAACATTCTGGACAGTGTCCTTGTTGCTAACGAGGTTATCCACTCTTTGGTTAAATCTAAAAAAGCTGGTGTACTCTTTAAGTTAGACTTTCATAAAGCATTTGACTCTCTCAATTGGGTCATGGGTCAGATGAATTTTGGTGGTAAATGGCGCAAGTGGATTAGTAGTTGTTTATCCTCTGCCACAGTTTCTTTTCTTATCAACGGCTCTCCAACTCAGGAAATTCAGTTATCTAGGGGGTTGAGGCAAGGAGATCCTCTTTCCCCCTTCTTGTTCATTATTGCACCAAAAAGTTTATCTATTATGGTTCAATCTGCTTTGGAACTTGGACATATTTCTAGTATTTCCCCTTGTAATGGAGGTACCCCAATCTCACTGCTACAATATGCAGATGATATGCTTTTTTTATGCCCTCCCAAACTGCAAGAACACGTCAATGTTAGAAGAATCTTAAAATGCTTTGCCCTTACCTCGGGACTGAAAGTCAATTTCTTTAAGAGTGATCTCTTTAGCATTAATATTGATACGAATTGGATTGATTCGACTGCTACTTCTCTTTGGTGCAAATCATTTTCATTGCCAGTTACCTTATCTGGGTCTACCTATCGGTATCAACCCAAGAAAGAAAAAAGTGTGGGAACCTGTCCTAAATAAAATCAAAAGTAAAATGGCCTCTTTGGAAATCAAAATTTTTGTCTTTTGGGGGCAGATTAACTTCAATCAAATCCTGCCTCAATAATTTGCCAATTTATTACCTTTCACTATTTAAATGCCTAAATCGGTGGGGGAAAAGGATAAACTCATTGTTTCGTAATTTCTTTTGGGGCGGGTCAGTTGATAAAAAGAAAATGTGCTCTGTTAAATGGGATTTCATTCAATTTCTGAAATCTCTTGGAAGTTTAGTTGTGGGCTGTTTGCTTCAGAAAAGCAAAGGTCTATTATTTAAATGGTTGTGGAGAATTATGTATCAACGTGGTGAAAATGCCCTTTGGCAAAAAAGTTGTTACTGAAAAGCATGCTTTACAGGAAGGTATGTTTCCTCAATCCTTGACTTCTGTGTTATATTTTTCTCCTATCTGGAAACAGATTTGGCTCACTATAGGTGAGAAACCTGTATGTCATAGTGTTGCTTTTTTATTGGGTAAAGTTGATCGTATTCGATTCTGGGATGACATCTGGGTTATAGATGCACCTCTCAAGGAAAGATTTCCTCATCTCTTTAGTATTTCTTTGGATCAGTCCTCTCTAGTGATGAACATGGGTTTTTGGGATGGGGTTCAGTGGGAATGGAGTCTTCGTTGGTCTCGCTAGTTGAGAGTTTGGGAACTTAATCAACTCAGCTCCCTTCTTGGATTATTGAATAATTTGCATTTTACTCCAAAATGTGAAGATAGGCTCATTTGGAAGTATGATTATAAAGGTTTATTCTCTGTTAAGTCAACTTCATCTGTCCTGAATAACACCCCATCACCTCCTCTTTCATTCTTTATTAATGGCATCTGGCATAGTTTAGTTCCTTTAAAAGTTGAGATTTTTGCATGGTTGGCTCTTTTGCAGAGATTGAATACAAAGGACTTGCTTCTAAGAAAAGGAATCATTGACTCTACCAATTGTAACTGCCCGTTTTGTAACTCTGAAGTGGAGTCTGTTGATCACATTTTTGTTCTATGCCCCTTGGCTAGTTCTATATAGTATGCTCTTGTGGGATGGTGGGGTATCGATTGGGTTACTCCTGACTCTTTGTGCAGTTTATTTGCACAATGGGATGGAGGTGCAGTGGGCTCTTTTCCAAAAGAAAGATTGGATGATCATTTTCTTTTCCACCTTATAGACTATCTGGAATGAAAGGAATGGCTTAATATTTAACTCAGGCTCTTTTAATAGCAATAAAATATTTTTTCTGATTATTCACAGGGCTGAAGTATGGATTAAGGCTTTAGGTGATGAAGGTCTCTTTCAATCACAGGACCTCTAGCTAGTTGTGGAAGCTATAAAAAATTTTCACCCCTTACCCAAACCAAAGCGTATTACTTAGAGTTGGCAGCCACCTTCTTTTAGAAAGCTCAAATGGAATGTCGATAGGTCCTCCCTTAGTAAGCCGGGGGCCACAGGGGCTGGTGGAGTTCTTAGGGATCATCTAGGTGTTTTTAAGTGTCTATTCTCTATTCCTTGTGGGATTATTGACTCAAACTTAGTTGAGGTTATTGCCATTAAAAAGGCACTTCATTTATCTTCCCTCAATCCGGACCTTCTCAATGCAAAACTCTCTATTAAATATGATCTTTCGAATGCAGTGACATGGCTTTCGCAATCTAATATCTCATGCCCTTGGAAGATGCACAGTGAGTTTTATGTTATTGAAAACTTAAAGGATCTCTTTCCATGCATTACCTTCGCACACACCTTTAAGGAAAACAATCATATGGCCGATTCCTTAGCCAAACAAGGTTCTTATAGGCAGAGTGATTTCATTGCTTGGTTGTAATCGTGTTTTAATCTGTTTTGTTTTTTGGTATCCTATCTCATTGTTGTAGCTCTCTGCTGATTCTGTCCTTAGTTTTGTGTTTCTACTGTATTTTGGTTCGGCTTTATACTCTCCAGTTCTTTTATCTTTCTTGTTTTGGATTTTAGTTTGGGTGTATTGGGTAAATCTGATGATTCAGATTAGTTCCAAAAAAAAGATGAGTTTTTCTTAGATTTTATGAATAAAATTATTTTGTTTATCAAAAAAAAAATTATATGTTTAAATTCCATGGGAATGTAATTAAATTAAATTAAGGAAAGCTAAAAGTAAATCGAAGAAGTAAACAATGTTGCTATACTCTACATTTCTAGTTTAGTATTCGCGCAGGTATAACCTGGACATGTTGGTTGAGTAATGGCCCTCAATGCCATCCAGTATTTATATAAACACCCATGTACCCTGCAACATCTACTCACCCTTCACCCAACAAAATACAAGAAATTTTTATTTATTAAGACTTTTGAAGACATCCCATAATTAAGCATATAATGAGAATTATTGGTCATAATTTCTTCACAGGTTTTGCCATGATGGCTTTGGCTTTATCATTTGCCTTTGCCAATGACCCTGCACCTCTCCAGAACTTCTGTGTAGCAATAAAGGACACCAAGTTTAGAGGTTTATATATGTTTTTTTTTCCATGAAAATTATATATGTAGTAAAACAAGTGACATGTATGCTTGAATTACAAGCAGCATTCATAAATGGAAAATTCTACAAATATCCTAAGAAGGTGACAACAGATGATTTCTTCTACTCAGGATTAAATATCACTGGAAATACCACAAATCAGCTTGGAGTAAACGCAACAGAGGTTCTTACTGTGATAGAGGGTACTCTTTACGCTGGTTTCATCACATAAAATCCTGATCATCTTCTCTTCACCAAAATTCTACATCCTAGAGATGTTTTCGTGTTCCCATTTGGCCTTATTCATTTTCAGCTAAACATTAGGAGAACTCATGCAGTTGCAATAGCAGCTTTAGGTAGCCAGAATCCAAGAGTCATCACAGAAGCAAATACAATCTTTGGATCAGCACCTCCTGTTAATCCTTATGTTCTCATCAAGGCTTTCCGTCTTGATAAAGAATTGGTGTCTTATCTTCAAAACCAAACATGGATCAATCCATAACAAAAGCATATGCATATGCATGCATACATATTAATAGCACATGATGTTCGGTATCATCGGGTAGACTTGACCAGGCTCCCAAGCACTACTGGTGATCTTGCAAAAAAAAAACTTCTTCTGGATCTAGGACGATTTCTATATCTATCATTTAGAAGCATTTCGATATTTAAGTTGGTATATTTGTGTATAGGACAACATTTAGTGGCAGAGAGAGTGAATAATGGTCTAGAAGAGTAATCTTATTTGCTTTTTCACATTGGTGTACTGTTTGAAGACATTTATAAAACTCGTATATTTTGATGTCTTTAAGATAGTAATTCTTCTTGTTCTTGGTAAAGTTGAGTCAGAGATGAACCTATTGCACTTTTCTTCGACTTCTGAGTAATGAATTACTTATTAGAATAAACTATAGCAAGAATACATGATGTAATTCAAGTCAAAGTTGATTTAAAGTTTACAAATAAAGGACGATGATCCACTATACACCTCATAAACACTAAATGAATCTGGTTAAATGATTTGATACATATGTAATTAAATTCAAACAATTAAGAGTAGAAAGCTCCCTTCATTTCTTGAAGTTTTTTTTTTTTTTTTTGGTTGAATTACTTCTGTACATAAACCCCATAAGAATAGTTTATCAGCTTGTTCATCACTAATTACTAGGTACATGCCTCTGATGAAGTCCACCAATACCATTTCATTGCGTTATCTTGGATACAAGCAAATCTTGGGGAGAATCAAGGGTTTAGAACTCCTAGGAATTACAATTCAAAGTTGCATCTCTTGGGCCCAAATCTGCATGCATAGCCCGCTTTTGTTAGAAGGACCAACCTAGGGAGAAAATTACATAAATATACCTGTATTGGGTTTTGATTTACATCAAAATGTCCCCTTTTTTAATTAATTACAGGAGTGCCTTTTTTAGTTTTAATGGTGCTAACGCAGCGAAAGCTTATTAAATTAAGGATAAATATTGTAGCACGAAGACCTAGAAAATAACCTTCTATTAATATGCTAATTCAAAGAAATATCATAATAATAAATATCAAAATTCGTTGACTCTCAATTAAAAAATTTTATTAAAATTCATCAAAATTGTCTCCCAACATCCAAAAGACGAATAAATAATGTGTCAAAAAAAAAGGCAAAAAGACCAAAACACACACTAAAAAAGAATATAAACTTTTAAGTAAAATTTAAGGCCTTAAATAGTTGAATTTGAGCTCAAAAATTGGACCGTTACATGTAAACTCAATAATAAATATAGGTATATGAATCAAATTAGATTTGACATATTATGGACCTCATAACTCATCTAGAGTTCAAAGTTATAGTCCTTTGAAGTACCATTACGCACACCCTTTCTATTGAATTCATCCAGAAATTTCAAGGTCACATAATTTACATCAAGTGCCCTTTTTTTTCCCACTTTTTTATTCTCCTTTTTCCTTCATTATTTTTCATTTTTTCTTTTTTTTTTCTTGTTATTATCTTATTTTTATTCCTTTTTTATTTTTTCTTTTTCTCTAATATTCTTATTTTTTTAATTTTTCTTTTTTTTATTTCTTTTTTTATTTTCTCTATTTTTTGTCTATTTTTATTTTTCTCTTTTTTATATTTTTATTCTCTATTATCTTTATTTTTCAATTTTTTCTTATTTTTATTTATTTTTATTTTTCCTTATTTTTCTTTATTATATGTTATTCCTTTTTTTATTTTTAAATTTTTTTTATTTTGTACTTTTTTCTTATTTTTTATTTTTTATTCTTAGTTTTTGTTTTTAGTTTTGGTTTTGGATATATATATATATATATATATATATATATATATATATATAGAGAGAGAGAGAGAGAGAGAGAGAGAGAGAGAGAGAGAGAGAGAGACTATGTGCTCTATTTTAGATATTATAATTAACATATTTAAATTATATAACTCATGTTAGTTTTAATAAATAATTAAAGTTTCAGATATCCTAAAAAAATATTTTGAAATATATATATATATATATATTAGGTTGATATTATTTTATTCATTTTATACAAGGAAGATAAACTAAAATAAACAAATAATAAAAGAGAAATAAATGAAAAATATTTTCAAGTTTCATGCATTTGAAAAAAGATAGGCACTTGAATTCAAAGTAATTGATATGCATATATCAATTATTTTTATTTTTTTTATTTTAATTAATTGAATACAATTATATTTTGAAAATTTATTACTAAAGGTCAATTATTTCTTTGATAATTTTTCTAAGAATATATACTTATTCAAATTATCATATTTAGATACTGTTTTGAGTTTTCATATTCTATTTTGAGTTCAGATACTATTTTGAATTTCATGTAAAAATAATATTTAGAAAACATACTTTTGGTTGGAGAAAATTATTTAAATAATATTCAGATAATACATTGGCTTTAGTATCAAATACGATTTTGAAATTTCACATATATATAATATTCCGGTAGTATATTATATTTTTGAGTTTGAGATATTGTTTTTAACTTTCAGATATTGTTTTGAGTTTCAAATACTCTTTTAAGTTTCAAATACTGCTATGAGTTTCAGATATGGATAATATTTAGAAAATATACTTTTGATTGGAGAAAAATATTTAAATAATATTCAGATAATATACTATTTTTAGTATCAAATACGATTTTAAAGTTTCACATACATATAATATTCAGATAGTATATTGTATTTTATGAGTTTGAGATACTATTTTTAATTTTCAAATACTATTTTAAGTTTTAGATACTTATAATAGTCATATAATATACTATTTTGATTATATCATATACAAATAATATTAAGTAAATATACTATTTTTAAATATCATTCCTTATTGCTTTTTAAGCTTGTTGTGTAACAAATATTTTAATTAATAATTTTTTAATTTTTAATACAACTCAACAATAATATATTGTTTTTAGTATTGAATATGATTTTAAAGTTTCACATACATATAATATTCAATATATAACCAAATTAGGTAGGTGAGTAATACTATAATTAGTTGTAGATAAATTTGTTCAAGCTAAGCTTCTGAAACCTGTCAATGCACTACAAAAAAATTCCAGAATAGTGACAAAAAATTCCATCACTATTTCATTTAGTGATGGAAGTTTATCATCACAAGTTTGCTTTTTTTTAGTAATAGAAAAGTCATATGTCACTAAATTTTGTGATGGATTATCCATCACAAAAGTTGCTAAAAATAATCATCAAAACCCTTTATCCATAACAAATTAGTGATGGTTTAGTGACGGAATTTCCGTTACTAATATTTCTATTACAAATCCATCACTAAAACTTTGTCAATATTCTATCACTTAAATTCCATCAGTATTCCATCACTATTTTTAACTAAATATTAAATTTAATTCGTCAAAAGTTAGTCACTAATTTGTCACTAAATTTTATAATATTTTTTATAAGTGTAATGGCACATTAAATAAATTTATATATGGAAATTCAAATTTAGTAACTAAAAAATAGATGTGAAAAAATAAAAATAAATAGTACTATCATTGAAATAATAATATTTCATAGAAAATTTACTAAAACATTAGATGTCACAATTAATTAATAATATTTGCTTAATAATATTCTAAAATTACATTAATAATATTCTAAACATCAAACACCAAACATCTTAAGGTGCATAAGTTCCAAACCATTGGACCTTTGAGTAGACCGCATTTGCTCCACGATGCACCTCAATTGCTTCTCCATCTGGTCTAGACGCTATTTTATTTCATCGATATTAGCAATTTTTCTATCCATCTCCGCTTGCTTTTCTGCAAGGTTCTCCACCATCCCCCTAACTCAAGATGATCCATCTGAGTCCCCAGTACTTTGCAATAAACTAGGGTGAAATATACTCTCTGAGCCAAGACCATATATACGCCTCTTCTTTTCTCCACCTACAGCCTAAAAATACAAAGCGTCACTATTGATTGGTGGAGGTTGTGAACCATCCTCCAAAGGGTGAGAAGCAAAAGCCACCATCTCCTCCATACGATCCTATAATATACAAACTTATTCTAGTTAGTTTAAAAATTTATGATTTAATGCTTATATACAAAATAAAAACTTCTACATAAAATAAAAAGGTGAACATACATTCACTTGCTTTGCCCTTGCATCCACAAAAGTTCCATCTTTCCTCATATGTACTTTCTTGAATAACTCCCAACTATTGGGTTGATGTTGCAACTCTTTAGCCTATAATAACAATAAGTTAAAAATTATATGTCTAGGTGATTTAAAGTAAAATAAAAATTATAAGTATAACCCGGAAAAAAGTAATGCCACACACTTAATTTCATTAACAATATCACAGAAACATGCACACACTATCAAACCCACATGCTTACACACACATATATAATGATATTAAATCGAGAAATTATTTACTTATTTTTTTCAACTTTGATACATAGCCTGCTTGTAATATCTGTAGATGATGCTGCAGAAGGTACTGTGCCTGTAGTATGTCGTGGAGAAGGTGTTGGTGTGAGGACATCCTCATCATCTCCAGAATGAGCGGTCAGTATGGCTATAACCAAAAAAAAAAGAAATAAACGGTAATTATACCCAAAAATAAACAAGTGAAAATATTAACATAATATTATATTAATTATAACATTAAATAGTAAATTGCAAATTAGACTGAACCATAGGCATTGAAATTCTGGTTTTCAAATTGGTTTTGACTGGGAACAGAGTTGGAGATAAAGAACTGTTGTACCATACTAAAAGGTGGACTTGGGGGTTGAATCTTGCGAAACCATTGGTAACCAATAAAATAAAAAGCCCTCAAAAGGTCTATATTTGATCATGGTCTAAGAGGCGCTACAAATTTATTAGGACCGCTAAGAAATTAAACTTCAAATGCAACAGAAATGGTACATTCTAAAGCAATAAAAAGACTAGATTTCAAGGATGCTAAGAGTTCAAGAAAATGCATGAAGCATTGAACAAACTACAAAACACAAAGTGGATCATTAACTAGAAAGTCCCTTGAAGGTCACAGCTCACTGATAATAAGTGGAGTTCTTCCTAACTTCAGGAGATTGAAATCAGATACCCAGAAAGAGATTCTGCATTATTAGACACGAACAGAAGATATAAAATGGAAAAAGTAATTTGAAAATTTAAAGCAAGTAGCTTTTGGTTAACAAAATTCATTGAAAATGAAATCCAATTCAGTGGTGGAGCTAAATAACATATTTAAATGAATCTAGAAGAGCTAAAAACATTAAAGAGAGAGACAGAGACAGCTGAAAACAAAGAGTTCCAATATCTTAAAAAAAGGTAGAAGTACAAGGCCAGGAAAACAGAATACATGACAAACTATATGATATCTTAATTAGTCTTTGCTCTTACCTCAGACCCTGATTGAACTAACAAAGTTCAAGAGACCCAGTAAAAGCTACAATGGAAAAGATTTAACTTTTGTACATGAACAAAAGAAACGAAAGCAAACCCACCAATCTGTGATAGCTGCATAACTCTGTTCTGTTTACTCTATAATAAATAATTAATTCAAAGAAGAAAGTAGAGACCCTCTCCCTATCTCTGAAGTATGAACATAGCAGGCCTAAAGATTATGCGGCCAAAAGCTATAAAGCCTAATTAAACAAAGCTCTCTGCTAGTTATTCAAAGAAAGAAGATAATTGGACAAGTAAATATGCAGAAAGTGACAGCAAAAGATGGTCCCCCACCCTCCACAAGACTGCCCTGGACACATAAAAACAAGAAGCAAAAGCATCACTGCCATTTTTGGGGTAGGTTATTAGTGATTAAATTAATTAATGATTAATTTCGGAAGGTTACTATTTTCTTGGTAATAGTTTTCTTTTCTTTCCAAATTTTGGGGGTAGGCTTGCTCATTTAAAACTAAACAAGATCAATCACTCAATGAGAACAAGAAACAAATATGTCAACAAACATAATGTAAGTTCATACTCTTTGGGGGATATTTACCTCATGATGGAACCCTACGGGAAGATAATTGGAATTATAAGATAATCAATTTGCAGCAGACTTTCACCCTGAAGATTATTTATCTGCAAATAAACAAGATGTGCAATAGGATTAGACGAAGCTGTTCGTTATTGCAATAGGATTAGATCAATTTGCAGCAGACTTTCAATGTATGAGCGTGAAATGGCTCGTACAGCTGCACAAACAAATATGAAGATTATGTTCTACATATCACAATCTACAAACAAAAGAAACACATTTACAGTCACACTTCATACCAAAAGTTTTTTCAAATCATTAAAAGCAATATATGATAAAGTTGAAATTTCACTATATAAAATAAAATATTTTCCTATTTCCTTCAAATCAAAGTCCAAACAGAAAACAAATTTAAGGTCAGAAACGAAGAAATCTGTCCAATTTCATTTGCTAAATCTTCTACCCTAACCTGTATGAATAATTCATCACCATCAACTTAATTAGACGCTCATTACATTTACATTTCAATTAAAAAACCATGCTTAAATAGTACCGCAATATAATTAATTACCTTAGCATGTTCTTGGCTCAAAAAAGATTCTTACATGCCGATCATCTCAATCATGCACACATTCAATAACGATAATGAAAATGGAGATGGAGAAATATATAGAATCAAGAGAGATTATTGAAATTGATAATTAGAAGTTAATGGAAGTGATTACTTACAGATTTGGAGCGAATTCGAGCTATTGCTCAGACTCGTGGCAGTAGCTGCGAATTAGATTACAAAATCAAAAACCAGAAGAAGCTATTCAATATTAAAAACATCAGTACCATTAAAGAACCAAGGAACAAATCAAACTATCCTTCTTCGTTTGTTGGTTACAAAACCTAATTTACTGCAAATCAATTTGCAAACGGCTAAACAGAAACCAATACAAACTTTAACAAAAGATAAAAAGAGAGATACCTGTCCGCTGATGCATTTTTCTGAGTTCTGGACTGTAAAGATTGACGGCTACGAGTTGCTTCTACCGCTGCTGCTGCACCTCCGTGAAAGGCTGAGGCTTTGGCGACTTGAAATTGGGTAGAAGAGTAAAAGTAACAGCCCCTATCTTAGGCTTCTTCAGGTCTCCGACGATAATAGTGACTGTGGTGGCAGCGACACCTGCAAGGTGGTGGGGTGGCCGAGAAGAAAGAAGGATTATAAAAGAGATAAAAAGCGTAAGTAGATTGGCAGAATCGTTTCTTCTGATTGTTCAAGAGGCTTGAAATAACTTTTTAAAAAAAAGGAGATAAAAAACATTACAGAGTCAAGAAAAAGGAAAGAAAAGGATCAAATATTTGAGAAAGGAAAAGTTGAAATTCAACACAAATGAAGGCGCCAACAACCTGGAAGGCTAGGCGGCGGTGTGAAAATGAGAGGAGTTGTTTAGGAGCACAGTAAATTCAACAACCCTGACACAACAAAACTACGTAGTTTAGACTATTTTTAAGTTTTAAAATAAAATCAATTAGAACAAAAAAACTAAATAAATGTTTATTAATCTTTTTATATAATATGCTCTTTATTACATGACATGTATACGCTTGTTTTAAATAATATTGATTTTAGACTAACCCACTATCAAATCACATTTATAATTTTCTTTCAAAAAATAAATTTATAATATAAAATAATTTAAATATTTAAAAAATTATTATTTTTCATAATTTTTTTATTAATTTTCGGAAATTTCATCATAATCATCCTTAATTCAAAACTATGTATTTTAAGACTATGAATTTTTTAGTTTTGGAAAAAATAATTGCAACTATAAAAACTTAAGAAATTCCTTATTTTTCTCATTATATATTTTATACACAAATGACATTACTATTTTATTTTATATTCATTTAATTAAATGAAAATAAAAATTACCTTAGGTAAATTATTTAGTGACAGACTGTCAAACTATCCACATCACAAACCCGTCCCTAAATAGTGACAGATAAGAGAATCCATCACTAAATAGTGATTGATTTGTGAGGGATCAAAATTTCATGATTAAATTTTGATTCATCACTATTTAGTAATGAATTTGTGATGCAGTAAAAATTTTTCATGCTTAAATTTTGATCTCTCATGACAAATCAAAATTTTCATTATTAAATTTTTATCCATCACAACTTTGTCACTAAATAGTGACAAATTACAGAATATATCACTAAATAGTGACATAATGGTTAGGGATCAAAATCGTCATTATTAAATTTTGATCCCTCACAAATCCATCACTAAATAGTGATGGATTTGTGACAAACCAAAATTTTCATTATTAAATTTTTATCCGTGACAGCTTTGTCACTAAATAGTTTCATGCTTAAATTTTGATCCCTCACAAATCCATCACTATTTAGTGACAGATTTGTGATGGATTAGAATTTTTTCAAGGTTACATTTTGATCCCTTACAAATTCGACATTCAATAATGATGGAAAGATCATCCATCACAAAAATCTATTATAAGTCAGTCAGAAATCAGTTATTAATATATGTGCGCCTTTTCCCGCTAAATATTTATGATGGTTTTTTTATCTATTACTAAATTTGTCACAAAACCATCATAAATCTGTTACAAATTTTTTTTATGATGGAATGAATTTCCATCACTAATTTTTGTCACTAAGTATAATTTATATCACTAATCCATCATAATTTAGTGATGGAAATTTTCATCACTATTTTGCAATTTTTTTGTAGTGATGGGAGAGACTATACTGCAAATTTTAGCTTATGACTATTTTCAACTATCATTAAGAGGAATGGGTTAGAGGTTTTTTCAAATAAAAATTCAAAAGATTCATAACAGACTATGAAGTGACCAACATTAGCATGCAAAAAGGAAGAAGTGACCAGCCTCTAGAATTGTCCCTTGTTGAATTCTGTTGTCCATCATTTCCCTATATAATCTCATAGGTTCATCTACCTTGTGGTTCCTACAATAGGCATTCATCAACACATTATAGCTCACATCATCATGTTGACACCCATTATTCACCATAGAGACAAAAAGTTTCCACCCCTCGTCAAACATACCTGCTAAACAATATCCATTTATTAAAGTGTTATAATTAAAAGCTGAAGGGTCTACGCCTCTTTGAACCATCAAATCAAACAATCCATTTGCCTCTTTTCCTTTCCCTCTCTAGAAAGTGCTTCAATAAGCACATTGAAAGTTATTGCATTAGGTGGCACACTATGATCCACCATCTTAATAAACAAAAGTTTAGTTTCCTCCTACTTATAAACCAAACATAGACCTTGTAACAGTGAGCTATGCACAACCACATATGGAAAAATCCCTTTTTCCTTTATTTGCACAAAAAGCTCTTTCGCCCTTTCGACTAAACCATCCTTACAAACAGAATCAATAACCCAACCATAAGGAAATATATTAGCTTTAGAATTTTTCATAATTTATGAAAGTGTGAAGCTCGTGAATTCTTTTCATTTACTAACAGTAATATGTACAACAACTTGTAATAACTTTCTGTATAAGTTTCTAACTAACCAATCAATACATGCCAACTGTAATAAGTTAGTTAGGAGGGACTAAGGCTCGTGTATGTACAATAGAAACACTGAATGCATCCAGGCCATCTGATTATGCTAATGAGATGATGATGCTGAATAGAGCAAAGCCCAGTAAATAGTAGCAACTAGGTAGCAGTAACATAAATGATATATTTTGTGAGCCCCCTTCAAGAGGGAGTGTACAGACTATGGACACCCATCTTAACAAGAGCAGCTTTGAATTAAGTAGGGGTAAGGGCCTTTGTAAAATAATTAGCAAGTTGATGGTGGGAAGAAACAGGAAGAAAGTGAATGGAATTCTGCTGTAATTATTGGCAAACAAAATGACAGTCGATTTCGATATATTTCGTTCATTTTATGGAAAATGGGATTTTTAGCAATTTTAATCACTGATGTGTTGTCATAATAAACAAGAGTTGGTCTGAGATCAAAGTAAAAATCTTGAAGAAGATATTGTAACCATTGAAGTTCATAGGTGACATAAGCAAGAGCTTGATACTTCGCCTTAACCAAAGAATGAGAAATGGTCTATTGCTTCTTCAATTTCCAAGAAAAAAGGGCAGAGCCAAGAAAAATGCAATATCCTATAATAGAGCGGTGAATATCGACACAAGCAGCCCAATTAAAGTCCAAGAAAGCCTTTAAGGTCAAGTCATTAGTAAAAGGGAAAATAAGCCCTATTCAGGGGAACCCTTTAAATAGCGTAGCAAATGATGAGCAGCCCGAAGATGAATATCAGTTGGACAATCCAAAAATTAGGAAAGCTATTGAACAACAAATGAAAGATCCGATTTGGTGTTGGTAAAATAAATACATTTGTCAATTAATCATCGATAAGCCGTATTATCATGCAAAGGAGTACTAGCAGTCTTGGAAAATTTAGAGTTAGCTACCATTGGTATGCTAACAGGTTTAGAATTTAAAAAACTAGTATCTTTGAGAAGGTCAAGGACATATTTTCATTGATAAAAATTGATGCCTTGGTGAGAACATGCAACCTTAAGACTAAGGAAAAACTTGAGATCACCAAGATCCTTAATTTGAAATTACTCATGTTGAAATTGCTTGGTGGCATTGATTTGACTAAGATAAGTTCCAACAAGAATTACGTCATCAACATAGATGAGTATAGCTAAAATTTGACTTGATTAATTTCATAAAAATAAAGAAGGATCTAAGGTAGCTTAAACAAAGCCTTGAGTGAGTAAAGTAGAAGTTAATTTGGCATTCCATTGCCTACTAGCTTACTTTAAAATATACAAACTTTTTATTAATTTTCAAACTTAACCATGCTTATTATAACTGAAGCTGGGAGGGAACTTCATATAAACATCTTCATGCAAATCACCATGTAAAAATGCAATATTGATGTCCAACTAATGTAAAAACCAATTGTTGACAGTTGCAAGAGTTAAGAGAACTCGAATATTGCTCATTTTATCAACTGGAGATATATCAAGATTGTTGAACTTAGTAATATTTAATCTTAATTTTGATCTTAACAAACTTAATTTTGAGTATTTAATTTGTTTGTTTAAGTGTGTATAAGTTAGGACTCCATTGGAAGTTAAAATGAAGTGTGATTATCTTGGGCTGATTCGACCTCTAAGATTCAAAGAGGCTTTTGACATCCGTAGAATTTTATAATAAGAAAGTTATCTTCTTCACATTTGAAGTAGACATTTTGATCTTTATGAATTTGGCTTGCTTTTCAAAATTCGATTTCATTTGGGTATGCAAATATTAAGTCAAAATTCACGTATGTAGCTGCCATTTCAAATTTCATAGCTTTTAATATTTTAAATATATCTTGAACTACAAAATTCTAATTTAGGTGATTCAAAATGATATGGAAAGATAATTTAAATATCTATAACTTTTATGAAGAAAGTATAGGCAAATTCAAACTTCTTCAATAGCAAATCATGGCTTTAACTTTGGTACAGTTGTCTGATAGTACTCTGCATTTTAGATTGTATAGCTCTTAGTATTTTGAACATATCTTGAGCTATAAATGTCCAATTTAGGTGATTCAAAATGATATGGAAAGATAAGTAAAATATCTACAACTTTCATGAAGAAAGAATAGGCAAATTCAAACTTTTTCAATAGAAAATTATGGCTTAAACTTGGGTATAGTTGTCTAACAATAGTCTACATTTCAGATTGCATAACTCTTAATATTTTGGACATATATTAAGCTACAGAATTCAAATTTAGGTGATTCAAAATGATATGGAAAGCTAATTAAAATATCTACAGTTTTTATAAAAAAATTATGGGTAAATTCAAATGTCTTAAGTATCCAATCATGGTTTCAATCCATGAATAGCTGTTTGATAGCATCACTTTCAATGATTCAAAATATAGACGTTGGACACATTATTTGCACCTCCAATAGCTATATTTTGAGTGTTTATCTATATAAACTTGTTTATCATTCATGCTTTCTTAAGCATTCATTGAGCTCTCAAATTCTCTTAAATAATTCTTTGTTTATATAACTCTTGTGAGAGTTGGTTATGTGTTAGAAATAGAATTTCTCTTCATTTTAAATCTTGGGTTAGATTAGAAGGGAAGTTAGATTTATTTCTAAAGGAATTGGTTTAAGTGTTGTCCATTAAAACGCTTGGGTTTTAGTTTTTTAAGTGAGCTTTGAAAACTCAAGTTGTAAAGTTGTAAGAGTGAGCCATAAAACTCTTGTGTAATCTCAATTTTGTGAATAAGATTGTGGGTGATTGAAAATCCTAACTTGGGGATAAGTTAGGTGGAGACATAGGATTGTTGTTAAATCCGAACTCCTTAACTTTTTATGTTCTTCATTCTTCCTTTTCAACTTCCATTCAATTCTTACAAAGAATTCTTTTAATTTCTCATTTTTATTTAATAGTCCTATTTAACCCCCCCCCCCCTCTAGGACTCTTTTCAATTGGTATCAGAGCTAGTTGTCTTTTACTATTAATTAAGGCAGAGCACTAATGAGAACTCTCACTTGTGAATATGTCACTAAAGTAGGGCTCTTCGCTCATTGGTGTTGGTGCATTGGTGAAGACGATGGTCAGCTAGTCTGATAGGTACCATTGAAAGGTTATATAGGTCGGGTATGACCTATAAACATTTTCAATTGGTATCAAAGCTTGAATTCTAGGTACTTCATTGCTAGGATACAATATCATAGAGAGTAAATCACAAAACATCTCTTCTCTTAGACTATTCTTTGATGGTAGTGACTATCCACATTGAAAATTTAAAATGGAATTATATCTTGATTGTGATTCCATCAAACTTTGGGGCATTATCCTAAGAGGTTGGGAACCACCTACAACTATTATTAATGGTATGGTAACTACTCTTGCAATAAGCCAATGGAGTATTGATTAAAATGAAGAAAATCATAAAAATAAAAAAGCTATGATTATTCTAGTCTCTTTAATGATAAGAGAAGAAGGAGGCAAGCTTCAATATTATATGTTGGCCAAAGAAATGTGGGAGACATTAGAAAACCACTACAAAGGCAACATTCAAGTAAGAAGCAAGAAGGTTCAACTTCATATGTATGAATATGAACTCTTCAAAATAAAGCCTCATGAATCAATCACGAAGATGAAAAATTATCTTAATGCTCTCCTCACAACCCTCAAGAAATTTGGAAAACATTTCTTAAAGAAAGAGGCAAATAACAAGATTCTAAGAATCTTACCTAAAAAGGATTGGGAATCTCGTGTTACTTCAATTGAGGAAGCTTAAGACCTCTCCACTCTATCAACCGATATGCTCATTAGTAAGCTCTTAACACATGAGCTCACTATCAAGTAAAGAGGTAAAGAACAAAAAGAAAAAGAAGAAAAGAAAAAGAGCATTGCTTTAAAAGCCCTTCAAAAAGATAGTAAAGAGGAAAGCATCAAAGATTCTAGTGATGAAGATGATAACATTGCCATGCTCACTAGGAACTTCAAGAAGTTTTTGAGAAAGAAAAATTTCTCAATAATAAGGGACTTCAATAAGAAGTTCGAAAGAGATGGGAAAACGAAAACTAAGGAGGTTACTTACTATGAATGCAAGAAGAGGAAGAGGAACAATTAGAAGTGGCCAATCTTTGCTTTATAGCCCTTGAAAATGAAAATGAGATACCATCTACTTCTTATTCTTCCTTTAATGATTGTGATAATTATTGTTACTTGTTAAATGCAAAAGTTTATTATCTAAAAAGAAACATTATAAGCATGAGTTAGGTAACTTAAATAAAGAATTAGAAAATTTAAAAATTAATTTTGCTAAACTTTTTAAATCAAATGAAAAACTTGTTAGCGATGCAAAATCTTTTAATTCTTCGGAAGATCAACTTAAGAAAGCAAATGATGAAAATTATAAGCTTTCTAAAGAGGTATTAGAATTAAAGAATTCCATTGATAAATTTAAGAGAGAAAAAGAAACTTTAGATAGTCTTCTTGACTTTCAAAAATTTCATAGAGATACCCATGGAATTGGATATAAGAATCGAATGTCTTTATTATCTTCATCATATATTAATTTTGTAAAAGCTTCATATAATTCCACTCCTTCAACCTCCAAATCAAATGAGACTCAAACTTTCAAAACTAAAAGATCTCATGAATTAAATAGTAAGGGAAAGTCTGATAAGATTCATCATTTATTAACACAAAAAGGTAAGACTCAAACTAGAGCACCTAAAACTAAGTATACTTATATGTACATTAAACACAATTATAATAGGCGTGCTACACAATACAATGCACATAAAAAGACGGAATAAAAAAAGACACACATGTAATTTTTAAAAAAGTTAGGCACGTATGTAATATTTTAGAAAAAAAAAAAAGATATTTTACTGTAAATGAGTTTCATTTTTGGGGTTTTTTTTTTAAAGACCCCGGAAAGAATTATGGTATTAATCATGATTTGCAGGCTCATTAGGGATGGTAATGATGTTGCAAGTTGGGTTTGGGGAGAGTATATATATATATATATATGGAACATACAAAATTACGAACAAGTTTGTATTCATTATTATATAAAAATTGGATAATATAGTCATTTACTAATAAATGTAAAATTAAAATATAATTTTAATTTAATGGAGAGTCTATTTCCTATACTAATTAGGTTAATTTCCATTTTATCTTTAATAAAAATTAAATTAACTAAAATATAATTCTAATTTAATTGAAAGTATATTTCCTAATTTAATTAGGTTAATTTTTATCTTATCTATAAAAAAAACTCTAATTTAATTGAAAGTATATTTTCTATTCTAATTAAGTTAACTTCTATTTTATCTCAAATAAAAATTAATTTAACTAAAGTATAATTTTAAGATAGTTGAAAGTATGTTTCCTATTTTAATTAGGTGAACTTCTATTTTATCTCTAAAAAAATTAAAATAAATCAATTAAAACATAATTCTAATTTAATTGAAAATATA
The DNA here is from genome assembly GCA_947683625.1 of Mallotus nudiflorus. Classification (NCBI taxonomy): domain Eukaryota; kingdom Viridiplantae; phylum Streptophyta; class Magnoliopsida; order Malpighiales; family Euphorbiaceae; genus Mallotus; species Mallotus nudiflorus. Next base: position 1,418,089 of record CANTUR010000325.1, read on the forward strand.
TTTCCTATACTAATTAAATTAACTTCTATTTTTTCTCTAATAAAAATAAAATTAATTAATATATAATTCTAATTTAATTGAAAGTACATTTCATATTTTAGTTATGTTAACTAACAAAATTAAATTAATTAAAATTGTAGTGATAATTTTGAAAAAAAAATATTTTTCTATTTTAATTAGGTCTACTTATATTTTATCAAATAAAAATAAAATTAGATAACATAATTTTATAAATCTTATTATATTAAATTTAATAAGTAAATAATTAAAAAATCAATTAATTTTATGAAAATAAGAAAATTTTATAATTTATTTTAAGTAGATGTTTTTATAAATTAAAAATTAATAACTAAAAAATAGAGCATATATCTAATATAAATAAAATTAGATAACATAATTTTATAAATCTTATTGTATTAAAAAATTATTAAATTCAAAAATAATAAATTTTATGAAAATGGAAAAATTATATAATTTGTTTTAAAAGATATTTTTATAAATTAAAAATTAATAAATAAAAAATAGACCATATAATTTGTTTGGAAGTATATTTTTTATAAGAAAAGTAATATAATTATCATTTTTAGATATTTTTATAAAATTTAACAAAAAAGAGTTAAAATTAAATTAATTAGTATTTACAATTTAATTATTAGTTGAACTTAAAAGATGACATCAAATTATTTTTTTGTGTAAATAAAAGTATTAATATAAAAACTATTGAAGAAGTGTCATAGCTCAAAAATTTTTTTTACTAAAATTGTAATAAATTATAAGTTTAATAGAGTTGCAATAGTTAAATTGTTATATAAATAAAATAAAATTTTTATTATTTTTAAATTTTTATTAACAAATAACTAATAATTTTTATTATCTTATAATTAATTATGACCATAATATACTTTTTTTTTTATATATAAAATTAGTTCTACAGTTGAGAAAAATTAATTATAAGAAATATTTATAAAAATTATAATAAATTATAACTATATTAAGTTAATATCAAATTGTTATATAAATAAATAACGGTGTTATTATTTTTAAAACTTTTATTGAATAATAATAATAATAAATAGGTTTTAACTTCTATCTTGTATCTAACAAAAATTTTAATTTAATTGAAAGTGTATTTTCTATTCTAATTAGGTTAATTTCTATTTTATTTTTAATAAAAATTAATTTAACAAAAAATATTTAAAATTAAATTAATTAATATTTATCATTTTATTATTAGTTAAACTTGAAAAATTGCTTTAACTTAATTTATGTGTATATAAAAGTATTAATATTAAAATATTGAAGAAACAAAGTGTAATAGCTCAAATAAAAAATTTACTAAAATTGTAATAAATTATAAGTTTAATGGAATTGTAATATTTAAATTGTTATATAAAGAAAATATAACTTTTATTATTTTTAAATTTTTTATTAAAAATAACTAATAATTTTTTATTATCTTATGATTAATTATCATCATAATATTTTTTTTTGTATCAGATTAGTTCTAGAGTTGAGAAAAATTAAATAGAAGTAATATTGAAGTAATATCATATAATTATTTCAATAAAAATATGTATTAAAATTGTAATGAATTATAAATATATTAAATTAATATCAATTTTTTATATAAATAAATAATATTGCTATTATATTGATAATATTGCTATTATATAATAATTATAATAATAATAATAATAATAATAATAATAATAATAATAAGACTTATTGGTGCAAAAAATCCAAACGTTTGCAATCTTTTGCAATTTTATTTCAATCTTTTAATTTTGACAAAATTGTTCTGATTTAACAATTATTTGTCAATTTTAGCACAAATAGCTTTTTGGTCAAAAATAAATAAAATTGTTGATGTGGCATCTTATAAAATTTCAAATTTACCATTTTAAAATTTCTAAATCTATAATAGTATATTGATATAAAAAAATTCAAACATTTCAAATATTTGGCAAATTTATCCCAATTTTTAAAATTTGATAAAATATTTTTAATTTACCCAATTTATTAATATAAATAATTAATTATTTAAAATTAAATAAAAAATAAATGCATAATAATAAAAGAATTAGATTTACTATTGAAAAATTGTTAAATTTATAAATGACTTTCGTTATAATAAGTTTAAAAAATAAAGATAATTTTTATATAAGCAATTGCTACTCTAATTAAATTCATAGATGACTTCCATTATAATAAGTTTAAAAAATAAAGATATTTTTTATATTAAGCAATTGCTACTCTAAATAATTAAAAAAATTTTAATTATTTCATAATTATTTATTTGAAAACATTCAAAAATATCTATTTTTTTTTTGGAATACAAATATCTAACTTTAACGTCCAAGGGAAATTTGTTATATTTCACTCTATATATATATATATATATATAATTTTTAAAAATTTTATTAAAATAATAGTCAATCATAAAGTTTAAATTTTATCATATGTAAATTAAAATTTTTAATTATCATGTTAACATTTTTTAAAATTAAAAAGGGGATAAATTTGTGAAAAATAGTAAACGTTTAAATTTTTTTCACCAATAAACCTTTATAAATTTTACAGCATAAAGGGTAAATTTAATATTTTATAAATGTTACATCAGCATATTTTATTCAATTTTGACTAAATATCTATTTGTGCTAAAATTGTTAAAAATTAATGAAATGAAAAATTGAAATAAAATTATAGAAATTGTAAAATTTTGAATTTTTCATACCAATAGGCCTAATAATAATAATCCACCTCATCATTCCATGCTTTTCTATTAATTCAATATTTTTCTTTTTTGGAATCATAATTACTTTATGATTTTATATGGATATATTTGTTATACTCAAAAAATTGGATTGTCATTATTGTAAGATTGAATCGTATCAACCAAGTTTATATTCGGTTCAAAAGAAAAATTCAAGAATATATGTAAATACACACATTAATTTCAAGTCGCTTTATATATATTTGTGGTGTTTTTTTTGTTTTGTAATGCAATTTTTGATTTTGTATTTTTGATAAATCAGGCCAAAAGGGTTATACGGTACAAAGCAACAAACATTTCTGCTAACACATCAAAACCAGTCCCTAAATATAGCTAATCAACCAAAATCACTACTAAACAAAACTAACTTCAAATCCAAAAAAAAAAAAAAAAAAAAAACGATATTGGCTCGATAACATTAATTTAAGCTCCAATTAATCATAAATAAAGAAAATAAATGAAATATATAAAGTTATGTTTTAATAATATTGATAATTAATGTTTGCATTTCTTGCTTAAGAAGTGTATCCTGGGAAGTGAATTGATCTCCTATTACGCCATTTATGAATTATTTAACTAATTTTATAAATTTTAAAGATTAAAAAATTAAAAAAAATTTATAAATTAAGTAATATTCATTTAATTTTTTTTTAAAAATTATTGGTTTAAAATTGTAAAAATATTTTTTAAATTTTTTAAAATATTTTTCTATGCTAAAAATTTTAAAATTTTTATACATTTTAATTTTAATTTTTTTTTTAATTGGTAACACATTTTAAATTTCTACCACGAAGTGATATATTTTTTAAAAGAAATTTTATCAATTATTCTTGTTATTTGATCTAATTTTTATTGATCAAATATTAAACTTAAAAATTTTTAATATATAGAATTTAATTACAGTAGTTTTTTTTTTAAAAAAATTCATTATAAATTAATTATAAAAGAAAAATGATTAAAAGGAAAAAAAAAAGCTAAAGGTCAAATATAAACTTGGAATAAAGTTGATGGTTGAATTTACACTTTATTCCTTTTGAAAAATTCTTGCTTACACCCAATTTATTACACTTAATGGTAAGATGTATAAAATTAAACATAAATCTTATTTTTATTGGCCAAGTATAAAACACTACAAAAAAAAAAAAAAAAGATAATTAAGAGGACAAGTAAAATTGTCTCCTAAACCTTAAAAAGTCATCCCAATAGTTTTGGAGACAATTTTAGTTGTCTCCACATGTCGTCCCTATTACCTCCATCATCAATTTTTTTGGTGATGAAATTACAAATGTCATCTACATTACAAGAGATGACAGTTGTCCCCATCTTAGAAGATGATTGTCATCCCCTAAGTTGGGGATGATTGTTGTCCCCATAAGAAGGGATGACCATCATTCCTAAGATGCTAGGGGACTACATGTTGTCCATTATAATGGGGATGAAAGTCATCCCCATAAGTAGGGACAATTGTCATGGCTTTGGGATGACTGTCTTGGCTTGGGGACGACATGTCGTCCCTTAAGATAAGGACAATTATCATCTTAAATATGCTTGGGGTCATATTTTAATTTATCTCAAATAATTATATTTTATTTATTTACATATTTAATGACATTTTTTCTTTTATCATCCCAGTACTAATGTTAAAATAATTTGAAACAATTAAATATTAATAAATAGAATAAATTTTTGTGAGTTCAAATTCAAGTAAAACTACAATATTAATATAAATTATCCTAAAGTAATACAATTGCTACTCCTAAAAGGCCCATACTTTATAGGTCCCCTCCCCTATATAGCTCTTGATGTGTAGCTTTGATTGTTGAAGTCAAGTTTCAATTGATTTCCATAGTATCCTTTATACCCATTAGAAACTTTGTGTACCTAAAGGCACATTAAAATAATATGTCACTTAGCTATCTCCATGACAAACACTTAAATTAATCCTAAAGTATACATTAATTTAAAACATAGTCAACACCAAATAAAAAAGTGTTAGAAATATTGATAATAATACATGTCTTATTTGTTAATAAGTAAAAATCAAATAGTTGCATAAATGCAAATGCATAAGAGAGCATAAAGTATTCATTCCTGTAGAGATTAACGAGTAAGATATAAAATCACAATCACTTGTCTTGCTTTTCATCCCTATTTAAAAAAGAAAAAAATAATGAACAAATATCTTGTTGACCTTAGTAATAATCAATCTTAATTTTGATCTTTACAAAATTAATTTTGAGCATTTAATATGTTTTTATTTAAGTGTGATTATATGCATTGGTACAATATTACTCTAAAAAAAAGTCAAGTCAAAATTCAACTCAACAGTAGGCTGTGATTGAAATAAGGCTGCCATAGTAAGCTCAATAGTAAGCTGCGATTGAAGTAAGACTGCTATGGTGACAAAAAACTAAGCTTAACAGTAGGCTGCAACTGAAGCTCTACTTTTGTGATGATAGCCCAACAGACATATTTTTGAAATTAAGAAAAGAGATGTTGGAGACATAATGTGAACAGTAGGCTGTGGCTAAAGTAAAGATGTCATGGTAACAGAAAGCTTGTCTCAACAGTAGGCTGCAACTAAAGTCTTACTTCCATGGTGATAGTAAACTTCAAAAATATCCAACATACATATTTTTGAATTTTTTGAAAAAAAGAGACGTTGGAGACATAATCGTTGGCTCTAGTAGCCATATTTTTTAAGCTTGATCTATATATATGTGCTTTAGAGTTATGATAAACAAGAATACACATTACATTACTCTTTGATTATTAAAAAACTCTCTAAGTATTCATTAATCTTCATTTTTCTTTATATCAATATTCTTTGTATTTATTAACTCTTGTGAGAGTTGGTTGTGTGATAGAAATATGACTTCATCTTCATCTAATTCTTAGGATAGATTAGAAGGAACTGAGGTATATTTCTAGTGGAATTGGTGTAAGTTTTTAGCCATTAAAACACTTGGTAATTAGTTTAAGAGTGAGCCTAGAAACTCTTATTTGTTTGGTTGAAGAGTTAGCCTTAAAACTCTTATTTGTGTAAGGTTCAAGAGTAAGCCTCAAACTCTTATAATCTCAATCTTGTGAATAAGATTATGGGTATTAAAAAATTCTAACTTAGGGATAAGTTAGGTGGAAACATAGAATTATTGAGAATCTGAACTCCTTAAATTTATGTGTTCATTATTCTTCCTACTATATTCTCTTTCAATTCTTGTTCAATCCTTAAATTTTTAAAATTTTTCTAAAATCCTTCATTAGCCTTATTCACCTCCTCTCTAAGGCACTTTCAATTGGTATCAGAGCCTTGGTTTTAGGTACTTGGTTATTAGAGTTCAAGATCATGAAGAGTGAATCTTTTTCTTTTCAATCCTTTAAACCATTATTTGATAGGAGTGACTTTATAAAGAATAAAGAAGTCTCATGATATGAATGCAAGAAGATCGAATATATTACAAGTGAATGTCTAAGGCTTAAGCATAAAGGCAAAAGAAGAAAAAAAAAAGAGAATAACTTCTAAAGCTACTTGAAATGACTCCTCTAAATCTGAAGAAAAAGAGAAATAATAAGAAGTGGCCAACCTTTACTTTATGGCTCTTAATAGTGGATGTTCAAGGCATATGACAGGAGACAAGGAGCAATTCAACAAGCTTGATACAAAGGATGGAGGACATGTCTTAATACAAAGGATGGAAGACATGTCTTGATACAAAGGATAGAGGACATGTCTTGATACAAAGGATGGAGGACATGTCTTGATACAAAGGATGAAGGACATGTCTTGATACAAAGGATGAAGGACATGTCACATTCGAAGACATTACTAAAGGAAAGATAGTAGGCATTGGAGAAATCAATAATCCTCAACTCTTATCTATACACCATATGTTGCTTGTTGATGGTATCAAACATAATTTATTAAGTATAAATTAATTATGTAACATGGGAAATAAAGTCACTTTCTATCCTAGAAATTGTTTTGTTAGTGGTTTTGATGAAGACAAAGTAATTTTTAGTGGTGAAAGAGTAGAGAATGTTTATGTTATTAATTTGAATTAAATTGATAACAAAGACATAACATGCTTAATGTCTATCTCCTATGACATATGGACATGGCATAAAAGGTTAGGACATGCAAATTTTGAGCTTTTGAATGATCTTTGTAAATATGAACTTATGATTGGTTTTACCTAAACTTGAATTTACTAAGGATAAACTTTGTGATGTTTTCCAAAAGGGAAAAAAAATTCAAGTCCTTGTTTAAGCTAAAAAATTTAGTGTCCACCTCTAGGCCACTTGAAGTTATACATATGGATTTATTTAGACTAACTAAAATTGTTAGTCTTGGTGGAATGCACTATGCATATGTATTGGTTGATGATTCTTCTAGATTTACTTAGGTGTGTTTTCTTGCTCAAAAGAATAATGCCTTTAATGCATTTGAAAGTTTTTCAAAAAGAGTTCAAAGAGAAAAAGGTTTTTGAATTTTATCTATTAGGAGTGATCATGGAACCGAATTTGAAAATGAATTCTTCAAAACTTTTTTTAATGAAAATGGTATTTCATTTACATTTTCTTCTCCTAGAACTCCTCAACAAAATGAGGTAGTTGAAAGGAAAAATAGAAGTCCAATGAAAATAGATAGAACCATGCTTCATGAGTATAATTTACCTTTATACTTTTGGACATAAGTCATTAACACCTTTTATTACATTTTAATTAGACTTTTTAAAAGATCAATTTTAAATAAAACTTCTTATAAGCTTTGGAACAATAGAAAACCTAAAATTTCATATCTTAGAGTATTTAGATGCAAGTGCTTTATATTGAACACCAAGGATAATCTTAGGAAATTTGATTCTAAAGCTGATGAATGAATTTTCCTAGGCTATGCCACCACTAGTAAAGCATATAGAATCTTTAACAAAAGAACTCTAGTAGTTGAAGAGTCAATGCATGTTGTATTTAATGAATCAAACTCACTTAATCCTAGAAAGGATGTTTGTAGTGTTGATGATTTTGTTGATGAGCATGTGGATGTGAACACTCAAGAAAAAAATGCTAATAAGCCTTTAAAACTTAAAGGTCCAAGAAAGGAGGACTATGAGGAGATGTCTTAACTTACATTGAAAGATAAACTTCTAAAGGATTGGTGATTCAAAAAAGCACATCCTCAAGGCCTCATCATAGTTGACACTATATCTCAAATTGAACCAAAAAATGTTAATGATGCTTTGAGTGATGAATTTTGGGTCCTTGCTATGTAATAAGAGTTAAATTAATTTGAGAGAAACAAGGTTTAGACTTTGGTTCCTAGACCTAAACATCATCCTATTATAGACACCAAATGAGTGTTTAAAAATAAGATGAATGAACAAGGTGTCATAACTAGGAACAAAGCTGAAATAATATCTAAAGGTTATAATTAAGAAGAAAGCATTGATTATGATGAAACCTTTGCCCCGGTTGCAAGGTTAGAAGCTATTAGAATGCTACTTGCATTTACATTATTCATGGCTTTTAAACTTTATCAAATGAATGTTAAAAGTGAAATTTTTAAATGGATTTATTGAAGAGGAGGTATATGTCTATCAACCTTTGGGTTTTGAAAAGTTTGATTCTCTAAATCATGTTTATAAATTATCAAAAGCTTTGTATGGATTGAAACAAGCTCTAAGAGCTTGATATAAAAGATTTAGCAACTTCTTGGTATGAAAGATTGAGTAACTTATTTTTTAAAGAAAAGTTTCTCTAAAGGAAATGTTGATATAACTCTATTCATAAAGAAATCCAAGTATGATTTATTAATTATTCAAATTTATATTGATGAAGAGCTTGGTATGAAAGATTGAGTAACTTATTATTAAAGAAATGTTTCTCTAAAGGAAAGGTTGATATAACTTTATTCATAAAGAAATCCAAGTATGATTTATTAATTGTTCAAATTTATGTTGATGATATTATTTTTAGTACTGCTAACCATTGCTTGTGTGAGGAATTATTTAAGTTAATGTGAGGAGAATTTAAAATGAGCATGATGGGTGAACTCAAAAATTCTTCCTTAGACTACAAATCAAGTAATGTAAGGATAGGATATTCATCAATCAAACTAAATATGCTAGGGACTTTCTTAAGAAGTTTGACATTGATAGAGCTAAATCAAGCAAGACTCCTATAAATACCACTACCAAACTCAACAAAGATGATAATGGTAAACCAGTTGATGAAAAGCATTTTAGAGGTAAGATTGGATCCCTTCTTTATTTAATTGCAAGTAGACCGGATATCATGTTTATTGCTTGCTTATGTGCTAGATTTTAATCAAATCCTAGAGAGTTTCATTTGAATACCATCAAAAGAACTTTTAAATATCTTTATGGAATAATGCATTTAGGATTTTGGTATCCTAGGAGTTCCTCATTTGACTTGATTAGCTATTCAGATGTGAACTTTGCTGATAGTTTACTAGATAGAAAAAGCACTTCCGGAACTTGTCAATTTTTAGGACAATGTTTAGTTTCTTGGTTTAGTAAGAAATAAGTTTCAGTTGCCTTGTCCACTGCTGAAGCTGAATATATTCTAGTAAGTCTTTGTTGTTCACAAGTCTTATGGCAAAAACAATAATTGTTGGACTATGGTGTAAAACTTTATCACATTCCAATCAAATGTGATAATGCAACTGCTATAAACTTTAGCAAAATTCCAATTCATCATTTTAGAACTAAACATATATACGTTAAACATCATTTCTTTTTTGATCATGTACAAAATAGTGATATCTCACTTGAATTTGTTGATATAAATAATCAACTTGCAGATATTTTCACCAAACCTCTCAATGAAGAGAGATTAAATTTCATTAAGCATGAATTGGGCATGATTAATGGTTTTAGTTTCTCTTGATTTGATGCTTAATTAATTATTTGACTATTTTCATGTGAAATCATGCATATTGTGCTTACTGATTGCTTTGATCATTAATTATTTTGATTTTGATGTTAACTATTTAAAAAAATTTCTTTTTGCTATTTAATAATTAATTATTGAAATTATTTCAATAAATTAATTATTCAAATCTAGCATTTTTTTTATAATTGTCAGACATTTATATATATTTAAATATGCATTATAATTTTTTTAAAATTCCACCTCCTCCTCAACAAGACTAGATTTTTATGTTTTATTTTATTTGTTTTCATCAGCTTTTGTTTGATTTATTTTCAATATATTTTTCGTATCTAAACTTTGAGTTGTTAGTTTGTTTTTATTGTTATTTTGTGTCAGTTTAGGTTTGGTTTATTTTCTGGCTATTTTCTGAATATAAGTCATAAGCTGTTAGTTTTATGTCCTGTTTACAATTGAAATTTTAATATCATTGTAACTCTATCATTTTCATTAATGCAATTTTTATTTTATTAAAATTTCCTTTTGCATTTTGACAAAGAGGGAGAAATATTTAAGTTTGAATTAAAATTTTTATGCATAGTTGTTTGATTTTATTTTACATAATTTTGTTTATGTGTGCATTATACATTGTAAGTGTGACTAGTTTTGTCATATTTTTTATATGTCACAAAAAGCCTTGTTTTGGTTACTTTGTTTTTATGTGTATATGTGTGATACTTGGCTAGATGGACATTTTTTTTAAAGATTTGGTCTATCTTTGTTTTCATTGTTTTAGTTCTTGGTTTTTTGTCTCCTTTAGAACTAAGTTCTATATGATCATGTGAAATATGTACTATATTTGTGATGTGTTAAGTGTTACTAATTATTTTTTTTGTCATATGTTTGAAATTATTTCCTTCCATGTTGTCTAGCATTAACATTAATTATCATGTTTTTATGTTTTAAACACATTTGTCATGTTAGGCCATGTTTTTATGTCTCTCATGTTATATTTTATGTTGTTTCTATTTTTGTCAAGGGGGATGATTTATAAATTTATATTTCGTATTATATCCAAAAAGAGAGTAATAAAGAAATATATTAAATATTTTAATTGGTATCTTTTTCAATTGAAATGTTTTTTAAGAGTTGTTTAATTGATATTTGTATAACACAAAGGGGAAGATTCTTAAAATTTCATTATTTTTAAAATTGGTATCATTCTCATTCCATTGATATTCTTCATTATTTGAATGCCTTACTCCTTAAATTCATTATTTTTATAATATGCATAAATTAAGGGGGAGTATAATTCACATACTTTATTGAGATTCAAATCAACACACACTTCACTTTATATTATCATTCTCAAACTCAAAATAAGTTTGTTAAAATCAAAAAGATGAGATTGTTGACCTTAGCAATAATCAATCTTAATTTTGATCTTAACAAATTTAATTTTGAGTATTTAATATGTTTTATTTGAGTGTGATTATAAGCATAGATACATTATTACTCTCAAAGAAAGTTAAGTTAAACTTCAGCTCAACAGTAGACTGTTATAGTGACAGAAAGTCAAGCTCAATAGTAGGCTGCAACTAAAGCTCTGTTTCTATAGTGACAGTCCAATAAACATATTTTTGAAATTAAAAAAAGAGACATTTGAGACATGATGTGAATAGTAGGTTGTGACTGAAGCCTTACTTCCATGGTGACAGCAAAATTTCAAAAATATCCAAGGAACATATTTATAATTTAAAAAAAAAAAAGACATTAGAGACATAATCATTGGCTCTAACAACCATATTTTTTAAGCTTGATCTATATATATATGTGCTTTAGAGTTTTGGTAGACAAGAATACACATTACATTTACTCTTTGATTATAAAAAAACTCTCTAAACATTCATTAAACTTTATTTTTCTTTGTATCAATATTCTTTGTATTGATTAACTCTTGTGAGAATTGGTTGTGTGATAGAAATAACACTTCATCTTCATCTAATTCTTGGGATAGATTAGAAGGGAAGTGACACATATTTTTAGTGGAATTGGTTTAAATGTTTTGCCATTAAAACAAATAAGAATTGGTTTAAGAGTGAGCCTAAAAACTCTTATTTGTTTGGTTGAAGAGTTAGCCTAGAAACTCTTATTTGTTTGGTTGAAGAGTTAGCCTTAAAACTCTTATTTGTGTAAGGTTGAAGAGTGAGCTCAAACTCTTGTAATTTCAATTTTGTGAATAAGATTGTGGGTATTGAAAAATTCTAACTTGTGGATAAATTAGGTGGAGATGTAGAATTGTTGAGAACCCAAACTCCTTAAATTTATATGTTTATTATTCTTCCTACTCTATTCTCTTTCAATTCTTGTTCATTCCTTAAATTTATTTTATTTTTTCTAAACTCCTTCATTAGCCTTATTCACACCCCTCTAAGGCACTTTCATATCTGAAATAAAATCCCAAAAATAATTGGTATAAAATAGATAAATGCAAAAAGAAAAAAGAAAGGAACCAACATAGAATGAACAACTATTTATATGAAGGTTTAATCAAATGTTATTATCACTATCACCATAAGTAGCTACCAATTTGTCCATTCTTAATTAATAGTGTTGATATGCAAATTTGAAGATCCTAATCATGTATAAGTGATGATAGATATGTAACCATCTATTATACATACCAAATGGTAGACAAAAGCTACATAAGTGATGATAGGAGAGAAAGAGACATATTAAAGAATTAAAAGATGTCAACTATGTGTGAAAGTTTGGTTTTCTATATATCATTGATAACAAAAGTTACAACTTGTATAGTGCATAATAGAAGATTTTGAGTTACAAACAACAACATATACAAAATAGATGGATAAAAATGAAATAATCGAAGCAATGTTGGCTTTAACATGCCAACGCAAACTAATGGATGTGATGCTAATAACAAGTGAAGCTTGGAGGTGATGTGTTGGAATGGTTGAACAACCAATGGTTTGGTAAAGATGTCAATGATCTAATCTTTGGAAGACAAAAAATGAACTTTGATATTACCATTAGTGACTTGCTCCTAAACAAAGTGGTAGTCAAGTTCCATATGCTCAGTGCAAGCATGAAAGACAAAATTAGCAGTCATGTAGATGGCGCTTATATTATTGCACCAAATGATAGCTGAAAAAGGAGAGAAGCCAAAACTCAGAGAGCAAATTTTTAATCCATGGAATTTCAACCATGGAGTTTACAATGACTTTGTATTCGCTTTTCGAAGAAGAACAGGCAATCATTGGTTGCTTCTTTACTGACCAAGAGATTAAGTTGGAACTGAGATAAATGGCATATCCATTAGTGGAGTGGTGATCATCCGGATAGCCTCCCTAATCATTGTTCATAAAATATTAAAGATCCAAGGTGGACTTATGAGCAAAGAATAAAGAATTATGTACCGTGTGCTTCAGGTATCAAAGAATACGTTTCAAGGCTTGCTAATGTTGAGTAGTAGGACAATGAAGAAATTGGCAAAGCTTATTGACTGAAAAGGCTAAGTTAGGATGAGACAAAGTGACATACTAGAGTGCTCTAACAAGCTGGCGATACATGTCGAGTGGGGATAGAGGATCTCCAGAATTTTTCACAAGTGGAGGCGTTGTGGCCATTGGCGTTAAGCAACCTTTAGCATCATTGAGACTCGCTCGATGTAAAACATTTGAGATATACTTGGACTGATTAATAGAGATACCATGTTCATTCTAAGGAACCTGAATACCAAGGAAGTAATTGAGGTTACCAACATCAATTACTTGTGAAAATGAATGAACATGGTATTATGAGAGCCAAAAGAACTTCCATGATTAAATTAGGAGAGGAACTAGTAAGAATTATGTCATCCACATACAATAATAACAGAACCACAACTGATTGACGATGCAAAATGAATAGAAAATAATCTACCTTTGAACTTTAAAAGCCTTATTAAAGTTAAAAAGAGTGTAGGCAATGATACTAGGCTCGGGGTGGTTGACGAAGCCTATAGAGTGAATGTTTAAGAAGACAAATGTGATTAGGATGATCCGGATTAACAAAACCTGGTGGTTGAGACATAGGTTCCTCTAGAAAGCCATGAAGGAAAGCATTCGAGACATCAATTTGGTGTAGTGGCCATTATTGAACCGAAGCTAAAAAGAGAATCAGGAAAATTGGGGTTGATTTTACAATCGGGCTAAATGTTTTATGAAAATCTACTCCACTTTATTAGTGATAGCCATTAGCCACTAATCTCGCCTTATAGTAAGATATGGAATTATCTGGATTGCGCTTGACTTAACAAACCCATTTGTTGCCAATGATGGATTGATTTGTAGGAGGAGGTACTGGTTGCCAAGTTTATGTGTCAAGAAGAGTAATGATTTTATCTTGTATTGCATGACACTAATATGGGTATTTGTTTACTTCGGTAAAGGTAGTTGGCTCAGGGCCAGGTTGTTTGTGGAGGGTGGTAAGTAAGGCTTTATGTTTCTAAAAGGTGGAGAGTCATAAGGTCATTTGATGGGTGCGGATAGGAGATGTGGTTAGTTGAGAAATAGGAGCTTGAGGTGATGAGATGCCATAGGGATTATATTTAGATAAGTTAATGACTAAATTTAATCTGGTTGGAGATGAGGATGAGGTGAGGTTGGTGGGCTCAAGTAGGTAGAAGAGAGAGAAGTAGAAGAGGTTGACGGGTTCAGGTGGTTAGAAGAGGGTGAAGGAGAAGATAAAAATAAAGTAGAAGAAGGAGAGATATGAGAGGTTGAGGGATGTGTACATGAATTATCAAGTGCAGGTTGTAATTATAACTAATTGGAAAAGTATAGAGAGGAAATTGATGGCGAGGTTGAATATAGCACTGGTTGTTGTTTATAAGGAAATTGCATTTTAATAAACTTTGCATGCCTGACAATGTAAATGAGTCTTGTATCCAAGCTAGACAGTGATTACATTTGTATTATATAGAAGGACTGAGATACACACATTCATTAGAGTGATATGAAAACTTGTGGGAATTATAAGGCTGAAGTAATGGGAACACAAAACACTCGAAGACTTTCAAATGGCCAAAAGAGGGAGTAGAGCCATCTAATTCAAAGTATGGAGTCAAATTATTGAGTGGTGCAGCAGGAAGACCATTGATGAGTAAAACTATTGTGTCAGAAGAGTATGGCGAGTAGCGAAATGGTAAAGCATAATGAGCCATTAGAGTGAGGCATGTGTCTATAACGTGGCAGATTTTACTTTCTGTAATGCCATTTTACTCGTGCATATATGGGCATGCAATCCAATGTTTTATTCATTTTGGTGAAGAATATGAGCAAAACTTTGATATTCACCGCCAAAATCAGATTGTAAATCTTTAACAGTAGTTAAGAATTGACAATCAATAAAGCTAAGAAAATTAACAAAAATATTATGAACATCACTCTTGTTCTTTAAGAAATAAATCCAAGTGAATCTTGTATAATCATCCATAAATATAAGAAAATATTTAAATCCTAAATTAGAGCTAGTGGGGAAGGTCCCCATACATCAAAATATAGTAATTCAAATGGTGAAGTGCAGCGGTGATCAATAGAAGAGAAGGGTTGCTTTGCTGATTTGCCAAGGAGACAAGAGCGACACAACCCGATATTATTTGATTTTGAAAAAGATAAATACTGACTTGCTTGAATGCAATGAGTCATCTTTGCAGATGAGTGTTCAAATCGTGCATGCCAAAGTGAAAATTGGTGCCTTCTCAGTTACAAGAGCTGAATGAGAAGGAAACTTGTACAATCCATGATCAAGTACTCCATGAAGAAGTTCTCTCCTTGTATTCTGATCCTTAATAAAAAAGAACGAAGGCCAAAATTCAAAGAAACATATATTATCAGCATTGAATTTTTGTACTGAAACTGAAGGCTTTGTAATCTTTAGAACATATAGAGTATTATTTAAAGAAAATGAAGAAGTGCCATGAGTAGTAATAGAAGATGTTCCAGCATTGTGAATTGGTAGGCTTTGGCCATTACCTACATATAGCTGATAAGAACCTTCAAAAAGTTAAGGCATGTGAAATGCACCAAGATCCGGGGTGATATAAGAACTGGCGCCACTGTCAACTACCCATGGTTGCAAAAAGGGACTGGAGATTGAAGGTCGAAGCTGACTTATATTGGCTTGAGATTAAGAAGGATAAGAAGAGGAGCTATTTAAGTTGTTGAAAGACTGATAACGGCAACGGTATGCGTTAGCATAATGATTAAATAATCCATAAATTCGGCATGCTATTTGGAGACCTCGACCTCGTCTGTATTGCTGCTACCATAGGTGAGGATTGCTATTACGGAATGAGGGAGATGAAGGAGCAAGAATAAGAGCTGGTGGTGGAGTTGGTAATAAACGAGGTACAGTTCGAGATATGGGTCGATAGACAACATTTGCAAGAGGTGGTTCATAATGGCTTTTCAGAAGAATCTTATAGGCTATGAGTTAACAATGCAACTCGTTAAAAGTGAAAAGATTGGGGCACAAATTTAGACCTGTTATAATAGCCTAGAATTTATGGCACAAGTTGTGAAAAATCACAGCATTGAATTCTACAGCAGTGAGGGAACGGCCGGTGGCAGCAAGCTCATCTGATAATGATTTTGCTTTAAGTAGATATTAGGTGACTGTGAGATCATTTTGCTTCAGTTCTTGAAGCTCTATATTAAGCTGAAGTTGGCAGTTTTACGAGATTGCACCGAAGGCATGGGCAAGTATTTGCTAGACAGAAAAAGTCGATGTGACATTGGTGACATATGGGAAAACCTCTTCTGTTAAAGAAGCTAGAATCGAGGAGAGGAGAAGTTGCTCTCTTTTAAACCAGGTCTGATAAGCGGGATTTGGAATAAGATTTACGTGATTGTCAGGACTCTGAATGGTTTTAGGTGGGGCAGGAAGAGAACCATCAATATAACCAGTGAGGTCTTGTGAATTAAGAAGAGAAAATAGTTAAGTTTTCCAGGCCAAGTAGTTTTTTGCATTGAGTTTAATAGAAAAATTCAGTTGAGCAAAGGTAGAAGAGGGTAAAGAAGATGATATAGTAGGGATAATTTGAGTTGTGGTATTTGATGCCATTGTGAGGCTTTGATACCATGTGAAAGTTTGGTTTTATATATATCATTAATAACGAAAGTTACAGCATATATAGATTTCAATATAAGAGTTTGAGTTACAAATAATAACATATACAAAACAGATGGATAACAATGAAATAACCAAAGCTATGTTGGCTTTAACACCATGAACTTACATGAACAAAATTAACAATTATACTTACAGCTTATTAATTTCTGGGTTTTCTTTTAACAAATCTAATATATGCATACAATTAAAAATTTTCAGGATATTAATAACGTATGTATCAATACTATAAGGTGTCTAAACTCAATAGAGTTGCTGAAAAATCTAATCTTAAACAAAGCCAATGAATCAATAACAGACATCAAAGGTTTTCCTTGTATTGCTACCTACATCAATAAGGAAAATAACACTTTCAGACTTTGTGCACATAAACAAAAAAACTAAAATACTAAAAAAAATTTGGTATCAATTGCAGACATTCTAACAAACCACCTGCAATCTAACAATTTAAAATATGTTTAACCACCCCAAAAATAAAGAAAACATAAAACACTCTTTTGAATAATAAAGCACCTTGAAGCTGTATAAAGTTTCGATTCCAAAAATCTATCTCCATCATCAAAATGTGCATAAAAGAACAAAATATGCAGGCGAATTCAACACAAGAACCATTTCTAAGCCTATACCATGCAGCCAAAAACAGTTTAAAGAACTAGAGAAGTGTTTGCATTCAATTGAATATAGAAGAAAAGGAATATACCAAACTAAGAATTTGCATAACTCGCCAAAAGGAGCAAGAGCAGTTGCAGTTTATGTTAGGTTGGATTCAGAACTGTTGCAATTGCAGTTTATGTTGAGGGTGGGGGAGAGGAGGAGGAACTTGGGTGATTACTTGGCTACTGGAGATATGAAATGATATGAAGGTAATAGAATTAGTTTTTTTTTTAGATAAAAGGGAATAGAATTAGGTTAATGAGATGTTTTGGGGTAAGATCAAAACTCGTACTTTTACAACAACATTACCTTTTTTTTTTTTTTTTTGGAATAAAAGGAACTGTCATTACTGAGAAAGGCTATCTCTAGCCAGAATTTGCAATACAACAGTGGGAGGAGAATTCCACTCCTAAACACCAGCTTGATAACGAGCCATTTGAGCAAATACATGAGCAAGCCCATTGGCGAATCATCTAATAAATCAAAAACATAACTTAGGTAAAGCCTTAAACAGTGCAACACAATCAGAAATAATCAAACCAAAACTAGAACATCCAAATGGATTAGGTAGACTAGACACAACAGATAAAGAGTCCAGCTCCACAACAACAGCATCAACCTGAAATTTCTTTAAACCAACTGAGAACTTCTCTTGCACTCAACGCTATAGCATCTTTAGGGGGAGAAAGCACCTGACAATTGGGAAGAACCAGCAACAACTAGGGAACCAACTGAATCCCGTAAAGCAAAGCCACAACCTACATGACCAGAATTGGAAAAAACTGCAACAACATTACTTAAAATTAAATTATAATTTATATATTATTTAATAAAATTACTTATTACTTATTAATTTTTATTATTAATGTAATTTAATTATATAATTTTACACTATCTATACTATAATTTATATTGTTATTATTAATATAATTTATATAATCTATATTTCAATATTAAACGATATTCATTTAGTAACTAATAAAAAATAAAATAGTTATCAACACAATTAAAATTTTGTAACAAAGTAATATATAGACTTTCTCCATTTCAACAAATTTTATGCACTCACAAGCGAATCATGAGTTCCGAGCAAATCACAAATCACTGGCTCGGTTACATCCCTAGGATTGGGTAGATATTAAGGACACAAATGAATAAATTTTTTTTAAATAAATTAGTTAATTAATTAAAATATAAAAATATAAAATAAGAGTAAAATAATAGAATTTTATAAGATAATTTTTTATAAATTCTAATAAATTATAATATTTTTCTTAAATTTACAAAAATAATATGTTGTCACTAAAAAATTCATGTTTTATAGGTTTTAAATTTTAGTAATTTGTCATCCCCTATTCCATCAATTAGGAAGAACTAGGGACATTAAAATTAATTATCCCCTAATGTATGAAATAATCATCCCCTATTCCACTAATCACAAAGAATTGGGGACATTAAAATTAATCATCCCCTATTGTATTAAACAATTGTCTCCTATTGAAAAAAAAAAAAAAAAAAAAACTTCAATAGAAAAAGATTGTCCCCAAAGCTAGAGTTATTTTTCCTAATAAAAAACCGATCCTATTGAAAAAAATAATAATAATAATAATAAGAGATGGTTATTTAATTAGTCCTCTATTCACTTACTTAATTTGTTAGGAGACCATTAATTTTATTTTGTTCCCTATAATTGTCCTTATACATGTCAAACATCCAACGGTTTTATATAATAAGATAGGTGTAGGCAAAAATCTCTCATTCTTTTATATTATATTTGGTCTAATTCTATTAAAAATTCATTTTATTTCTAAATAGAATTTAATTCCAAATAAATTATTGTTAACATAGTGTGTTTGGTTTAAATAAATAATTTATAAAATTCATTTCAAATAAATTTTATATTTTATTATATTGTATTTGTTATTTTGAATTTAAATTAATTTTTGTTTTTGGTTAAAAATGTCCTTTTGAATAGATTGTATTTTTGTTATCCTTTTTTAGTTTCATTTTACATCATTTCAATTACATCATTAAAAGTGTGATTTTTAAAATATTTATTTTCATTATATTCTTAAATTTTAATGTTACAATTCATAAATTTTTTATTTTTTATTAAAAATTTATTAAAATCAAGGCCTATTGATGTGAAAAATCTAAACATTTGCAACCTTTTACAATTTTATTACAATAATTTATTTTTGGCAAAAATGTCCTGATTTGACAAATGTTTGGCAATTTTAGTACAAATAACTTTTTGGTCAAAATTAAATAAAAATATTAATGTGCCATCTTATAAAATGTCAAATTTGTCCTTTTTTTTTTTTTTTTATAATTTTCTATATCTATAATGGTCTATTGGTAGAAAAAAAAAATCCAAACGTTGTAAATTTTTGACAAATATATACCAATTTTAAAATTTTGATAAAATATTTTAATTTATCCAAATTATTAAAATAAATAATTATTTATTTAATAAAATGCACACATAGTAATAAAAGTATTATATTTACTATTGAAAAATTGTTAAATTCATAAATGACTTTTATTATAATAATTTTGAAAAAAATAAAATATTTTTAAGATAAATAATTATTAGTCCAGATAATTAAAAAATTTTAATTATTTCATAATTATTTATTTGAAATTATTTAAAAATATCTATTTTTTTTAAAGAAAAAATATCTAACTTTAATATTCAATGAAAATTTGTCATATTTTACTATACATACATACATATACTTTTTAAAAATTTTATTCAAATAATAATCCATCATAAATTTTAAAATTTATCATGTGTAAATTTAATTTTTTAATTATCATATCAACACTTTTTATTCAATTTATCAAATGAATTTTAAATTGGAATATTTTTTAAAATTAAAAGTGGGATAAAATTGACAAAAGTCATAAACGTTTGAATTTTTTCGCCAATAGACCTTAATGGATTTTATAGTATAAAGGTAAAATTGACATTTTACATATGCCATATCAACGTATTTTATTTGATTTTGATCAAATGTCTATTTATACTAAAATTGCCAAAAATTAATAATATCGAGATATTTTTGTCAAAATTAAAATTTGTAAATAAAATGCAAAAACTATAAACATTTGAATTTTTTATACCATTAGGGCTAAAATAAAATATGGATGTCTAAATCAAGTTTAGATTAATTAAAAAGGACTTGAATAATTGTAAAAGGTGCCAAATTCTTCCCCAAGACGGTAACAAATAATGATACCTCGAAGGCGAAATGGGATTGGATTGGGAACAGTAGTATAGTACTGGAGCATATGTAGCTAAAGAATATGAATCTTGAAAGGTATAAAAGATGATTTAAAGAATCATAAACCCAATGGTTTAGATCAATGGGGTTCAAAAAGCTAGGGAGACTTGGGACTCCTCTTCTTTGTGAAAGCTAGAGGGCAAGCTACTAGTCGAATATAATGACATCCTAAACCAAGAAGAGTTGTATTGAAAGTAGAAGTCATCTAGTGATTGGAATAATCTTGGTGACCGGAACACTTCCCATTTTCATGCTAGAGCCATAATGAAACAAAAACATCGAACAATCAAACTCCTCAAACTTTCCAACTTTGAATGGTGTAGCAATGAGTACCTCTTACATGCTGATGCAACCAAGTTTTTCAAGCATTTATACACTGATGATCCTGATATAAGACAACCTTATTTCCTTAAAGGTTGTTTTCCCCAACTCAGCTCTGAAGATTATACTATGTTCACTAGCCCGACGACAAAAGATGAAGAAAAAATAGCTCTTTTTAACATGCATCCCTCAAAGGAACCTGGAGCTGATGGTTTCCATGCCTTTTTCTACCAAAAGCATTAGGATTGGGTAGGTGATGATCTGTTTAATATGGTTACGAAAGTTTTTGAAGGTGGATCTTTGGATGCTTCTCTCAACCGCACTAATATTGTGTTAATCCCTAAAATTAATAGACCTTGAGTGTTGGAGCCATTTTGCGGCCAATTAGCTTGTGTAATGTCACTTACAAGCTAATTACTAAAGTTGTTAACAATCGGTTGAAGACGATAATGACGAAAGTGATAAGGCCAATGCAGTCTAGCTTTATTCAAGAAAGACAAATCACTGACAATATAGTGATTGTTCAAGAGATCATTGAGAAAATATTAATGGGAAAAAGATCCTCTTTATTGATTATAATATGTGCTATATATACAAGCATATGTACATCTAATATAGGAAAAAAATTAAGCTTGCGCCTAAAGAATAGGAAGCAAATAGGAAGTAAGAAATATAGGAAATAAAGCTAAACAAGGAATGTCTAAAATAGGAACATCTATGATACAGGAAAATCTCAACACTCCCCCTCAAATTGGAGCATGAAGATTACAGATGCCCAACTTGCCTAACAAGTGGTGGAATTGTTTGAATCCCAATGCTTTTGTGAAAAGATCTCCAACTTGATCACTTGAACAAACATAAGAAGTGCGTATCTCATTACTAATCAAACGATCACGTATGAAGTGGCAATCAATCTCGATGTGCTTTGTTCGTTCGTGGAAAACCGGATTGGCAGCAATATGGATAGCAGCTTGGTTGTCACATATGAGAGACATAGGCGAGGATAATGTGACTTTGAGTTCTAGAAACAAGGAGCGTAACCACAATAACTCACTTATGGCCCATTGCCCGATATTCTGCTTCAACTGAAGAGCGGGAAACCGTAATTTGCTTCTTTGATTTCCAAGATATGGAACTCTGTCCAAGGAAGAATATGTAGCCAATGGTCGATCATCTAGTTGTAACACAACTTGCCCAATTCGAATAATAATAAGCTGTCAAATGTAATGAGTTTGAAGAAGAAAGAAAAATGCCTTAGCCTGGCACAGACTTTAAGTAATGAAGAATGCGAAATGCTACATTCAAATGAGGCACTCGAGGGTCTTGCATGAATTGGCTTAGAACTTGTACAGGGTAAGTGATGTCAGGGCATCTAATGGTCAAATACGACAGTCTACTAATGAGCCGGCGATATTGTCCCACATCTGATACTGGATCTCTAACATTTGCAGTAAGATTGTGTTGTGATTCCATGGGGAAGCTTGCTGGTTTAGCATCAAATAAGCCCACCTCTTCAAGAAGATCTAGTGCATATTTTCATTGGCTAAGAGTTATCCCTTCTTTGTTGTGTGCTACTTCAATGC
The DNA here is from genome assembly GCA_947683625.1 of Mallotus nudiflorus. NCBI lineage: Eukaryota > Viridiplantae > Streptophyta > Magnoliopsida > Malpighiales > Euphorbiaceae > Mallotus > Mallotus nudiflorus. The sequence continues at coordinate 1,440,786 of CANTUR010000325.1, forward strand.
CGAGGAAATATTTGAGGGTCCCAAGATCTTTGATGCAAAAAGCCGAGTTTAAATAGTCCTTTACTTGACTTATAATATGCATATCATTTCCTGTTATAACAACATCATCAACGTAAACTAGCAAAGCTATAAAATGATTATCTCGTACTAATGTAAACAAGGAGTTATCTGCTGCACTTTGCTGGAAACCAAACCTTTGAAGGGACTTAGAAAGTGTTTGGAACCAATTTCGTGATGCTTGTTTAAGTCCATAAAGGGATTTTCTTAACCTGCAAACACAATTATCACCTGGTTTAGCAAAACCTTGTGGGACTTTCATGTATACCTCCTCATGCAAGTCTCTATAAAGGAAGGCATTGTTTACGTCTAGTTGGTGCAATTCCCAGTGGCGTATGGCAACAACTGAAAGCAAACATCGCAAGGTTGTAATCTTGGCAACCGGCGCAAATGTATCATGGTAGTCTAACCCTTCGATTTTCGTGAATCCCTTAGTAACCAAACGCGCCTTAAAGCGCTCAACAGTACCTTCAGATCGATATTTAATTTTATAGACCCATTTAGAGTCAATGGCATGTTTACCTGGCGGTAAAGGTTCCAAAGTCCATGTATGATTCCCCTCTAATGCACAAATTTCTTACTGCATCGCATGTTGCCATCTAGGGTCTTTGAAAGCTTGATGGAAAAATTTAGGTTCATCTAGTGAAGAAATTGATGCCAAGAAAGCTTTGTGGCTATTAGTAAAATAAGAATAAGAGAGACAATTTGAAAGAGGATAGGACATACCTGAGTTCGCTAATAGAGGGGAGCCTTGTGATGGCGCTAAGGATAGTAATAGCTCATAGTCAAAACCAGAAAGCTTTGTGGACATACGTCGGGACCTGACTAGTCGTTGAAAGGGAGAAGAGCTATTTTCATTATTGCTGATTGGTTCAGGTTGTGTGGGATTATTGGTTTGGGGACTGCAATGATGAATTTCAGGCGTGTTTTGGTTAACAGATAGAGGTCTGACTGGTGAGATCATTGTGGTAGTTTCTTTGCTTGCTTCATCATTTGGATAATTGTCAATCTGAATAGGCTCGATTTGGTCTAAGGCAGCAGGATCTAAAGAATGTGCTGATTGGTAAATGAGATAAGGTGGTTGGTTCACCAACGGTGATGGAACGGGTGTATTCAGGTTTGTGTTAGTTTGGAAAGGAAAAATATTTTCATGGAATATCACATCGCTGGACATAAGCAATTTCTGTTTTTCAAGATTATAAACCTTATATCCTCTTTTTCCATATGGATATCCCAAGAAGATACAACGATGTGCTCTAGGTGAAAATTTATCTTTTGGTTTATCATGGACATAACATAGAGAGCCAAAAACTCTCAAGTGCTCATAATTAGGTTTCTTATGAAACAAAACTTCATAGGGACTTTTATTGGCAAGGATGGGTGTGGGCATTAAATTTATGAGATAAATTGCAGTAAGAACACATTCTCCCCAAAATTTTAATGGCAAATATGCATGGAAATGTAAAGAACGTACTACCTCAAGTATATGACGGTGCTTTCGTTCCACTCTCCCATTTTGTTATGGTGTATAGGCACATGCAGTTTGGTGTTCTATCCCATGATTAGTAAGGAAATCTCTCATTCTGTTTGAAAAAAACTCTCCCCCATTATCACTTCTTATCACCTTGATCCTGGAATGAAATTGGTTTTGCACAAGATGGTAAAACATGGTTAGGTAATCATAGGTTTGTGATTTATTTTTCATAAGATAAACCCAAGTACATCTAGAACAATCATCCACTATGGTCAAGAAAAAATTAGCACCACTTAATGAAGGAATTGAATAAGGACCCCAAACATCCACATGAATAAGGTAAAAACAATTGATGCTTTTTTTATTATTGCTGATAGAAAAAGGTAAACGAGTTTGTTTTGCTTTATAACATGCATCACAAACTTCACAAAAATCACTAGAGAGGAATCTCTTAAAAATAAATTTAAACTTGCTAGGGATAATGTCCTAGTCGTATGTGCCACAAAGCATAATCCGTTTCAAGAACACCTCGACTTGCCATTCCATATCTTCTTTCCATTTGATAAACGCCATCTTTCAGCTTACCCACTCCAATCAGCGTCCTCGTACGTAGGTCCTGAAATAAACAAAAATTAGGAAAGAATGTAGCCGAGCAATTCAGGTCATTGGTTATCTTAGAAATTGAGAGGAGGTTATATTTAAAACCAAGTATGCAGAGGACTTTCTTTAACTCAATGTTTGGTATTATGCGTACATCACCAACATGAGTGACTGAAAGGGACGAACCATCTGGTATTTTTACATTTGGGTGTGTCAAAATATGCATATAGTGGTCATATTGCCTTTTATCTCCAATCATATGATCGGAGGCACCACTATCAACAATCCAAGGATCATTAGTCATGGAAATTTTACCTGCAAAGTTTGCTAAACCTTCATTACCATTGTTTAGATTGGCAGAGGATGTGAGAAAAGACAACAATTTGGAGCATTGATCTACTGTTAGTCCCAGAGTTTGTTGAACTTGATGTTGTGCGACATTAAGTCATGATTTCCTCATTCTGAATTGCGCCATTGCTGTTTACTAGGAATTGATGATCGGGATCCTGTTGTGGCTATATTGATGTAGCCTTGTCGCTGCCTCAAGGCACCTTTTCCATTGCTTCCATGGTTTTGTTGATTAGTTTTCCAATTGGGAGGATACCTTATAATCTCAAAACATTCTTCTTTAAGATGTTCATTTTTGCCACAATGTACACATTTTTTTTAGACCAATTTGCTAAGTTCTAGCCTCTGTTTGAGTAGTTCTTTTCAACACCATTTAGCTTTGTTGCGAATGCTGCACCTTCTATAGTTGATGGCTGATCTGTGTTCTTTTGCATGAGAAATTATTGTTCTTCTTGCAGTGCTAAAGAGAAAATTTTATTGAGTTATGGTGTTGGCTCTATTGATAACACATGAGACCTTAGCCTATCAAAACTGCTATTCAAACCCAGTAAGAACTGATGAGCTTTTTCCCTTTCTCGGTGTTCTTGAAATCCCTTTGCTGCTTCACACTTGCAATGGGGCAAAGGATCACAAATTTGTAATTCCTGCCACAAGGTTTTGAATTTGGTATAGTATTGGGTTAAGGGTTGTCCATCTTCTTGACTAAGGTTAGAGAACTCCTTTTTTATTTTGTAAAGATGAGGTGCATTACTTTGCCCATATCTCTTGCAAAGTTCATTCCATATCTCTTGTGCTATGTCTGCATACATAACACTTTCCTGTATGTATTTAGCTAGAGAATTTCTTAGCCAAGCTTTAACCATAGCATCATTCCTTTTCCATCGCCCAAAATTTAGTGAGTCTGAGTTCGGCAGTTGTAGACTTCCGCCAATGAATCCACCCTTGCTTTTTGCATACAAGGCTGTTTCCATGGAGTTTTTCCATGAAGCAAAATTTTCTCCTGTGAAAGGTGTGGTGATAAACACAAGTCCTGGATGATCTGAAGGGTGAAGAATATATGGTGAATCATCATAATTCTGCATTATAATTTCTCCCCCTTTCGTTGAACTTTGTGACTTTTCTGAACTTCCTTCTTGATCTCCCATTGATGTTATTGACAAGATGGATTCTAGTTCAATTTGTTTGAACCAGGCTCTGATACCATGAGAAAATATTAATGGGAAAAAGATCCTCTTTATTGATTATAATGTGTGTTATATATACAAGCATCTATACATCCAATATAGGAAAAAAATTAAGTTTGCGCCTAAAAAATAAGAAGCAAATAGGAAGTAAGAAATATAAGAAATAAAGCTAAACAAGGAACGTCTAAAATAGGAACATCTATGATACAGGAAAATCTTAACAATCATCCACTCAACGAAGCTCAAAAGAGGGTAGATAGGGTCTATGGCTATTAAAGTGGATTTGGCGAAGGCTTATGACCGGCTTAGTTGGGATTTTATATTAGAGACTTTGACTGATCTTAGTCTCCCGCAAGGCTTCTACAATGTAGTTATGAAATGCCTCACAATGGCTTCAATGCAAGTTTCATGGAATGGAGTCTTATCTGACAGCTTTAATCCAACCAGAGGAATTCGGCAGGGGGATCCAATGTCTCCCTATATTTTTATGTATCTCATGCTATTGATGCTCAGGTAGCAAACAAATAATGGCAGCATACTAAAATAGTGAAGAATGGTCTATTTATTAGTCATTTGTTCTTCGCTGATGACTTGATATTGTTTGCTAGAGCTGATGACAATAGTGCTCAGAGTATTAAAAGTGCTCTTGGTCTTTTTTGTGAGGATTCGGGACAGATGGTGAGTATTGAGAAATCCCAAATATTTTTCTCCAAAAACACCCCGTCGAAAAGCTTGCAAGCTGTGAATAATATTTTGAACTTCTCTATCTCCGACAACCTGGGAAGGTATCATGGGGTGCCAGTAATTCATAGGAAAGCGGGTATACGCTTCTAAAGTAATATTCTGGAACGAGTGAAGCACCGAATAAATAGCTGGGATTCGTCGAACCTCTCTCTTGCAGGCAGAACGGTCCTAGTTAAATCGGTTGCCACTTCGATTCCAAGCTTTTTGATGCGTACTCATATGCTTCCTCATGGAATTTGTAACCAGCTGGATTGTTTAGCTCATAAGTTCATTTGGGGTTCTTTTCTAAAGAATCGTAAAGTGAACCTGGTTACTTAGAAACAGGTGTGCCAACCACGAGATCAAGGAGGTTTGGGTCTCAGGCCAATGCATAAAACACTCTTTCGAATAATAAAGTACCTTGAAGCTGTATAAAATTTCGATTCCAAAAATCTATCTCCATCATCAAAATGTGCATAAAAGAACAAAACATGCAGGCGAATTCAACACAAAAACCATGTCTAAGCCTATACCATCCAGCCAAAAACAGTTTAAAGAACTAGAGAAGTGTTTGCATTCAATTGAATATAGAAGAAAAGGAATAAACCAAACTAAGAATTTGCATAACTCGCCAAAAGGAGTAAGAGCAGTAGCAGTTTATGTTAGGTTGGATTCAGAACTGTTGCAATTGCAGCTTATGTTGAGGGTGGGGGAGAGGAGGAGGAACTTGGGTGATTACCTGGCTACTGGAGATATGAAATGATATGAAGGGAATAGAATTAGTTTTTTTTTTTTTTTTTAGATAAAAGGGAATAGAATTGGGTTAATGAGATGTTTTGGGGTAAGATCAAAACTCGTACTTTTACAACAACATCACCTTTTTTTTTTTTGAAATAAAAGGAACTGTCATTACTGAGAAAGGCTATCTCTAGCCAGAATTTGCACTACAACAGTGGGAGGAGAATTCCACTCCTAAACACCAGCTTGATAACGAGCCATTTGAGCAAATACATGAGCAAGCTCATTGGCGAATCATCTAATAAATCAAAAACATAACTTAGGTAAAGCCTTAAACAATGCAACACAATCAGAAATAATCAAACCAAAACTAGAACATCCAAATGGATTAGGTAGACTAGACACAACAGATAAAGAGTCCAGCTCCACAACAACAGCATCAACCTGAAATTTCTTTAAACCAACTGAGAACTTCTCTTGCACTCAACGCTATAGCATCTTTAGGGGGAGAAAGCACCTGACAATTGGGAAGAACCAGCAACAACTAGGGAACCAACTGAATCCCGTAAAGCAAAGCCACAACCTACATGACCAGAATTGGAAAAAACTGCAACAACATTACTTAAAATTAAATTATAATTTATATATTATTTAATAAAATTACTTATTACTTATTAATTTTTATTATTAATGTAATTTAATTATATAATTTTACACTATCTATACTATAATTTATATTGTTATTATTAATATAATTTATATAATCTATATTTCAATATTAAACTATATTCATTTAGTAACTAATAAAAAATAAAATAGTTATCAACACAATTAAAATTTTGTAACAAAGTAATATATAGACTTTCTCCATTTCAACAAATTTTATGCACTCACAAGCGAATCATGAGTTCCGAGCAAATCAGAAATCACTGGCTCGGTTACATCCCTAGGATTGGGTAGATATTAAGGACACAAATGAATAAATTTTTTTTAAATAAATTAGTTAATTAATTAAAATATAAAAATATAAAATAAGAGTAAAATAATAGAATTTTATAAGATAATTTTTTATAAATTCTAATAAATTATAATATTTTTCTTAAATTTACAAAAATAATATGTTTTCACTAAAAATTTATGTTTTATAGGGTTTTAAATTTTAGTAATTTGTCATCCCCTATTCCATCAATTAGGAAGAACTAGGGACATTAAAATTAATTATCCCCTAATGTATGAAATAATCATCCCCTATTCCACTAATCACAAAGAATTGGTGACATTAAAATTAATCATCCCTCATTGTATTATACAATTGTCTCCTATTGAAAAAAAAAAAAAGCTTCAATAGACATAAAAAAGATTGTCCCCAAAGCTAGAGTTATTTTTCCTAATAAAAAACCGACCCTATTGAAAAAAAAAAAAGAATAAGAGACGGTTATTTAATTAGTCCCCTATTCACTTACTTAATTTGTTAGGAATGGAGTCTTATCTGACAGCTTTAATTCAACCAAAGGAATTCGGCAGGGGGATCCAATGTCTGCCTATATTTTTATTCTATGTATGAAGCACTTATCTCATGCTATTGATGCTCAGGTAGCAAACAAATAATGGCTGAAGAATAAAATTTAGAGAAAAAGAAAAAAAAATTAAAGGGAAATATTTTTCCATGATATTAAAAGAAGGATTACGTCCCTTATATATACACACAGAAATCTTAATCACAACCTAATTAGGAATAGAATAACATCCTAAATAGAATAGAACTTTATTCCTAATTGTATACAAATATTTACTTCCTAATATATACAATAAAAATATTTAATTCCTCAACACTTCCCCTCAAGTTGGTGAATATATGTCAATCATTCACAACTTGTCAAGTGAGTTATAGAATGTTTTTCCGGATACAGCCTTTGTGAGGATGTCAGCTAGTTGAGTCTGAGATGAAACATATGAAAGATCAATTGTCTCTTGGTTCAGATGATCTTTTATGAAATGTCTGTCGACCTCCAGATGCTTAGTTCGATCATGTTGAACTGGATTGTTTGCAATTGCTATAGTTGTCTTGTTATCACAATGTAACAACATAGGCTTCAGATGTTTTAATCCTATATCTTGAACAATTCGCATTACCTAGAGCAACTCACATACTCCATAAGCCATTCCTCTAAACTCAGCTTCAGTGCTTAACCTTGCTACAACTTTCTGCTTGTTGCTTCTCCAAGTGACTGAATTATTTCCAACAAATGTAAAGTACCCAGATGTTGATTTTTAATCAATTTGATCTCCAGCCCAATCAACATCAGTATAGCCAGTAATTTCATAATCCTTATTCCTCCCAAAGAATAACCCTTTACCTGGAGAAGACTTTAGATATCTTAATATTCGGTATATTGCATTCATATGTTCTTTACTTGGAGAATGCATGAACTGACTCACAATACTTACTGTATAAACAATGTTTGGCCGAGTATGAGATAGATAAATCAACCTTCCCACCAACCTTTGATACTGATATCTATCAGTTGGAACTTGATCTTCTAGGACTGAAAGTCTATGGTTGACTTCAATGAGAGTCTCGGCTAGCTTACAATTAAGCATCCTCTTCTCTGTCAGTAGGTCCATTATGTACTTTTATTGGCAAAAAGAAATTCCTTAAGCCTATCTTGCAACTTCAATTCCTAAAAAATACTTCAAGTTACCTAAATCCTTAAGTTCAAACTCAAATGCTAATTGTCTTTGTAAGATTGTTGTTTCACTCGGATCATTTTCAGTGACCACCATATAATCAATATATACAATCAGTGCTGTGACTTTACCTAACTTCTGTTTGATGAATAGTGTGTGATCAGCATCACTTTGCTTGTATCCAAGCTTCCTCATAAAGGTTGAGAGTCATCCAAACCATGCTTGAGGTGATTTCTTGAGTCCATACAATGCTCTCTTTAGTTTGCACACTCGGTAAGTACATTTAGTTCCGAGTAGTGGATCCATATATACTTCTTCATCTATGGTTCCATTCAAAAATGCATTCTTTGCATCAAATTATCGCAGTGGCCAGTCTAGATTGGCAGCTAAGGAAATAAGGACTCGGATGGTGTTCATTTTTGCTACTGGGGCAAATGTATTTTCATAGCCAATTCCATACTTCTGAGTATACCCCTTTGCTATCAACCGAGCTTTATATCAATTTATGCTTCCTTTTGGATTGAGTTTGACAGTAAATATCCACCTGCACCCCATCATTTTCTTTCCTTCCAGAAGAGGAACAAGATCCCATGTCCGATTCTTCTGCAATGCCTCCATTTCATCATTCATAGCTTTCTTCCAATTCAGATCATCTAAGGCTTCCACATTACTCGGAATAGATACAGTAGATAATTAATTTACAGTAAGTGCATGTGAGTTAGACAAATGGTTGGTTAATATGAAGTTGTTGATAGGGTATTTAGCTTTGGTATGAAGGTCCGGATCATATTATTTTTTTGGAACCCCTCTATTGATCCTAGAAGGATAACGAGGCTCATTATTTGGAATTAAAGGAGACAAGTTCACCTTATTATGCACCGCATCTGGAGTTTCTTCAGCTTTTGGTATAGGTTGGGAAGATGTACTATCTTGATTACTCGGATATTCTTCAATGATTTATTTGGGTGAGATGTTCATACTCGGAACATTAGATGTCTGTCCGGGTGAGATGCTCGTACTCAGAACACCAGATGTTTGTCCAGGTGAGATGCTCGAAACATTCGGAATGCTAGATGTCTGTCCGAGTGAGATGCTCGGAACACTCGAAACATTTGGGAGACTCGGATTCGGAACACTCAGAATGCTATCTTCAAGCTCAAAGAAGTTTAGATTTTTCTCCCCCTGAAGAGAGCACTCGGAGTGGGAGAAGAAAGGATAATTTTCATGAAACCGAACATCCCGAGTGACATACATCTTTTTTGTATTCGGATCATAACACCGATATCCTTTTTGTAAATCCGTAAGCTAACAAAGATACATCGGATAGCTCGAGGGTCTAATTTATCGAGTGTCTGATGAACATATGCCAAGCATCTAAAAACTTGGGGTTCGAGATTGTTGAGGAGGTGGAGATATGACAAGTTCCTGAAGTTTTTAAAGAGGAGTTTTAAAATCGAGTACTCGTAATGGTGTTCGGTTTATGAGGTGCGCAGCGGATCGAACAGCTTCTCCTCAGTATTCTCAAAGAACATTCATGTCAAATAGTGATGCTTGGACAACTTCCAATAAATGCTGGTTCTTTCGTTCGGCTATACCATTATGTTAAGGAGTGCTGGCATAAGATGTTTGGTGGCGAATGTCCTTTTTGTGGCAGAAATCATTGAGAATTGAGTTAACATACTCCCCACCATTATCAGACTGTAAGACTCAAATTTACTCTGGTATTGTGTAGCCACCATGTTGTATAGGTCCTGAAACTTGGAGCACACATCTCCTTTATTAAAAAGTAGTGATACCCAGGTCATCTAGGTATATTCATCAATAAACGTTACAAAATATCGAGCACCAGATAGAGTAGGAATCCGAGCAGGTCCCCATACATCAGAATGAATGGTCATAAATGGAATTGATTTTTTATTATAACTCGATACATAAGAAATTCGGTAGCCTTTTGCCAATTCACAAACATCACACTTAAATTCTGAGTCTGTGGTATGTAAAAATAAATTCAGTTTTATTTGTCTAAGATAATGAAAAGAGAGATGCCCAACACGACGATGCCACAAGATTACTTGGTCTTTACTCGAGCAACTTCTACAAAACCTTATTAACTTGACTTGACTTCCGCTTTGAATCATCATGCAACTCAAAATAGTACAACTTTCCACGTTTAACACCAGAGCCAAGAATCCAGTGCGTTGCAATGTCCTGAAATACACAATAATTAGGCCAAAATTTGATAGTGCAATTCAAGGTTTCTGTGATTTGATCAACAAATAGTAGATTACAAGAAAGAGATGGAACAATAAGAACAATATCTAAATTAAGAGAGTTGGAGTTAGATACTGATCCCTCATGAGTGACTGGTGCTATGCCTCCATTAGCAGTTAGAATATTTTATTAGGTTGATGGACGGCTAGATGTAAGAAGGTGAGTGGAGTTTATCATATGATTAGTAGCACCTGTATCAATAATCCATGTATTATTTCGAGTAAGATTTGTCATACCTGAAGTGGTATCAAGATCACCACTTGGTTTAGTAGAAGTAGTAATTGCAACCTTACCGAGCTTTTTACGAGGCTTTTTGTTGAAATCCCACAATTTCATAGCACCATTCCTTGGAGTGTCCAACTTCACCACAATGAGTACAGGTGTATGTGGTGGGCTTACTCGGTATCTTTCCTTTGAACTGGGGCCGAGTCTAAGCTATTATAAGTACAGAATGATCCGGCAGTATCTTTGGCTCTTCCATCGTATGTCGTTGGTTATGATCCCTTCGAACATATGCATAACTAGACTCGAGATCAAGAGGTGGATCCTTTCAGAGTATTTCACTCCTAGCATTATTAAATTCAGAATCAATCTCGACTAGGAAAATATGTGTTCGAAGCCGGGTAATATGTTTATGGAGTGATACTACTCCATTAACATCCTCTCCTTATGCACACATCCGGGCATCAATTTCTGAAATATTCCAATCAATTCATTATAGTATGCAGGTAATGGCTTACCATTCTGACATGTTGTGAATGATTTCTGGTTCAATTCAAATAACTAGGTTTTGTCAGACCCATCATAGAAGGTTTTTGAGACAACATCCCATATCTCCTTTGCTGTTGGAAGACGGATGAATCTCTGCATCAATGTTGGACTCATCAAGTCAATCAGCCAACTTTTGACTCGATTATTATCAAGGAGCCAAGTCTCCAATGCTTTATCTCCTATTGGTGGCTTTGGCGTAGTGCCATTCAGAAAGCCAGATTTATTTATGGCTATAATTCGCATCTTCATGATCTGTGACCATAGAGTATAGTTTGTATCATTAAGAATAATTCTTGTGGGAAAGGGAGAATTATCTTGAAGGGTTTGAATAAAGTTGGGTGTTCCATGGGATACGATGGATGTGTTTTTAATGGTCATGATTCTGAGTATGAGCATCTTACTTGGAAAGACATTTGATGTTCCGAGTACGAGCATCTCACCCGAACAGATCATCGAAGAAAAACTGAGTAATCAAGATAGTACATCTTCCCAACTCACACAAGAAGCTGAAGAAACTCTGGATGCGGTGCATAATAAGATAAAGTTGTCTCCTGTAATTCCAAATACTGAGCCTCGTTATCCTTCTAGGATCAATAGAGGGGTTTTGAAAAAAAAATGATCCGGACCTTCGTACCAAAGCTAAATACCCTATTAAAAACTTCATATCAACTAACCATTTATCTAAATCACATGCACTTACTATAAATCAATTATCTACTGTATCCATTCCGAGTAATGTGCAGGAAGCCTTAGATGATCCGAATTGGAAGAAAGCTATGAATAATAAAATGGAGGCATTGTAGAAGAACCAGACATGGGATCTTGTTCCTCTTCCAGAAGGAAAGAAAACGGTGGGGTGTAGGTGGATATTTACAGTCAAACTCAATCTAGATGGAACTATAAATCGATATAAAGCTCAATTGGTAGCAAAGGGGTATACTCAGAAGTATGGAATTAACTATGAAGATACATTTTCCCTAGTAGCAAAAATGAATACCATCCGAGTCCTTATTTCCTTAGCTGCCAACCTGGACTGGCCGCTGCGACAATTTGATGTAAAGAATGCATTTTTGAATGCAACCATAAATGAAGAAGTATATATGGATCCACCACCCTGAACTAAATGTACTAACCGAGTATGCAAACTAAAAAGAGCATTGTATGGACTCAAGCAATCACCTCGAGCATGGTTTGGATGACTCTCAGCCTTCATGAGGAAGCTCGGATATAAGCAAAGTGATGTTGATCACACACTGTTCATTAAACATAAGTTAGGTAAAGTCATTGCACTAATTGTATATGTTGATGATATGGTGGTCACTAGAAATGATCTGAGTGAGACAACAATCTTGCAAAGACAGTTAGCATCTGAGTTTGAACTTAAGGATTTGGGAAACTTGAAGTATTTTTTAGGGATTGAAGTTGCAAGATTAGCTCAAGGGATTTCTCTTTGCCAGCGAAAGTATATAATGGACCTACTGACAAAGACTGGGATGCTTGATTATAAGCTAGCCAAGACTCCCATTGAAGTCAACTATGGACTTTCAGTCTGAGAAGGTCAAGTTCCAACCGATAGAGATAAGTATCAAAGGTTAGTAGGAAGGTTGATTTACCTATCTCATAATCGGCCAGACATTACTTATGTAGTAAGTGTTGTGAGTCAGTTAATGCATTCTCTAAGTAAAGAACATATGAATGTAGTGTACCGAATGTTAAGATATCTAAAGTCTTCTCCAGGTAAAGGGTTATTCTTTGGGAGGAATAAGGATTATGAAATTACTGGCTATACTAATGCTGATTGGATTGGAGATCAGACTAATCAAAAATCAACCTCTGGGTACTTTACATTTATTGGAAATAATTTAGTCACGTGGAGAAGCAAAAAGCAAAAAGTTGTAGCAAGATCAAGTGCTGAAGCTGAGTTTAGAGGAATGGCTCATGGGGTATGTGAGTTGCTCTGGGTAAGGAAAATTATTCAGGATCTGGGATTAAAGCATCCCAGGCATATATTGTTACATTGTGATAACAAGGCAGCCATAGCAATTGCAAACAATCCAGTTCAACATGATCAAACTAAACATGTAGAGGTTGATAGACATTTCATAAAAGATCATCTAAACTAAGGGACGATTGATCTTTAATATGTTTTGTCTCAGACTCAACTAGTTGACGTCCTTACAAAGGTTGTATCCAGAAAAATATTCTACAACTCACTTGGCAAATTAGGAATGATTGACATACATTCACCAACTTAAGAGGGAGTGTTGAGGAAGTAAATATTTTTATTGTATATATTAGGAAGTAAATATTTGTATACAATTAGGAATAAAGTTCCATTCTATTTAGGATGTTATTATATTCCTAATTAGGTTGTGATTAGGATTCCTGTATGTATATATAAGGGGTGTAACCCTTCTTTGAACATCAATAAAAAAATATTTCCTTTGAAATTTTCTTTCTTTTTCTCTAAATTTTATTCTTCAATGACAAATGTGTTATTGATATCGTTAAGGGTCAGAATTCATGTTCGTTGCAAAACTTCCCTCTTCTAGGAACTTCGTCGTTTACTAAATAGAGATTGATTAGCACATGTTGACCATATTTTTCGAGAGGCTAATAATTGTGCTAATTTTTTAGCCAATGTTGGTATTAGAGCTCCTTTAGGCTATGTTTATCTTGAAAGGCCTCCTTTTGGTATTCAAGGTTTACTGTTTAATGACATTGTGGGAGCAGCTACTCCTAGACAATGCCTGATGTAATTTGGTTTCCCTAGGCTCTTTGCCTTCTTTCGAATGAAAAAAAAAGAATCCTAAACCAAACAACTGATTAATGGTTGAAACACTTAAGAATTAAGTCACATAATAATAATAATAAAATTTTTACTATTATTGTTAAAAGAAATTAACAAATCAATATCTTAATTGAATGAAAATGAGCAATGAGGAAGAAATTAGTATCAATATAAGGATCACCAAATAGAAATGATAAAAAAAAATTATTTTTAAAAATAAAAATAATAAGAGATATCATAGTTATTGAGAATTCATTTAAAATTTCAAATGTTGAATTAGAATTTTAAATGCTTGTTTACAATTAAATGAATCTAAGTCCCCAAAACGTGGTCGTTTAATGTAGTTGCATATTTCAAAATAGAGAGTGATTTTACAGACTCTGTCGATTCACTGCTTCTTTTTCTTCTTCTTCAGCACCATCACTATAAATCCATATTTTGCTCCATATTCCAATTATTTTCAGAACCCTAAGTTCTTTTTCCACTTTCTTGCCTAACTGCAGCCATTGTCGTCACCGCCACAGTAAATTCCTCCAATCACAACCACTCTAGTTCTTAATCTCTCTACCATATAAAACATGACAGTAAGGAAAGAAGAGAATTGAAGAAGAGATAGCATAATTCTCATTGAATAATTGAATTATATACAACAAATGGATAAAACTGAATCAGATATGCAGGAAACTAAATCAGATATGCTATGCCTATAATGACTCTAACTAACTTGATTATACATCTAGTTTGAATATAATTCAAATATACAAATTCAAATACAAAAGATAACAGTACAACTAAAGTTGAGTTAGGCAAGATCATATCGTTAATATGTCCCCTTAAGATTGAAGCCCGGTACAGACACCAATCTTGTTCCAAAGAATCTGAAAGTTGTGCCCTATGATAGACTTAGTCAAAAAATCTGCTAATTAGTCTTGACTATTCACATGAGAAATATGAAGAAGACCTTGCTAAACTAAATCCCTTACAAAATAATAATTAATGGGAAGATGTTTCGTTTGAGAATGAAAGACTGGATTAGCACTGAGTTGAGTTGCACCCACATTATCACAATATATGACTGCACACTTAGATAATGTAACATTTAGCTCCTTACGAAGAATACATACCTAAGTTATTTCAGCAGCGGTAGTAGCAACAGCCCTATATTCAGCCTCTGTAGATGATTAAGCATGAGTTCTTTGCTTTTTGGAACACCACGAAATTGGATTTTAGCCAAGATAAAAAACATAGGATGTTGTAGAGGACCAATTATCTTTGTTTCCACCCTAATCCACATCGAAAAAGGCATGCAAGGTTAATGGAGATTGACTATGAAGTTGAATGCCATATCTCGTGGTACCAGAAAGATGCCTTAACAAACGTTTAACCATAGACCAATGTTCAGTTGTGGGAGTTTGCATGTATTGAGACAACTTATTAACCGCATATGCCATCTCAGGTCTGGTGATTAGCAAATACTGTAGACTGTTAACAACCATTCAATATTCCTTTAGATCAGTTAAGGAAATGGCCGAATGTTAAGTAAAAGAGAATGATGAAGGGAGTGGTGTTTGAATTGATTTTGAATTAAGCATGCTGGTACGAGTTAAAAGATCAATAATGTACCTTTGTTGAGATAATAAAACCCCATGCTTGGTTGGTACAACTCAACACCAAGAAAGTAGGAAAGTGAACCCAAATCTTTGAGAGAAAAGCGATTTGAAAGAGTGTGACAAAGCTTTAAAGAACTTCTTGACCTAACCTTGTAAGAATAATGTCATTAACATACACCAACAAGTATAAAACAATAACACTTATTGATATATGAATAATGAGGTGTCAGACAATGAATTCCTAAAACCAACTTGTATAAAAAATTGTCTGAGTTCATAATACCAGGCCCTAGGTGCTTGCTTTAGGCCATATATGGATTTTTTTAATTTGCAAACATGATTTGGAAGATCTTTGTCAACAAATCTAAATGGTTGGGACACGTAAACATCTTCATGTAGAGTCCCTTGTAGAAAAGCATTATTAACATCTAGTTGGTGAAGACTCCAGCCATTGGATAGTGTTATATTGAGAATAACCTGAATTGTGGTGGGTTTAACCACAGGGCTGAAAGTGCTGTGAAAATCAATGATGAGGCGTTGATTGAAACCCTTTGCAACTAATCTTACCTTAAACCTGTCAATTGAACCATTTAAGTTTCTTTTAATTCGAAAAACCATTTAGAGCCAATGATGTTTTGATAAGAAGAAGGAACAAGTTCCTATGTACCATTACCAACATGAGCATCAAACTCTTCACTCATTGCCTTCCATCATTTAGGATCAGAAAGTGTTTGTTTTGCCGATGTAGGTTTTGAATCAACGATGTGGGTAAATTAAGTTGTGATAAATTAAGTTGTGAGATTTAATTTTTGAATGGGTTTTGTTATGTTGTTTGTGGAACGGGTAGTCATGGTGTGTGTAGGAGGAGGTGGCTGTGTTATTGAAGAAGGTTGGTTAAAAAGAATAGAGTTTGATGGAGAAGAAGCCATGGGATGTGTATTTATTCGAAGGAGTGGTTATCAGATGAACTAGTCATATGCACATTGTCTGTGTGGGAGCTATCCAAACATGAAGTATGAATGCCTGTAGGGGGAATTTGTATTGCTGGTGGAGTCCATGAAATGGCAGAGTTGTAGTTGGTTTCATCGACCTTTGGATTTATCACAAATAGACTCTACAAATTACATATGCCGAGAAAGAAATATTTTTTATGTTGGGACATGGTAACATAAATAAGCACTTTGAGTAAGAACGTAGCCTAGAAAGACACATGGTTGAGACCAAAATTCTGATTTGTTTGATGTGTATGGATGAGTCCAAGGGTAACACAAACGCCCAAAAATTCAAAGTTTGGAATAATTGGTTTTATTGCCAAAAAGACATTCATATGGAGACCCTAGATTTAATGTTTTGGTTGGCATATGATTGATTAAATATACTGCAGTGGAGAATGCATATGACCAAAACTTGATAGGCATTGGAGCTTGAGTTAAAAGAGTGAGTCCGGTTTCAACAAAATGTCTGTGACAATGTTAAAAAAAACCATTATTTTATTGATAAGGATGAGAAGTGTTTCTGTTGTTTGTTCTATTTGAGGTGTTTTGAGTATTTTGGTAGGAGAAAGAGTTGTTGTAGTTTGGATTTCTGAAGTTTGATGAATTACGGTTGTTAGGTTTGGTGGCTAGATTTGCTGTTGCAGGGAAGTGAACAGGTTCAATCTTTGTGGTGGTCACTTCAAAGGTAAGCAATTTTTCATGTAGTTCTTCAGAGGAGATAGGTGATTCTCGGGCTTGAATTGATCTGGCAAGTTCTTTGTAGTCATTTCCTAAACCTACAAAAATAATGTCAGTAACATCTTTAATATCCATTGGAGAACCCAATAGTGCTAGTTCATCAACTCTAGCCTTTATGGTGTGCAGAAAATCTGTAGTTGTCATGGCGCCTTTGGTTAGAGATTTGATATGTTGTTTGATCTATTTTATGCGTCCCCTTGATGGTTTTGCGTAAGTAGATGCTAATATGTCCCAGCTTGTTTAGACATTGTTGAATTGGCCATGAATGGAACTATATTTGGAGAAAGTGAGCCAACTATGGCATTGAGGATCAATTGATCCTGTTAAATCCATAAAGAATGAGCTGGATTGGGGTTGGAGTTGTTATTGGGTGTTGTTGTTGATGCAGGGCAAGGCTTTGAGCCATCTATATAGCCAAGGATATCATAACCAATAAGAAGAGTTTGAAATTGGAGCTTCCACGATGGGTAATTGCTCCTGGTTGGTTTGATTTGGGGCTTGGACTGCTGTATTGATGGTGATTAAGGTGGAGGGGTCGTTGGAATTTCAAGTTCCATTGGAGATTTCAGTAGTGTTGGCCATGATGAGGAATAATAGGATCAGGAGCTATTTCTGCTCTGATACCATATAGAACATGACAGTACGGCAAGAAAAGAATTGAAGAAGAGATAGGATAATTCTCATTAGA
The DNA here is from genome assembly GCA_947683625.1 of Mallotus nudiflorus. NCBI lineage: Eukaryota > Viridiplantae > Streptophyta > Magnoliopsida > Malpighiales > Euphorbiaceae > Mallotus > Mallotus nudiflorus. Next base: position 1,458,462 of record CANTUR010000325.1, read on the forward strand.
TGATTGAATTATATACAGCAGATGTATAAAACTGAATCAGATATGCAGGAAACTAAATCAGATATGCTATGCCTACAATAACTCTAACTAACTTGATTATACATCTAGTTTGAATACAATTCAAATATACAAATTCAAATACAAAAGATAACAGTACAGCTGAAGTTGAGTTAGTCAAGATCATATCCTTAACGCACCACACTTTCTTCTCTCCACAATCTCCTCTCTCTTTCGCAACAAACCTTAAATTCCTTATCTTCTCTAGTAAAACCCAAAAATGTCAACTTTATTTCATGTCCGTACAATACTAACCATCTCATGCCACTAGAGTCTCTCTTTCTTCACTCTCTTCGCTGCCCATCTCCTCTTTTTCAAGACCCAGGCAGCTGATCTTTATGACTTTCTTCATTACCCGAAAACATTAAACTCCCAAAATCCCTCAAAAACCATTTTTAACGACTCTAACAGCACTGACTTGTGTTTGTCCTTGGATGGGTATTAATCCTGATATTCTCATCAAAGCTTTCCGTCTTGATAAAGAATTGGTGGCTTATCTTCAAAACCAAACATGGATCAATCCATAACAAAAGCATATGCATTCATACATATTAATTGTATACAACCTGATGTTCGGTATCATCAGCTAGACTTGACGAGGCTCCCAAACACTACTGGTGATCCTGCAAAACACAAATAAACGACTTCTGGATGTAGGACGATTTCTGTATCTAAAATTTAGAAGCACTCTGATATTTAAGTTAGTATATTTGTGTATAAGACAACATGTAATAGTGGGAGAGAATAACGGTTACTGTTCGAAAAAATTTATAATATTCATATCCATATATATAAAGATAATTATTCTTCTTGTTCTTGGTAGAGTTGAATCAGATCAGATGAACCAGTTGCACTTTTCTTCGACTTCTGAGCAATGAATGACTGATTAGAACAGAGAAAAACTATAGCAAAAGTACATGATGTAATTCAAGCCAAAGTTGATTTATTTTACTAACAAAGCCAGTACCTTACAAACACTAAATGAATCTAGTTAATGAAAAATTATATCCAAATAAAAGAAACAGATAACCCAAGAGTGATTAACTTAATTTTTATGTAATTACTATAGATAATCAGGACTTCTCCAATTGATCTCCACCATCTATGTACTAATATTTATATAAAAAAAAAAAAAAAATCTATGTATTAATATACACATTTTGTTGGCCATGCATGAATCCTCAGTTCACCTCTTTGAAGCACTTACTCGAAGAATTAAGTAGGGTCAAATGCACAACAGGGTAAGGTATTGAACTTTAGCAGGATCATTAATAGCATTTGGGAGCCTCATCGAGTCTATATCAGGATGCCGAACATCAACATCCAAACCCATCATTTTGGAAAATTAATTAAACCAAAAGGCTATTCAGTTCATGTACGTCCTTTTAAGTTCAGCCATAACCTGCAACCATTCTTTCTTGCCACTTAAGGAGAGAGCATTTATTAATTCATTTGATACCTCACCCCTGCATGAACCATTCAGACATATTGACTGTATGTATATATCAAGGACAAAGCTGCAGGTGGCGATGTAATGTTCCAATTCAAAATTAATAATTCAATCAAATCTTCCAATAAAAACAAATAAAATACTCGAATAATTAGTACCAAGTGTGACATTTGATCGTGCGATACCATCTCTAGAATGGTCTTACTTTCCTCTTGTAAGGACATGTGTGTTAAATAATATATAAATATATTTTGATATATGTAATGTTAATAAAATTTTAATTTCATTATATATATTATAATTAATTAAGTATATTTTTATTTATTTATTTTAAAAATTTTATTTATGTAAAATAATTTATTTGTAATTCTATTATTTGAAAATATTAAAATTATTAATAATAATATTGTTAATATTATTATTATTATCACTTCATTATTATCAACATGCATGTATATTATTTTATTTTAATTATCATTACTTTTAAAAAGCATTTTTATTATTAATTCTAATGTTATATATAATTATTTTAATCTGGGGTTATTTTATCAATGCTATGAGTTGGGTAGGTGTGTGGGTATATATACGTATAAGTATAGGTCATTAAGCTCATGAGACGCCCGATCAAAACCCATCACTTCCTTTTTCTTTCCTCCTCATGCCATTCTTTTCCTTCTCTCCTCGTCTCTGTGCTTTAACCAGCAGCACCACCATCACTTAGCCACTGAACCACCATCTTCACCGCCATATGTTGCTTCCTCACTTCCTTGCTAACGTAGAACTGAAGCCTCCTGATCCAGCCCCTCCTTCGTCTTGCAGAAGGGACAACAGTCTTCCAGCCCCTGCAGTGCGATGCCAGCTCCTCTGCCACCTGCAGTCATCGAAGACAGCAACAATTCCAGCTTTGATGACAACAACTCCTTTAGTAGCCCCTTCCTCTATTCTTGAATCTCAGCTGTGGTAGGATATAGGTTAGTGGTTAGTTAGTTTTTGGGTTGATTTTAGTTGATTTAGGTTGTTTATTAGTTGATGTTGTTAGTTTTGAGTGATTTATGTGGGTTGAGTTTAATTTTAATTTTTGGTAAATTAATATAATATTTTCTTAATTATCCAGAAATTTTTTTTTTTTTTATGTTTGGTTAATTTTTGGATTGATCTATGTATATATTTGGTTGAATTTAATTTTGGGGATATAAAAATGATTTATGTTAATTAATTTAATATTTAAGAAGTTTTGAATAATTAATTTTAGGTATTTTAAGTGTTATTTATATTTTGTTAATTATGCTAATTAATTACTTTGGTTGGAAAAATTTTGGAGTTAGTAATTTTAGAATTAATAAAATAATTTTTAGTAAATTTATATAATTTTTTAGAATTATTATTTTTATGTGAATATTAGAATTGAGGAATAAATGTGTATTTTTATTGAAAATATAGCTAAATATTATGTTTTAAATGATTTCAGAATTTTATAGGATATTAAATTAATTTTTATAAATTATTTGCTATTTTTAGCTAATTAATATTAATTTTTAAAAATTATATTCCAATAATACATTATTTACTATTTTGGTGATTAAATGGATTTTAAATTACTTTTATCATATAATTGAGCTATTTGAATAATTAAATGCGAAAGTGACTATTGTATATTGAATATTTGAAAAAAATTGGATTTTTATATGTTTATATAAATTATTTGAAATTTTTATTAACTATTGTGAAGTTTAGAAGTATATTTGCTTACAGGATTGATTTTACTTCTATAGAGGAATCTCCATTTTACAGAGGAGATTCTGTCGAATTTTTGATAAATTTCTCGTATAATGTGACGTCGGGTCAATTCTAAGTTTTGAATTCTAAGTTAAGTTTTTCTTGGAAATTCTAGAAGTTAGGGTTTTTATTTTCTGACAGTCGTTTTATTTTGTCTTTTAGCTGCCCCTCCAGTTGTGTCTACCAGTCGAAGTTGGACACGACGTAGTAAAGGTGCGTCTTCATCTTGTAAGTTAATATTCGATCTGTATGTTGGGTTTTTAAATTAAAAATATAAAGTTATGATGAATTTAAATTTATGAGAATTCAAGTCGGTATTCTTTATATGATATTGCATTGTTTAATTTTATAGCTGTTTAATTTTAATTTTAATTTTATTTATTCTAATTTTCTTTGTTTTATTTATTTTCATTTATTTTAAATAAATTACGGTAGAACGGACTACCTGATGGGTTTCATCAAGATTGTGTGCGCATCAGTAAAAATATTTGGTTATATTGATTATATTACTCGGGCTGAAGGTCTGATGATGTTTTGCTCTCGAACACCGTCAGTAATATGATAATTGATCATATTAATTAAAATACTGGGACTGAAGGTCTGGTGATACTTTACTCTTGGACATCGCTAATAAAGTTGGATTTATATTTATTAAATCATTGGGGCCGATGGTCTGGTGATGTTTTGCTCTCGGACACTGCTAGTGATATTGGATTAAGTGATGTGACTGCGATAGTGTATCCTGGTAATACTTTGCTCTCGGGATCCGACAATCTTAGATATAAGTGAGTCGATTGACTGTTAGAATTGAAGACTAGGGTTCTACCTTGTTTTTAGACTATAATGTTTTTAAAGCATTTAGAAATTTATTTACTCTCTTTTGAAAAATGAATTTCTTATATGTATATCAAATGAATTGAATAAAATTATAAATATATTATGTTTTCATAAAAATCTATTTTAAAGGAAATTTTCAAACCGTATTCATTTCTTTTATTATCTTATTAAGTAAGGTCTGATTCCTCTCAACTTTTTTTTTTAGGAGTTTAAGAGTTTTCTATTAGGTCTACTTCCCTACGTCGAGTAGCTTCCTCACCGGTTATTTTATGTAGGTCTATATAATTGTGTTTATATTAGTATCTGTGTACTATAATAAAGAAATTGTATAATTGCATACTCTAATTTGGATAATATGTATTTGAGATTATGCACTGAGATATTATTTTATATAACTGATTATTATTATGTTATGAATGATGATGGTATAGTTTATTTAAATTGAGAAAAATCAGTTTGATAATGTGCATCATGATTTAATTATTTTATTGTAAGATTTTAAAGTGAAATGTTATACATTTTTCTTTTAAGACTTACTACGAGTTTCGATAACTTTAATCTTTTTCATTTTCTTATACCGGTCACGTGTCCTTGGATTCGGATTATGACACCTTTTCTATTATTGACTAGGATATCATTACCCACAGTTAGTGTTGTATGAGGGAGACTTAAGTGCCAAGTGTGACATTTGATCGTGCGATACCATCTCTAGAAATGTATTACTTTCCTCTATTATTGACTAGATATCATTACCCACAAGTAACGATATAGTTAGTGTTATACGAGAGAGAATTAAACCCATGAGTAAATTAATGTTAATCACTCTTCAACCAGCAATAGCAAGCAAGTTAGCGTCGAACATGTACATTGCCAGGCAAACGCAAATCCACAGATTGGTGTAGCATGCATGAGATAGATCATGCTCGAAACGAACTAAATCCTTCATTTTTTTGTAGCCTAGTTTTTTTTATTTAATTTTTAATTTTTAAATTTTTTATTTTAATATTATAATAATTATGATTAATTAATTAAAATACTATTATAATTATAATAATATTATAATTTTTGTTTTAAAATTGTAAAATAATAATAATAATAATAATATTATTATTATTATTATTATTATTTATATGAGTGTTGTGTATGGGGAACCATTGTTATATTATAGACTTTTATCTATCTATATTGCGATATAGATTAGGGATTCAGCACACTGTGGACTTAAAAAAGGTAAAACACACTTTTTTGTCAACGTTTTTAGTCTACTTTTTTTTTTCTTTTTTTGGTTCACGAGTTTGCTTGTCTAATTTTTAGCTCTCTCTGTTCTTCTTTAAGCTTAATTGTGATGCTGCCCTTTCTTTAGACGCTAATTCCGCAGGATACGGTGCTGTGTTCAGGGATTCAACTGGTGCGGTTTTTCTATCGGCAGCTAAAAGAGCATTCCCTGCATCTTCTAGTGGAGAAGCGGAGCTTCATGCTCTTCTTCGCTATGGCCTTACGGTTGCTCGAGATGCTGGTTTTCAAAGTCTGTATGTTGAGTGTGATAATGCTACTGTTATCACTTCTATCCAACAGGGCAACTTTGGTTTATCTCCATATAATAACAAAATCAGTACACCAGTTCAGCAAATCAACTCAGTAACTTCACCTCACCTGCAGTTTTGTTCTTCATTTTTAATCCCTCACGTTACTGTTACTTCTGCAGCCAATATTGGAGACTGCAGAGCTTCTCATGGTCATCATCGCATTGAGTTTCTTGTTACAAAATTCATACTGTCACTAATTTATTTTACTGGCTGTATTTCTATTGGTTGCAATATTCCTTAGTTACAGAATTAGTTTTGTATATAATACATCCAAAAGATGATGAAAAAATATGAAGTTCATTTTGCACAAATTCACTTTTCTGTTATATAAACTTAAAAAGATGTACGTGAGTAGATAAATATGATGAAACTACAGTGTTTAACCAATGCATTACATGAATTAATTAATGAATATATGATATTTAATTAATGAATCTATATAGTATAATGAAACTGAGTAAAAGTGATGAATTTATAGTGTTTAATTAATGAGTCTAGATGAGTTAACTAATGAATTTATAGTATTTAATTAATGAATGTATATATAAAATAATGAATTTGAGTATTTAAAAACAATGAATTTGTAGTGTTTAATTATTGAACCTATACGAGTTAACTAATGCACCTACAATAATTAACTAATGAACCAAAATAAAGTATAGTCATATATATGCAAATTAATGAACCACTACATTACAACTAATGAACTTATATGCACAAACTAATAAACATGAAGTTATGAAGTTATAACTAATTAAGAACAATAATGGCTATTAGTTTTCAGAACTTAAACACATCAAATTCATTTGTTTGATGTGTTTAACATCAATTTATCATATGACTTTCCTTGTTGGAAAGCACAGACCGATGGGCAGATTCCTTGCCCTCCTAAAGATCAAGGTGGCTGTGGTACTAGGATGCTAGTGCTAAGATGTGTCTTTGAAGCTAATATGGTTCAAAAGTTAATTAAAAATATAGAGGAACTTACTATGAATTATAAGCCACCAGAAATTGATTTCATTCAAGGATGCTATTTGTGCTGTCCTTTCAGTTCTACTAACTGCATAATGAAAGATTTTAAAGTGAGGAAAGCAGCAGATAGAGAGAAAATGCTCTTCGGTTGGGAGAAAATGAAATTGAGCATTTTCAAATGCATTGGATGAGAGGTGAACATGTTATAGTTAGAAATGTACTTGAAAAAACATCTGGTTTACGTTGGGAACTAATAGTCATGTGGAGGGATCTTAGAGGCGCACAAAAGATATTAGAAGAGGAAGCACAAAGGTTAAACCCATCAATTGCATGGACTGGTGCGAGGTAAATTTTTGTCTGCGTTCAAAAAATCGCCCACCTTGGGTGGAGAAGGCCTTATCTCCATAACCAAGGTTGTTGTGCTTGTGCAGACACAGCAAATGGAAAGACATTAGTAAAGTAGACATTAAAAAAATAAGACGCATTTTCCCCTCGCACGTGCGTAACAACCCTTGATCCATATTACTATATAGACAAGGATTCATAATATAATTTGACTACGTGGGGCCTTTATGCATGAATTTGTATGAATATTGTGTGTGGTCTAGTTATATATATATATATATATATATATTATAATGATTATGATTAATTAATTATAATAATATTAAAAATAATATCACAATTATAATAATATTATGAATTTTTTGTTTTTAATTTTAACATTATTATTATTATTTTAATCTAATAAATTATAATAACAATTATTATTATTATTATTATTATTATTTATGCATGAGTGTTGTCCATGAATTTGCACGAGTGCGGTGAGTGGCCTAGGTTTTTTTTTAAATTTTAAATTTTTTTATTATAATGATTATGATTAATTAATTAAAATAATATCATAATTATAATAATATTATGATTATTTTAATTTTCACATTATTATGATTATTTTAATTTAACATATAATAATAATAATAATAATATTATTATTATTATTATTATTATTATTATTTTTATTTTTATTTTTATTTTTATTTTTTTTAAATTTAAAGTGGTGTGTATGTGGGCCTTTATGCATGAATTTGCATGAGTGTTGTGTGTGTTTCTGTTGCTGTTGCTGTGAGTGTGGCCTAATTTAAAAAAAAATTAATTTTTTATTTTTTATTTTAATATTATAATGATTATAATTAATTAAATATAATAATATTAAAAATAATATCATAATTATAATAATATCATGAATTTTTTTCTTTTTTAATTTTAATATTATTATGATTATTTTAATTTAATATATAATAATAATAATAATATATTATTAGTGTTGTGCATGAACTTGCATTGATGCTGTGTGTTTGTGTGTCTTCTATGGTGTGTGTGGGGTGTAGGTTTTTTTTTTAATTTTTAATTTTTTTGTTTTTTATTTTAATATTATAATGATAATTGTTAATTAATTATAATAATGTTGAAAATAATATCATAATTATAATAATATTATGATTTTTTTTATATTTCAATTTATTATTATTATTTATGCATGGGTGTTGTGTGTCAGTTTTGTGTGTGTCAGTGCTTTGTGTGTGCCATTCCACCATTTTCAATGGCGGTTTGCCTTTTTTTATATATATTAACTACCCATTTCGCCATTGATGCTGGCCTTTGTCATCTTCTCATTCCGCCATTCTAAATGGCAAAATTTATTTAAAAAAAAAGAAAAGAAACACCGCAAAATGGAAATTTTATTCAAAACCACCACAAAAAAGTTATAAGTTTCAAATTTTACCATAAAATGACAAATAGCCCTAAAAAAGGTATGTAGTTCAAATGCATAAGAGAAAGAGATAAATTTTTATATATTTGTTAATAAGAAAATAGTTAAGTGGTAACTTCCTTTCAATTGTATCTTGAGATATAGGATTTGATTGATACCATTGTCAATTTAAAAAGGGAGGGTCCGTCATATGAACTCCTAATTTAAAAAAAAAAAAATGTTATGTATTTGTTTCGTGTAGATAACATCCTTTCATTTGGAGCCACAGATTTTTAATTTATAGCATAATGAAATAGAAAGTTTGTAATTGGTAATGATATAATATTTATAATTCAGTAGTTGCTAGTTAAGTTAGTTGAATAATGGCGCTCAATGCATCCCTTCATCATTATATAAACACCCATGTACCCAGCAAGATCTCTTACATTCACCCAACAAAACACTTGAAAAATTTATCAAGATTTTTGAATACAACCATAATTAATATAAGCTTATAGTAATGAGAGTTATTGGTCGTTTCTGCACAGCTTTTGCCTTGTTGGCTTTGGCATTATCATTTACCTCTGCCAGTGACCCTGGACCTCTTCAGGACATATGTGTAGCAGCAAATGACACCAAGTTTGGAGGTTTATATATATATATATATATATATATATATATATATATATATATATATATATATATATATATATATGTTTATATATATATTATGTTTATTTATTCATTTTTTTCCCCATGAAAATTGTATGTGGTATTATTAATTATACGCTCTATGTTCATGCAGTGTTCGTGAATGGAGAATTCTGCAAAGATCCAAAGGTAGTCACAGCAAATGATTTCTTCTACTCAGGATTAAATATCCCTGGAAACACCACAAATCAGCTTGGAGTATGCGTAACGATTATAACAGCTGATGTAATAGGAGGGCTCAACACAGTTGGATTAACGTTGATTCGTATTGATTATGCACCAAATGGTGGCCTAAACCCTCCCCATCATCATCCTCGAGCATCAGAGGTTCTTACAGTGCTAGAGGGTACTCTATATGCTGGTTTTATCACATCAAATCCTGATCATCGTCTGTACACCAAAATTTTACGTTCTAGAGATGTTTTCGTGTTCCCAATTGGCCTTGTTCATTTTCAGTTGAACATTGGGAGTACTCATACAGTTGCAATAGCAGCTTTAAGCAGCCAAAATCCAGGGATCATCACAGAAGCAAATACAGTCTTTGGATCATCACCTCCTGTTAATTCTGATGTTCTCACCAAGGCTTTCCATCTTGATAAAGATTTGGTGGCTTATCTTCAAAACCAAACATGGACCAATACAACTTAATATATATATATATATATATATATATATATATATGTATGTATGTATGTATGTATCTGCCACAGGTTTAAAACCTCTCGGGCTCTCACATATAGTACAGGTGCTGAGAGTTTTACCTGCGAGAAGATATAATGCATGTGCCGGTTCTACATAATAATTTATATATACTTAATTTTTCAATAAATTCCCCCTTGTGTATCTCTTTGTTGGAAAATTTTTACATACAACTAAAAAAATTTTAAAACTCAAAAACTAACTACGTGAGGGTAGCTAGTTCTGGATTTAGAATTAGCTACTCTAAACTAAGCTAGGGTAGCTAACCCTTCTAAGGATGTTAGCCAATCGGTAGAGAAATTTGCCTATGTACATGTTAAATGCTAACCTGGCAGTGCTCTGTTTGATGAGTGACTGACCATGGATATGCATTGGCATCAATAGAAGGAATTGCCAACATTAATTTAATCATGGGTTTAGTTCTCCTTCATTTGACAATAATTGACCATATTATAACTTGTGGTCAGTGGAAGGGGATTTTTTTTTATTAATAGGATATTATATGACTTAAATATTGATGGACTGCATGATAGGAAGCAGTTCTCTTCTTTTAAATCGATGATAATAAAAATAAAAATTTACACCTTTTGATACTTTTGGAAATGAATTATTATTTTACTACTCTCTCACTCGCAGAAAGTTTTGTATTTCAAGAGCTTGCATCGCATGATTAAGTGTCACATATAGTAGTCACAACTAAGATTAGATTATTTAATTTGTCACTACTAATTATTTTGGCAGATTTGATCAAATTATTTATTATGAATTTGGACATTATATCACGACCCAAGTTTATCATTTATATACATCTTAAACACTAAACACTCAAAAAAATCTTAATTAAACTCTTTCAAAATATTTTTACACACTTAGAAGCTTTACTTCCTTACACTTCTTCACTCTTTTTCTTTGATGCATAAATCTTTATGTAAGAGGCCCTACTTACACTAATCCTACTTATACTAATAGAGAATTGATCCAAACCATTCAAATAAGCAAATACAATTAAATCTTAACCATACACTTAAAAGTAATACAAATCACTCTAACTAATCTTAATAATTTCTCACACCAACTAATAATAATTAATCACCTAACTTAGAAGCTTCCTTTGGTTAAAACAAGTTTATTTTTCAATACTACCCCTTAAATTTGTTTTATAATACTAAGTGTGTTTCTCAATCTAAAAAAGTCTTCTTGGTGAAGACGTCTGTGATTTGATCGTGATACTTCATATATTCCAGTTTCACATCTTACTTCACAATGCATTATCTTATGTAATGATTCTGAGTATCGATGTGTTTGCTTCAATCATGATGCATTGGATTCTTGGCTAAAGCTATTGCTGACTTGTTGTCGACACGAATCTCTATTGGTTCCACTTATGACATGTTCAATTCCTTCAACAAATTTCGAAGCCAAATTGCATGACTAACACATGTTGTAGTAGCAACATACTCAGCTTCACATTTTGACAAAGTGACAATTGATTGCTTTTTTGATATCCAAGTGAAAGCAGTGTCTCCTAGGAAAAACATAAAACCAGTTGTGCTTTTTCAATCATCTCTATCTCTGGCCCAATCACTATTACTATATCCAACGAGCTTATAGTCATTAGAAACTGAATAATATAAGCCAAAATCTATTGTACCTTTGAGGTAGCGAAGAATTCTCTTTGCAGCTTTAAAATGAGTGGTTGTTGGACTCTCCATGTAACAACTCACAAGTCCTGTTACGTAAAGAATATCATGCCTTGTACAAGTTAGATATCGCAAACATCCAACTAGACTCTTAAAAAGTGTTGGATTAACCTTTTCTGCTTCATCGTCTTTGAACAACTTGATTCCGCACTCCATCGGTGTGTTTGTAGGGTAACAATTATCCATCTTGAATTTTTTGAGGATCTCCTTTGTGTAGCTTTTTTGTGATATGAAAATCTCATCTTCCTTTTGTTTAACTTCAATGTCGAGGTAGTATGACATCAATCCAATATCTGTCATCTCAAACTCCATTGTCATTTCTTTTTTAAAATCTTTGAACATGTTGGGGTTGCTCCCGGTGAAGATCAAATCATCCATATACAGGCACACAACCAAGACATCTCTATCTTTAATTTTGAAATAGAGGGCCTGTTCATATGGACATTTGATGAAACCACTCTGTTAAAAATACTTGTCAATTATGTTATTCCATGCTTTGGGAGCTTACTTTAATCCATAAAGAGCCTTCATTAATTTTAGGACTTTGGATTCTTGTCCTTTGACTTCATAGCCTGGTGGTTGCTGAATGTAAACTTCCTCTTCAAAAACTCCATTTAGAAAGGTAGATTTTATATACATCTGGTGAACCTTTCACTTATTTTGAGCTGTTAAAGAAATAATCAGTTTCACAATCTCTAAATATGCAATAGGAGTAAATACCTCATCATAGTCAATTCCAGCTTTTTGACTGTAGCCTTTAGCAACTAGCCTTGCTTTATGCTTTTCAACCTCTCCTTTTGCATTCCTCTTTATTTTGTAGACCTATTTGACATTAATTGGCTTATGTCCTTTTGGAAGAGCAGTGAGTTTCCATGTGTTATTTTTTTCAATGGCTTTGATTTCATCATGCACTGCATTTCTCCATTTTTCATCTTGTGTAGCTTCTTGGAAGTTCACTAGTTCACAATTAGAAAAAAGGTAAAAAAGAGTCAGATTTTCAAGTCAATCAGTCACCTTATAGAGATCTTTAAGACTTCTTGTGCGTTCTTTATTTCTTTCAGCTTGGAAAGATGGCGGTGAATTTCCTTCATCACTTTGCATTAGTGAGGTAGGTGGTGTTATGTGCTCTTGCTAATGTTCACCTAGTTGCTCCTATAATACCCTATATATATACATACATATTTATTTGAATTAAAAGGGATATTTTCTCAAATAATATTAGAAATGGTTACTTTGCATTATATTATATTATGTATATATAGAATATGTATATAGATATGTACATATGTACTAATATTTGTCTATATACATACATGCATAAATAAATATTAATATATAGTCATATATTGAATATATATTATATTCATGGTTATTAATATATATATATATATATTGTACACTAATAAATACTTGAATACACATGTATATATATTTATATATGGTATATATGTAGTATATTTATATATAGTTATAATATAGTATATATAATTAGTAGTTATAATGTAATATAGTTATAATTAGTGGTTATAATATATATATATATATATATATATATATATATATATATATATTTTGAAGAAGAAAACAGAGTCGAAGCTCCTCCCTCTCCCCCATCCGCGCGACGCCCTCGACCGCCACCATCACTGCGCCTCCCCCACCTCCGGTCGCCATCTGCTGCTTCCTCTTCCTTCTCCCTCACCTCCGGTCACCTGCAGAGCCGCCGGAAGCCGCTGGAAGAGAAGAAGCCGAGAGTTTGCTCCAAACTCACCCAAGCTTCATCCGGCCACCATTTTCCTCCATTCCGGTGCCAATCTCCTCCCCTTGCACCGGTGAGACTCATTCTAAGCTTAGTTTAAGCTTTGGTCATGAATTGATTGAGTTTTGGTGGATTTTTGGTTTTGAGCTCTAAGGTTTTGGAAATTTTTTTAGCTCGATTTAGATTGATTCATGCAAACTCCCTTTTCAAAAGTGATTCCTAGTAGCTCAATCTACTTCTAGGAATTTTTGTATAATTTTTGGAATTTATTTTGATTTTTGGTGAATTTTTGAATATTTTAATATTATTTTAGGAATTTTCGGGAATTAATTATAAAAATAATAAATAATAATAATATTTGGTATTTTGGTGTTATTATGAGTTGATATAAATTTTAGGGTTAAGAAAATAAATTTTTTAGAATATTATACAAATTTTAGGAATTTCTATACTTTATGTCAAAATTTAATTATTAGGCTAATTATATTTTTATTAGAAGAAATTAAAAGCCATTAATATGTTTTAATTATATTAAGAATTTAACATTGAGAAAATAAGTTTTGGATGATTAAATAATTTTAAGGAATTTTTTAGTATATATAGCACATTATGTAATTTATATGTTCTAGAGGTAAAAATGTAATTTTACACTAAATATGATAATATTTATTTTTAATTAGTTTATTAATATTTAAAGGGTTTAGATAAATTTTATAAATTAATTGATATAATTTCCTAAGTAGTGTAAAATTTTAAATGTCCAATTTCCAATATATATATATATATATATATATATATATATATATATATATATATATATATATATATATATTTATTTATTTATTTATTTATTTATTTATATAATACATTACAAAGGTTTTAATTTTGAATAATTGAGATTTGATATAATTTTTAACTATTCTAGTGTGTATGTATGTGAAATATATATATATATATATATATATATATATATATATATATTTGAGAAATAAATATTATTAATTTTGATATTTGTTTGAGTTGTGATCTCGGTCGGGGCAAATTGTAGTTTTGGAATCCCGACTCGAGTGTGAATGGTTGTATATATTGGAAGTGCATTTTCTATGCAGATCTGGTTCTACCTTTGGTAGAGAGATGTCCGTTTTACAGAGGAGACTCTGTCGAAATTTCGGTAGATTTTCTCATAAAACGTGATACTCGTAAAATTTCTACCGTTAGTTAAGTTAAATCCTGTCTGTCGAGTCTCGTCCGATTTTCCTCGAGTCAGTCTGGAATTTTATTATTTTATTGATTTCTGATTTCGATTCTTTAGTCATGTTTTAAAAGTCGATTCATTATTTTTCTTTTAGAGCATATCAGAGCAAAAGCTGTGAGACCGAGGGAGACGTGTGGTCGTCAGCCTTCACATTCATCCTGTAAGTCGATAAAATGATTTGTGCGTGTGTTTTATTTAAAGATACGTGCGCTCATATTTTTATGTTATTATTATATGATTTATTTAATTTAATGCTACTATTTAAAGTTTAAGCACATTTTATTTATTTAAAATCAATTTTGAGAAATTTTGGTAGAACGGGCTACCTGGTGGGTTTCACCAGGACCGTGTGCACATGGTAGAGATTGAGAGATGGATCCGATTATTGTATGACTGGTGAATATTAAACTGGGACGGGTGCCTCGGTGGAAGCCTTTGCTCTCGGGGACCGCAAGTGATTGTAAGATTATTAATGGACTGGAATGGGTGCCTCGGTCAATGCCTTTGCTCTCGGGGACCGCCAGTGCCATATATTTGGATTAAGTGAATGACTACGGCTTGGTGCCTCAGTTGATGCCTTTGCTCTCGGGGACCGGTAGTCTAGTTGGAATAAGTGGGCCCGGTTGGCCATTTAGATTTTGGGTTTAGGGTTCTACCGAGATTTTCAAAAGCTATACTTATATATATTATAAATTATTTTCACTATAAACATATACAGTTTTAAAAAAGGCTTTCAAACCGTACAGCTCTTTTATTGACTTACTCAGTGAGGTCTGATTCTCCTCAATTTATTTTTTTTAGGAGCTTGGGAGTTCGACCTCAGACTACCTCTACGTCGAGTTTCTTCTTCACCGGCCATTTTATGTAGGTCATTGTAAGCTCTACTGTGTGTTAATCTAGGTTGCTGCAGTAGTATATATTCTAAGTATTTGTATGGTTTAAACATAATTGTGTAGTTTATTTATGTAAACCACGCTTATGTATAAGATTCAATTTGATCTATAATATGAGATGTTGAAACACATTATTATTTAAACAGTTGAAATTGTGTAAATTGAGAAAAATCAGTTTGATAATGTGTTCTATTTTAAAATAACGTCTAAAATATGAATGGTTTTATTTTTCTTTTTCTTTAGGCTTACTACGGGTTTCGGGGGCTTTAAGCCTACCCATTCCCTAGTGCCGATCACGTGCCCTCGGGTTCGGGTCGTGATAGCTCCATTGGTATTTATTCTGTTTTATCAATCTGAGGAAAAAAGTTGAATTCATCTGTGGAAGAGTTAAAGTCCCATTCGCCTTCTTTGTCAAACATCACATCTCAGTTGATTACAAACTTCTTATTGTTTGGATTGTATAATTTGTACCCTTTTAAATGAGTAGAATAGCCAATGAAGATGTATCTTTCACTTTTGTCATCAAGCTTGGTTCTTCGTTCATATGGTACATGAACATGGGCTAAACTTCCAAATACTCTAAGGTGAGAAATTCTAGGCTTCTTGCGGTGTCTTTCCCCAAACACTTCTTATTGGAGATCGGTTGGACAAGTAGACTGCTATAACTACTACTTCAACCCAAAATTCTTTATGTAAATGTTTACTTTTAACAATGCTTCATGCCATATTAAGGATGGTTTTATTTTTTCTTTCTGCAATGCCATTTTTTTGTGGAGATCTCAGAATAGTGAGACAACACCAAATTCCACTTGTTGCACAAAACTCTTGGAATTCCTTTGAAGTGAATTCTCCTCCTCAATCTGAACTCAATGCTTTAATCTTCTAACTACTCTTATCCTCCACAGCAACTTTAAATGTCTAGAAAGTTTCAAAGTCTTCTAATTTCTACTTCAAGAAATATACCCAAGTTTTTCTTAAAAAATCATCAATAAAAAGAAAGAAGTAGTTATTTTTATTGAGAGAGCTTGGAGTAATTGGCCCACACACATCAGTATGAATGAGCTCTAATGGCTTCTTGGCTATTGAGTATGATTCCTTGGAAAAACCATTTTTAAACTGCTTTTCAAGTAAACATCCTTCACAAAACTGTTCTGGATGTTGGATGCAAGGTAGTCCTCTCACCATTCTCTTCTTCAATAATAGTTCTAAGCTTCCAAAGTTAAGGTGCCCAAATCAAATATTCCATAACCAAGATGCATCTTTGTAACAAGCTTTCAAACACTTTATAATATTATTTTGAATATTCAAAGGAAACAGTCTATTCTTTGACATTTTTGCTTTGGTGATTAAATCTCCGTTGCCATTTTTATAAAAATACAATAATCTTTTGAGTAAAAATTATAGCCTTTTTCTAAGAGTTTACCCATACTCAAAATGTTATATGTCATATCAGGCACATGATAGACCTCATAAATTAATTGATGCCTATTATCTTTAGTACGAATAAGGATGCTACCTTTTCCTGTTACTGTTACTTTTGAATCATCACCAAAGAAAACATTGCCAGCCACTTATTCGTTTAGTTCTATGAACATACTTATTTTTCCACACAAATGGTTGCTTGTACCAGTATCAAGATACCAAGTACTTTCTTAATCTTTAACATTCTCCTTAATTTTTGCTTCTACATAATTGGTCTTTTCTTTAACTTTACAGCTAGGAGCTTTGCATTCTAATGCATAATCCCATATTTCTGACAATTATAACATTGAACTTGGGATTTATTGTACCTTGAGTTTAGATTGCCTCTCCCACAACTTCTTGTAGAACTTTCACCTTTCTCATAGTTGTTGAAGTTGTTATTATAAGAACTCCAACTTCATCCATGACCATGGCTTCCACCTCATTCGTGACTTTTGCTTCTACCTTAGCCACATTGATATCTTTCATTGCCTTGGCTTTCATGCATATCCTTTAGCTGCAATTTGAGAAGTTGTTCAGAGATTTCTTAATGCTTCTTGTGCTTCTCTTCATAGGCTTGTAATGAACCTAGAAGCTGCTCAATCTTCATTTCCTCTAAGTCTTTCGTCTCTTTAAGAATTACAATAATATGCTCAAACTTCGGGTCTAATGAGTGGAGTATCTTTTCCATTATTCTGGTTTCAGTCTACTTCTATTTTTTAGGCTTAGTCCCTTTTAGCAACAGGCTGCTGTCAAGAAGCAACAAACTATTGTTGAGCATTGCCAGACTGCTCCTGTGAAGCTTTATTGGCTTCCACCTCAATATTTCCCATTATGGGTTCAGCAATAGCAATTAAACTGCCATTGGCACGACCTATTGTGTCCATCTACACAACAAAGAGGCTTAGAACCTAGATTAGATCAAAGCAAATGAAATTAGGCAACATAAATTATTTTAACTAAAAGGCATAAAATAAAAGCCATAATAATAAAATATTTTTATAACCAAGAGCCATAATAATTTTTTTAAGCAAAATCAAATTAAAAAAAATAAATGTTTTAATAAAAATTATTATTATATAAATAATTTTATAAAAATATAATTATTAGATAAATAAAAATTTTATTTTTGTATATCTATACTTATTAAATAAATATTATTATTTTATTATATATATATACACACACGTAATAATTTTTTTTAAGTCAATATAATTACTCTAATATATCTATAAAATAACTAAAGAATAATTTAAAAAAAAAATTATTAACTCAAACAGACCTTGTATTGCATATTAAAAAAAAACTCACAATTATTATTTTTAAAAAATCCCATTCCCCTATATCTTACATTTTTAAGAATCAAAAATCAAACTTTTTTACACACAAAACATCAAAATATAAAAACTTTTAAATATCAAAAATCAAACTTTTACACATATAAAATCAAACACTACTTCCACCAAAATATAAAAATTATTAGTAATACAATTAGAAAGTATGTCGAGCAATAAGGGATGATATAAACTCGAGTAGAAGAATCAAAGCTTCCACCTTTTAGATTGTTGATAGATCCATCAATCAAAGCTTTCACCTTTAGATCTTCGATTCAAATGGTGAAAAACGCACATGCAAACACATCTACAGAAAGAAAGTGTTAAAAGACACTTGCATGCAACTAGATCGAAAAGAAAATCAATATTTTCACTGTTAAATCACAACTGACATACCGAAAAAATCAAAATCTATAAATTTGGTTACCCTTCATATTTTTAACATGAAAATAACAAACAAAAGTGAAGATTAATGTACACTAAGGAACATCATACTAAAACTAGTATTGTCTGGGATTTATTTCTATAATCAAAGGACAACGAGGGTAAGAACTTCAATGTTTGGGTTTATAAAAGGTATGAGATGGTCGAATTTGTAGTTAGAATGAAGGAATTTAGGAAAAAACATGAGCAAAACCACAGAAAATTAGGGTTTTTCTTTGATGAAAAGTTAAGAGAATAAGTAAACTACGGAATGGAACTCAGGCTATTGCTAATCAAAATAACAAAGGAAATAATCAATGGGAAAGGCATGTTGTTGGGAGATTAAACAATTCATTTTCATCAAGTTAATTTGATGTAATTAATCAACTTCTCAATACATATCTCAGGTTTTTCAATAAACATTGAGTACTCTTTCTCAAGTAGCTACTTAAATCCACAAGCATCAATCAAGTGAGATACATAAACATAGCTTAATTCTCATCATCACCATGAATATAAACCCATATCAAGCATGCAAGGCAATAAGTAAAACCCATAAGCAAATTAGATTTGATTAAGATTTCTCAAGACATTTAATCCATTTAACATGTGTTTATAGGTCTATTAGATTTACCAGCTCTCATTGCATAGATCTAAACTAAAGCTATATTTGACCATAATAAAATATTCAATCATATTAATAAATATAATATGCATTTAAAAAGTAGTAATAAACATCAAATAAACATTAAATTCAATGGGTCTTAAAATCCCAACAGCATTCAAGAACTTAGCCACTCATGTTTAAGTAAACCATCATTCAATATTCAGAATTACAAGTCAGGAAATAGAATTAGAAAGAGAGTAAGAAAGTGTATCCAAGAAGCTTGAATCTTCAAATGGGTCTCTTCTTATCAACTTCATTTTCTCCTCTTTCTTCTTCTTCTCTTCCTTACTTCTTTATGTGTCCCTTATATGTGAGAGTGTGCGTAGGTAGAATGTGTCCTCCTCTTTAAGTAATTCATGTCTTTTATCCTTTCTAGCCTCCTTCTAGAACATGTCCTTTTACCTCCCTTAGATTTTTCTTCAATTCAGTACACATCAATATGTTATGTGCTGGAAATGTGATGCCCGAGATCGCACACAAACGACGCTCATATAAATGGGTCTCTCATGAAAGGGTCTCGATCATGCATGTCCCGTACTTACAATAAAAGCTTGGCCTGGTAGGACCCCACGATCGCGCATCTAGCTGCAATTACAAAAGACTCGACATCACTTAGGGCTAGCATTTAGGCATCTTCGCAATTGCGCATCTAGCTGCGATCATGATAATGGGCTACTCTACTTCATTTCTTTATCTTTTTTCTCCTCTTATCACCAAATCACCTCCTAACTCCTTTTCCCTATCAAAAATAAATAAAACTCAAAAGTATTTATTTCTATATACTTTACTATACTAAATGCTAATAAAAATATATAAATGCACACGATTTAAAGTCCTAAATGTATGTGTATTTTAACACCAACAAATACCCTTGCATGTCCTCAAGCAAAATAAAAAACATACACTATCAATGTAATGAACAAAGTACATAACTTAAATTATCTCTAGTAAACAATGCAATCTTCTCTTAATAACTAATTTACAAATCTCAAAATAATGTTAACAAATTAAGTTGAGAATTGAAATTACTAAGTGAAGAGCATGTTATGTATCCAACACATAAAAATGAATCAAAATCTTAAGAAAAGCACACATAAATGAAACAAAATCAACTCTTATCTGATTATTTTCTTTTTACTTTGTGATTTTGCTTCCCTCTATTGGTTGTTCCCCATCTTTCTTGAACTACTCAACGTGAACACCTCGAGAGGGTTCTTTGAATACTTATACTCTTGTATAAAAGCATTGGAGTATATAGGAATTTATATCATTTAGCATAATTTATTATCTTTTTTTCTTTTTTTTAAGAATTGGAAAAGAGTATTGTTACTATTCCTTTCACATATAACTAAAAATTACCTTAAAGAGGATTTTGATTCATTCACAATGCTAATTCCCAAAACAATAATTCAAACTCATGATTAAGCAAGCAACAACATGCATTAGATTAATTAAAGGATAAAAAATTCTCAACTCAAAATGTCAACCAAGTTTAAAAGACATAAAACTAGCTATTAAAAGAAGATTAAACACATAAGCTAAATAATATCATCAATATTCACCATAAAGATAGCTTGCTTAAATTTCAAGTGTCAGGCATCAAAATTTTAAAAATTTGGGACAAATTACACAAATTCTCACAAATGTAGTATACAATGCATGATATACTCAAAATAAACATATATTATACTAAAAATATAGGAAATGCAAAAATGATTTCCCCCCCATACTTGAATCACACATTGTCCTTAATTTGTCTTATGAAATAGAGGGCATAAGAGTAGTAAGAGGATTAAAAACTTGAAAGTGCAATGCCAAACCTATCATAATATGGCCAATCAAAATTGATGCCTGAGGAGTTCTGGCCACATGCCATAATGTTTGGAAGAAAAAGTATGTTATGGAGATTTTTTTAAAAGTGTGCATGCACCATAACATCAATTGCACCTGCCTTGAAACCTTGTTACTTTCCATCTTCCTAAAAATAAAATGTCATATGAACTTGTGTAGAATAATATAGCTATGATCCTGAATCAACCCATTAGGTGATCTTCAAACACCTCAAACCTCTTCTTGTGAAGTAATTTCCTTCCAAAAATCTTTTAGTTTGTATTTAATAGGTGGTTCACAAAGTCCTTTTAAAAATCCAAACATGGCAAACATAGTGTATAATTAATAATAATAGGTTTCCTATTAAGCTGGCATTTAAATTTCTTATGTGCTTAATCTGAGAGCTTCAGAGTTGTGTAAAATTCTAATGTCAACTCTCTATACATAGCATGAGTTAATCCCATAAATTTTTTCCATCCTAATGTATAACAAAGCCTTGACACTTTATCCTTAAGTTTAACACCTTCCATTGTACCTATACCCAAACATTTGGGAATCATAAAATTTCTTTTAGAGAGAGAAATGTACTTATCTCCTTCTTCTAATGAGTGGACTAGAAAGGGAGCACCATGTTTCTTTGCCAAATCAAGCTTGCCTTCCTTCTAAGGAATGTCAGTCACCATTACCTTTTCCTTCTTCTTGCTTTATGATGATGACATTGATTGGAAATAGAGGCGCTCTATTTTTTGAATAGGAAATAAGTAATGATAGTGGCTCGGTTAATTTTAAGAGTAAGGAAAAAGAAATTAAGGTTATGAAGGATGAAGAGGGTGAGATTTATATCAAAGATGAAAGCTTAAGAGTGGAAATTAATTTATAGGAAGATAATTTGGTAGTTGGCAGAGATCGTAGAAGATTAGAGATCATGGGTTTTGAAAAAGAGATGGAGGAAGGAAGTGGGTGGCAGTTGTTTTGAGTGAAAATTAGGGTTTATATGCGATTGTGGGTTATGCATGATCGTGACCGAGAACCTTAAGTGAAAAGAGTCCTAGAGGGGGGGGTGAATAGTACTATCAAATAAAAATGAGAAATTAAAATAATTATTTGCAAGAATTGAATGGAAGTTGAGAAGGAAGAATGAAGAACACAAGAATTTAAGGGGTTCATATTAAACAAAAATCTTACATCTCCACCTAACTTATCCCCAAGTTAGGATTTTCAATCACTCGTAATCTTATTCATAAGATTGCGATTACACAAGTGGCTTACTCTTATAACCTTACAACTTGAGTTTTTAAGGCTCACTCAAAAAAACCAAAACCTAAGTATTTCAATGGACAACACTTAAACCAATTCCTTTATAAATAAATCTCACTTCCCTTCTAATCTAACCTAAGATTTAAGATGAAGAGAAATTCTATTTCTAACACACAACTAACTCTCACAAGAGTTATACAAACAAAGAATTGTTTAAGAGAATTTGAGAGCTCAATGAATGCTTAAGAAATAATAAATGATAAACAAGTTTTTTTAACTTCCATTAAGCTATTGAGGTGTTTATATAGACAAACACTCAAAAATATAGCTACTGGAGGTTCAAATAATGTGTTCAATGTCTATATTTTGAATAATTGAAAGTGATGTTGTTAGATAGCTATTCATGGATTGAAATGGTGATTAGCTACTCAAGAAATTTGAATTTTCCCACACTTTCTTCATAAAATCTGTATATATTTGAATTATATTTCCATATCATTTTAAATTACCTAAATTGGACCTCTGTAACTCAAGATATGTCTAAAATACTAAGAGTTGTGCAATCTGAGATGCGGACTACTATCAAACAGTTATACCCATGTTGAAGCCATGATTTTCTATTGAATAAATTTGAATTTGCCTATAATTTCTTTATTAAATTTGTAGATTTTTGACTTATATTTCCATATGATTTTTAATCACCTAAATTGGACTTCTGTAGCTCAAGATATGTCCAAAATACTAAGAGCTATACAATCTAAAATGCAAACTACTGCCAAACAACTGTACACAAGTTAAACCCATGATTTTTTATTGAAGACGTTTGAATTTGCCAAAAATTTATTCATTAAAGTTGTAGATATTTGACTTTTATTTCTATATCATTTTTAATCACCTCAATTTGACATCTATAACTCAAGATATGTCTAAAATACTAAGAAATGTGCAATTTGAAATGGTAGACGTATACGTTGATTTTGAAACAAACTTTTCATACCCAAATGAACTCAAATTTTGACAAATAAGCCTAATTCAGAAAGCTCAATATGTCTACATCAAATGTGGAGAAGATAAATTTCTTATTATAAAACTCTAAGGATGTCAAAAGCCTCCTTAAATCTCAGAGGTTGAATCTGCCTAAGATAAACATACTTCATTTTAACTTCCAATGGAGTCCTAACTTATACACACTTAAATAAATAAATTAAATACTCAAAATTAAGTTTTTTAAGATCAAAATTAAGATTGATTATTGCTAAGGTCAACATTGAGCTTTAGGAGTTTTGCATCCACAATCACTGATTGTTCGTGAGTGTAGATAAAGGAACAAAACTGAATTGATAGCAATTAGCAATCGCATTTCATTATGCAATCATGACAATACCTGTGAAACTGATTGAGTGATTGTATGGCTTGTAAAAATTGTGAATTTTTCTCTGCACATAATAAAATACCAAAACTTAATATTAGCTTTAAATCAGTGTTAAAGAGCATTAAAATAAAAAATCAAAATTCAAATTAAAAACATGCTAATTTTTAGGTCGCTAGCTTGACCATGCCCTTTGTGATTGTGTCAAGCAAGTGAGGAAGATGAGCATCCCCTATCCTTGATATTAATCAAAGTTTGATGCTCTTCTCTTCCTTCCTTTATTGAATCAAGCTTTATTTACCCTTTTAGGAAACATTCTTCTTACAAATATACACTATTCTAATCACTTGCTTAGTTTCTTTTGTAGATTCACTTTTAACTTGGCTTTCTTTACCTTGTTTGGAATTTGAGAAATCAAAGAATTGTGATTTAGATTAAGTTGTTGCTTCTATGAAATCATTATTGTCTTGACTTCTTTGTTCACCATCCTTCCTTCTTCATGATGATCATTTTTAGTCATGTCCTTGATAAACCTATTCATCACGAATTCTACTTTCTCTTCTCCAACCTTTAAGGTGATCTTGCCCTCAGATACATCAATCATAACCCTTCCAGTGTTTAAAAAAGGTCTTTTTAAAACCAAGATGCAATACTTGTCTTGTTTAAAGTTTAAAATCATGAAATCCATTGGAAATATAAAATTTTTAACTCTTATAAGCACATCTTCAATCACTCCATATGGCTTTTTAATTAAATGGTTAGCAAGTTGAAAATTCATGTTAGTGGTAATCATATTTCCAAGATTTAGCTCCCTAAAAAGAGAAAGAGGCATAAGATTAATGTTAGCTCCTAAGTCACATAAACATTTAGGAAATTCTTTAGAATTAAGAGTGTAAGGAATTGTAAAACTCCCTAGATCTTTGAGCTTAATTGGAATTTTTCTTGAAATGATAGAGTTACAAGTCTTCATTAAAGGTACTATCTTATTTTCATTCCATTTATGATTATTGGTGATTATGTCTTTGAGAACTTTGTGTATTTTGGCATCCCATTTAATGCTTATGAGAAAGGTATCTTTAACTCTAACTTTTTTAAAGTTTCAGTGAATCCTGCAAACTATTTCTCATCATCATTCATCTTCTTTTACCATAAAGGAAAGGGTAGCCATGGGGCATACTTTTATGTGTCAATGATGGGTGGTTGCTTTACTTAAGTCTCTCTTAATTTTTTAAGTTTCTTTTCTTTTGTTTAAACTTCCACATCTTTTTTTTCACCTCTTAATGCTCTTTGTCTTCATTAGCCTCTAATGGCAAGTATTGAGGACCTTGAAGTTCTTTACCACTTTATAAGGTAATGGCCTTGACTTGCTCTTTTAGGTTGACTTATGTGTTACTTGGAAGATGTCCTTGAGCACTTGTACAACTACATTTCCTAGATAACCAAGTTGAACCTCAATGTTGTGGAGTGATAAAGAGTGATTCTTAAGGATTTGATTATACTTGTCATTTTGGCTAGTCATTTTGGAGGTGACAACATCAAAGAACTTGTCAAGCTTTGTCTCTATAGTTACAAATCTCTCATTAATTGACTTAGCTTGGAATCCAAGTGGTGGTGCTGGTTTAGAGTACTAATTTAAAAATCCTTGTGAATTTTGGTTATTGCTCCATAAAAAGTTGGGGTGGTTTCACTAACCTTGGTTGTAGGTGCTTGAATATGGATTGTTGGCTAGTTGCCTTAGTTGAAATTGGTTCCTAACAAAGCTACAAATCTCTAAAGTACCATCTCTATAAGCATTTCCAAAACTACACTCAAGTGTTAAATAATCAATCATATGGCAATGCTCACAAAACATAGTTAAAGAAGAAGCTAAAATAGAATTACCTCTTAATGCCAATTCACTTATTTTTTTTAATGTAGCAAGTTGTGCTTGAATTGATGTAACATCATCAACTTCAAGTTTTCCTCCTTGTTTAAGGGCCAAATGTCTTTCTGAACACCATAAGTAATTGTTATTAGCCATTTCTTCCAAGAGTTTAAAAGCTCCATCCATAATCTTATGCATAAGTGAACCTCCTATTGCTACATCAATAGTGTCCCTTATGGACCTCATTTCACCATTATAGAAAGTTCAAATAAGCACGTCTTTGGGAAGACCATGGTGGGCAACTTCGCTATATCTTTTTTCATCTTTCCCACGAATCGCATAAAGATTTAGTCTCAAATTACTGAAAAGTAGCGATGTCCTTAATTATCTTTGTTGTATTTATGGGAGGGAAGTATTTAACCAAGAATCCCTTTGCTAAAAAAATCCCATGTAGTAATGGATGCTGGTGGTTAAGAGTTCTACTTTGTCTCTAGCTTTGAGTGTAAATGGAAAAAGTCTCAAGAAAATGGCAACATTGGAGGCTCCATTATACTTGAATATGTTATAAATTTCCAAAAAAATTGTTATATGCATGTTTGCATCCTCCAAAGATAAACCATGGAATAGGACAGTATATTGAATCATTTATAAAAGAGTGGGCTTAATTTTGAAACTATTAGATTGTACATTCAATCTAATGATACTTTGTCGAGCCCCATCCAAACCGGGCATAGAAAATTCAAGAAGAGTTTGCTCTGCATAAGATTTTTGACCTCTTTGTTGTGTAGCCATAGTTCTAGATGCACTCTTTGATCTCCTATAGTTCTTCTTAAACTTTGATAAATCCAGGACAAAGAGAGATGGTTCTTTTCTTACACGTCTAGTGTTATGCATACACAACCACAAGAGTACCTAAAAATAGAATTGTGTAAGTTAAAAATAGAGTACAAAAATAAAAAAAAATACACTCATCCAAAACAATCTTGATTAATTATGATGTTAGTTGCTTAATCCCCAACAACAGTGCTAAAAACTTATTGATGACTGCAAGTGCACAAGCCAATAAGTAATATAGAAGTAAATAGAGTATCATTTCCCAAAAAGATTTATACTAAACACCTATTAATCTTAATTGTATATGTTTAGAGCTAACTATGGTGGTTTGATTAAAGCAAATAAACAACTAAAATAACAAGTAAACTAAGGAATGGAACTCAAGCTATTGCTAATCAAAATAACAAAGGAAATAATCAATGGGAAAGATATGTTGTTGGGAGATTAAGCACTTCATTTTCATTAAGTTACTTTGATGTAATTAATCAACTTCTTAAAGTATATCTCAGGTTTTTCAATAAACATTGAGTACTTTTTCTTAAGTAACTACTCAAATCCACAAGCATCAATCAAATGAGATATATAAACATACCTTAAGTCTCATCATCACCATGAACATAAACCTATATCAAGCATGTTAGGCAATAAGCAAAACCCATAAGAGAATTAGATTTGATTAAGCTTTCCTAAGACATTTAATCCATCCAACATGTATTTGTCAGTCTATTATATCTACCAACTCTCATTATATAGATCTAAACTAAAGCTATATCTTGCCACCATATAACATTCAATCAAATCAAAAAACATAATATGCATATAAAAAGTAATAATAAACATCAAATCAATATTAAATCCAATGGGTGTCTCAAAATCCCAATAATATTCAAGAACTTAGATTAAATCCAATGGGTGTCTCAAAATCCCAATAATATTCAAAAACTTAGCTACTCATGGCTAAGTAAACCATTACTCAATATTCAGAATTACAAGCAAGGAAATAGATTAAGAAAGAAAGTAAGAAAGTGTTATCCAAGAAGCTTGAATCTTTAAATGAGTCTCTTCTTATCATCTTCTTTTTCTTCTTCTTTTTGCTTCCTTTATGTGTCCCTTATATGAAAGAGAGTTTGTGTGTATGCAAAATGTGTCCTCCTCCTGAAGTAATTTATTTCATTTGTCCTTTCTAGCCTTCTTCTAGAACATGTCCTTTCACCTCCCTTAGATTTTTCTTTAATTCAACACACATCAGCATGTTCTATGCTGAAAATGTGCTGCCAGCAATCACGCACAAACCGCACTCACTTTGAAGGGCCTCTTGTGAAAGGGTCACGATTGTGCATGTCTCGTGCTCGCCTAGTAGGAACCCATGATTGCGCATTTAGCTGCAATCGCAAAAGACTCGACATCATTTAGGGTTGGCATTTAGGCATCTTTGGGTTCACGCATCCAACTGTGATCATGACAGTGGGCTGCTCTGCTGCATTTCTTTCTCTTTTTCCTCTTTTATAAATCACCTCCTGATTCATTTTCCTTATTAAAAACAAAGAAAACTCAAAAGTATCTATTTCTATATGCTTTACTATACAAAATGCTAATAAAAATATATGAATGCATGCAATTTAAGGTCCTAAAAGTATGTGTATTTTGACACCAACAATTTGTCGTTTCGTTTATATATATACACACACACATATGTATATGTATATATACATATGTATACACACACACACACACACACATATACACACACACACACACACACACATATATATATATATATATTTACGTAATCCCAGGCGTAAAGATTA
The DNA here is from genome assembly GCA_947683625.1 of Mallotus nudiflorus. Lineage (NCBI taxonomy): Eukaryota > Viridiplantae > Streptophyta > Magnoliopsida > Malpighiales > Euphorbiaceae > Mallotus > Mallotus nudiflorus. The sequence continues at coordinate 1,486,754 of CANTUR010000325.1, forward strand.
AAAAAATATATTATAATAAAATAATATTAATATATTATAAATATAAATAATATAAATATATTATATATATAAATAAAAATAATATATTTAAAAAATAATATATTCTAAAATATAGAAAATAAAAAATAAAAGTTTATATATATATATATATATATATATATGTGTGTGTGTTGGGGTGGGTTGGGAATTGAATTGTCTCCCCTGCCCCACAAACCGAAATCCGACTTTCTCAGGTTTCATGGGCTGAAATGCCAATCTTCCACCGAGTTGGGTTGAGCCAGCGCACACTCTCAATCCGGGTTTGGTTCAGTTTGCGAGTTCGGCTGAGTCTTGCACAGCGGAATAAAATATCAAAACAGCTATCAAACCAGAAATGACAGTGCAAGCCCGAACAACAACACTTCTAGAAGGTAAACTGACTAAATTTTCCAAAACTTTATTAGCAGCGCTATCATCCAAAGATATATTATTCGTCCACGGTAAAATGTCTATTTGTTCATCAAATGACATCAGTACAATTGCTGTATTTGGTCATATTAATTAATATTAAATAGATTATTAATTTAATATATTAATATTAAATTAAAATAAAAATTAATATTAATTTTTATTTAAATATAAATATAAATAAATATTAATATTAAATAATACATATTCATTAAAAACAAATTATAATTTTATTAGTATTTACCTACATATTCAATAAGAATGAATTATACATTTATTAGTATTTGCCTATAAATTCATTAATATTTATCTGCATGTTCATTAAGAATGAACTATGGGTTCACTACTAATTGCGCACATATTCATTAACAATAAACTATTTTTGCACATGTTCATTAACAATGGACTCTAAGTTCATTAGAATTTGACTACATATTTATAAACAATTAACCTAAGGTAATCGAAATTCATTATTACTTATTTATTCTGTAAAGTATTTTCAAAATTAGTTTTTATGTTAAAAATAATATAATTATTTATTTTAGAAATTATTTTGATTTCTTTACTAAAATATTAGTAAAATATCTATAAATAAACATTATATATTAAAAATTTTTAATTTTAAACATTGCATGCTAATATTTAGTTTGTTTGGGTAATTTATAATTAATTTTCAGTTATAAATATATAAAAAAATTAAGGAAATGGGTAATTTTTATTAATAAAAAATCAATTTTGAAAAGAAAAAATCAGTTATGAACTATAGATTTAGTAATATTGACCTATAAATTTATTAGTATAAAAATTAATTAATATATTAATATTAAATAGATAATTAATTAATATTATTAATTTAATATATTAATATTAAATAGAAATATAAATTTATTAAATAGAAATATAAATATAAATTAATATTATATTGTTAGAAAAATAAATCTGTCATATCTTCTATATTTGTAAATAGATTGATTTGTATATTTGTAACTTTCCTTTTGTATATTTTGGAAACTAATCAGTTCCTAATTTGTAGGAACATATTAGGAACATATTAGGAACATATAGGAAGTCTCTTATAGTTGCTCATGTATATATATAGGGACATTCCCTTGTTAATAAATTATTCTATTCAGGCATATCAATTCCCTGTGTTTACATGGTATCAGAGCTTGGTCTAGATCTTGACTCTGCATTATATTCATAAGTCTCGTACATCACTTGTTGATTACCATCATGGATGAAGATGGTGTCCCATCATTGATAAAACAATCCGGCAAATCAAATGCCAGTCTCGAACAATCCAAATCTCTATCAGATGTCTCCAATCCTTATTTCACTCATTATTCAGATCACCCAGGTCTGATTCTTGTTTCTAAACCCTTAAATGGGGATAATTATTCCGGATGGAAAAGGGCAATGACCTTGGCACTGAACTCTAAAAATAAGCTTGGTTTTATTGACGGCTCCATCAAACCTCCATCAAAGGAAACAGATCCAGAAGGTTATGCAACTTGGTCATGATGCAACGACATGGTGCACTTTTGGATTATCAATACTGTTAGCCCAGAAATTACAGACAAAATCATCTACTACCCTACGGCTCGCGAGGTATGGGAAGACCTGCGTGAGCGATTCTCTTAAGGCAATGCCCTACGTATTTTTGAGATCCAGCAAGAAATAGCCTGCCTTAAATAAGAGCAGCAATCCATCTCAACTTATTACACTAAACTTAAGAGTTTTTGGGATGAGTTGGCATCCTATTCGAAAATCGTGCAATCAGAACAACAAAAACTCATGCAGTTCCTAATGGGATTAAATGAGACTTACAGTGCAATTCGTGGACAAATTCTTCTGATGAATCCTCTACCAACAGTTCGATAAGCCTATTCTGCAGTTTCTCAAGAAGAAAACCAATGATTCCTCAGTGTTTCTCATTCTCCAATTGACTCGGATTTGAGTGCAGTAATGGCGGTGCGACACAACACTAGGCCTAATTTACATTCAAAAAGAGGAGGAAAAATGAAAGTCTTTGATCAGCAGACCTCTCGTCCAGACCATTCTTCTCAAACAAACCAACCTTTTGATCTGGACCGACACTGAAGCACAAGTCGAGGAAGGCCGCAGTGTACACATTGTGGAGAGTTAGGACACTGGGTTTAGACTTGTTTTGAAATTATTGGCTATCCGCCTGGTCATCCAAAAGCAAAACGAAATTCTAGTCTGAATATAGGAAACCAACAAAATAGAGCAAGGTTTCCTTATGCCAATCAAGCCTCTGAGATAATGATCGAAGCAGGTATACCCAACATCACTTTGTCTGAAACTCAGTTCAACCAGTTCATGGCTCTCCTCAATGATAAAATTCAGAAGTCCAATCAAAGTACCGATCCTCATGCACATGTAGCAACAAAACCAGGTCTGTCCAAAGTTATTTCTGGTAATTGGATCATTGACAGTGGAGCAACCGATCACATTACTTCATCTGCCTTATTGAATCCCACTAAAAATTTCTTTTCACCATCTGTTTTATTGCCTAGTGGGGATAAGGTTACCATTGCTGCTAAAGGGTCTTACCCTCTCAATCACATATTTTATTTGCATAATGTGTTATCTGTGCCAAAATTCAAAGTGGACCTACTGTCAGTAAGCCGATTGACAAGAGGCTTGAGTTGTTTAATAACTTTTTTTCCTTATTGGTGTATCTTGTAGGATCTTGCAATGAGAAAGATGATTGGTTTGGGTAAACAACGTAATGGACTGTACTATTTGACGGCATTGGTGATAAAAAAACCATTTAACAACCATTATCCGTCCATCACACCATCTACTTGTAATCACATTCATTGCACTTCCAACCTTTGGCACAATCGTCTTGGTCATGTGTCATCATCTTGTTTAAATTTTATAACAAAACATTTCTTGAAATTTTCCATTCAGTCTAATAATGCTTGTCATATATGTCCATTGGCAAAGCAAAGTAGATTACCTTTTAGCTCTAGTACAATTTCTTCTATTAGACCTTTTGAACTTATTCATTGTGATATATGGGGACGATATTGTCACTCTTCTATTTCTAGAGCTCATTATTTTCTGATCATTGTTGATGATTATAGTCGTTTCACTTGGATTTTTTTGATGCGCCAAAAGAATGAAGCACAATCAATCTTAAAACATTTTTTTAACTATGCTCTCACTCAATTTGACTCTTGCATTAAAACTTTTCAAAGTGACAATGGTAGTGAGTTTGTATCCTTCCACTCATTTTTTTTTGATAATGGTGTCATTTTTCAGCATTCTTGTGTTTACACGCCCCAACAAAATGGGGTTGTGGAACGTAAGCATCGCCATATTCTTCAAGTAGCCCATGCTCTCAAATTCCAAGCCCATCTTCCTCCTCACTTTTGGGGGGAATGTGTTCTTACAGCCGTTCATCTCATCAATCGCTTACCTTCTCTAACTCTTTCCTACAAATCCCCATTTGAACTTCTCTATTCCAAACCTTCATCTTTTTCCCACCTTCGTGTTTTTGGGTGTTTAGCTTATGCTACCAAAGTTCATCCCACTCACAAATTTGACTCTCGGGCTATTCCATCAATTTTTTTTGGTTACCCAATTGGCCAAAAAGCTTACAAATTATATAACTTATCCACACGCAAAATTTTTACTAGCCGAGATCTCAAGTTTCATAAGGATTCTTTTCCTTATGCCTCCAAGTCTTCTAGTCCCTTATTAAGCCCACCTTCTGGACCCATTGAACCACCATCAGGCCCAATTCCATGTCTCTCCCCTATCGATTTCTCTTTGTAGTCTCCCATATCTTCTCCTTCTTTTTCTCAATCAGGCGACCACCCCTCTTCTTCTCTTCCTTCACAGCCTCCCCCACCCATCCTTCGCACCTATTCTCGCCATCCTTCTCCCACCACTCCATCTCCTCCGACTGTCCCTTCTCCATCCGATTCACCGCCTGATTTGCCCCCTTCTCCTTTTCCACCCGCTCCTCTGTCCTCTCCTTCTCCTATCGATTCTGTCATCCCTCACATTCCTTCTCCTACAAACCTTGCTCCACCTATTCTCCATCGCACAAGCCATCAGTCCATTCGCCTAGTTCGTTACAATGATTATCATTATCATCAAGTTTGCTCTAATCCATTGTCTTCCTTGCTGCTTGATCCGGTTAAAGGCACTCGGTATCCTCTGGCGAATTATCTCTCCTACCATCGGTACTCCTCTCACCATCGGGCTTTTTTGGCTCAACTTGCCTAGGTCTCTGAACCTCGCTCTTACTCTGAGGCTATTTTACATCCTGAATGGAAGGCCGCCATGGACTTTGAGTTACAGGCTCTTACGGAGAATGGCACTTGGACATTGACCTCCCTTCCCGCTGGTAAAATTCCTATTGATTACCGCTGGGTTTATAAGGTAAAGTATAAAGCCGACGGTTCCATCGAGAGATATAAAGCCCGCTTAGTTGCTAAGGGCTTCACACAACTTGAAGGAGTTGATTATCATGAAACTTTTTCTCCTACTGCTAAAATTACCACTGTCCGGTGTTTATTAGCTTTAGCTGCAGCTAAAGGTTGGACTCTACATCAATTAGATGTCAACAACGCTTTTCTTCATGGAGATTTATCTGAAGAAATCTATATGTCTCCTCCGCCGGGTCTTCGGCGACAGGGGGAGGAACATCTCTTATGCCGTCTCCATAAGTCTTTATACGGTTTAAAACAAGCATCGCGACAGTGGTTTGCAAAGTTCTCTAATGCTATTCGATCTGCAGGGTATATTCAGTCTAAAGCTAATTACTCTCTGTTCACTAGAAAACATGGAAATTTTTTTACTGCGCTTTTGATATATGTTGATGATATTTTGATTACGGGAAATGATCTAAAGGCTATTGACTCTCTTAAGCATTTTTTGCATAGTCAATTTCGACTTAAAGATCTTGGAAATCTAAAGTACTTTCTTGGTATTGAGGTTTCTACTTCTAAACATGGGATTTATATTTGTCAACGTAAGTATGCTTTGGAAATTATTGAAGATGCAGGGCTATTAGGAGCTGCAGCAGTTGATACTCCCATGGAAAAGGGTCTAAAGTTATCTGACCAAAGTGATTTACTCAAAGATCCATGAAAGTTTAGGAGATTGATTGGCAGACTTATCTACTTAACTGTTTCTCGCCCTGACATTACTTATACAGTTCATGTTTTGAGTAGATTTATGAATCAACCTAGGAAACTTCATTGGGATGCAGCATTAAGAATTGTGCGCTATCTCAAAGGAGCTCCTGGAAAAGGTTTATTTTTTTCTTCAGTTAACGATTTGAAATTAAGGGCATATTGTGATTCTGATTGGGCAGGATGTCCTATAACCAGAAGATCCACAACTGGATATTGTGTTTTTCTTGGATCATCATTAATTTCCTGGAAATCGAAGCGCCAGAAAATAGTTTCTTTGTCTTCAACAGAAGCAGAATACTGTGCTATAATAGGGACATATTGTGAGTTAACTTGGTTGTGGTATTTGTTTAAAGATCTAAATCTAGTACTTTGTGAACCAGCCTCATTATTTTGTGATAATAAGGCAGCCCTACACATTGCTGCTAACCCTGTATTCCATGAAAGAACTAGACATATTGAGATGGATTGTCATTACATTAGAGATAAAATTCTGAATGGATCTTTGGTCACAAGATATGTTAACTCAGCTTATCAACTAGCTGATGTGTTTACCAAGCCGTTGGGGAAAGATTTTTTTGTTCCAATAATTCACAAGTTGGGAGTGCAAGATATCCACTTTCCAACTTGAGGGGGAGTGTTAGGAAAATAAATCTGTCATATCTTCTATATTTGTAAATAGATTGATTTGTATATTTGTAACTTTCCTTTTGTATATTTTGGAAACTAATCAGTTCCTAATTTGTAGGAACATATAGGAAGTCTCTTATAGCTGCTCATGTATATATATAGGGACATTCCCTTGTTAATAAATTATTCTATTCAGGCATATCAATTCCCTGTGTTTACATATATAATACATGTTTATTACTTAAATAGTATAGGTTCATTAGATATACCATGTAAGTTCAATATTTAAAAAATGTTGATTCATTATGAAAGAACTATAGGCTCTTTAGTATTTGCCTACAAGTTCATCAGTTAAATAAAGTTCATTATTTAACAATATTATTAATTAATTTTATTAATTTAATATATTAATATTAAATAAAAATCAATATTAATATTATACAGATTGCTTGAACTCATGTGCCCAAGCATCCTTATCTATGGTTTGTCAAAAAAAAAATAAAAAAAAAACATCCTTATCTATGAAAGCCGAAACCTACAAACACATATAATTACTAACAGAAGAATAGAAATTAATTAATCCTGATATTCTCATCAAAGCTTTCCGTCTTGATAAAGAATTGGTGACTTATCTTTAAAGCCAAACATGGATCAATCCATAACAAAAGCATATGCATGCATACATATTAATAGTACCTGATGTTCGGTATCATCAGGTAGACTTGACTAGGCTCCCAAACTACAGGTGATCCTGCAAAACATAAATAAATGACTTCTGGATGTAGGACGATTTCTGTATCTATAATTGAGAAGCACTCTGATATTTAAGTTAGTATATTTGTTTGAAAAAATTTATAATATTCATATCCATATATATATTTCTTCTTGTTCTTGGTAGAGTTGAATTAGTGACGAACCAGTTGCACTTTTCTTGGACTTCTGAGCAAGAATACATGATATAATTCAAGCCAAAGTTGATTTATTTTACAAAATAAAGGAAGATGGCCTGTACCTTACAAACACTAAATGAATCTAATGAATGAAAAATTATATCCAAATAGAAGAAACAGATAACTCAAGTGATTAACTTAATTTCTATGTAATTACACATTTTGTTGGCCATTCATTAATCCTCAGTTCACCTCTTTGAAGCACTTGCTCAAAGAATTAAGTAGGGTCAAATGCACAATAGGGTAAGGTATATTGAACTTTATCAGGATCATTAATAGCATTTGGGAGGTCATCAAGTCTATACCAGGATACCAAACATCAGCATCCATACTCATCATTTTGGAAAATTAATTGGACCAACAAGCTATTCAATTCATGTACCCATAACCTACAACCATTCTTTCACGCCTCTTAATGGAAAGAGCATTTATTAATTCATTCGATAGCTCACCCATGCATGAACCATTCAGACATATTGACTGTATGTATATATCAAGGATAAAGCTACAGGTGGCGATACAATGTTCAAATTAAAAATGAATAATTCAATCAAACCTTCCAATAAAAACAAATAAAATAATCGAATAATTAGTATCAAGTGTGACATTTTGATCGTACGATACCATCTTTAGAAATGTATTACTTTCCTCTTCCATTATTGATTAGGATATCATTACCCATAAGTAATGATATAGTTAGTGTTATGTGAGGGAGAATTAAGTACCAAGTGTGACATTGGATCGAATGATTCAATCAAATCTTCCATTAAAAACAAATAAAATAATCGAATAATTAGTGCCACATGTGACATTTGATCCTACGATACCATCTCTAAAATTGTATTACTTTCCTCTTCTATTATTGACTAGGATATCATTACCCACAAGTAATGACATAGCTAGTGTTGTATGAGGGAGACTTGAGTACCAAGTGTGACATTTGATCGTGCGATACTGTCTCTAAAAATGTATTACTTTCCTCTATTGTTGACTAGATATCATTGATAACAATTGATGAGCAACAAACGTTACATTGAGAGAAATGACATAAACAGAGTACAGATGTGGCCTTAATCAATATTTGTTACGTTTGTTACAACAGCAAGATAAAGTTTACAATATGAGATACATTAGAATTTTGATAGCACAAATAGCTATAATTATCCTATCACCCTCCCTCAAACTAAATAGCCTTGTCAAAGACTGTTAGTTTGTCATACATGAGCAAAAAATGTTGCTTGGAAAGAGCCTTTGTTAACAAATTAGCAATTTGATCTTTGGAGCTGATATACCAAACTTGAAGAGAACCTGTACTGACCCTATCACGGACAAAGTGAAATCAATCTCCAAGCGTTTGAATCTTGAATGAAATATAGGATTCATTATTAAATAAGTTGTTGAAAAATTGTCACACCAGACAATAGGCCTTTGAGAAGAATCAAAATTGATTTCTTGAAGCAAAGAATGCAGCCATAACAATTCATAAAAAGTGGTTGCAAGGGCATGATATTCAGTATCTGTAGAAGAACAAGCCATGGTCCGTTATTTCTGTGAGCCCCATGAGACAAGATTAGGTCTAAGAAAAATTGCAAATCCAGTAGTACTCTTTCTATCCACCAAATCATTACCCTAGTTTGAATCAAAGTAAGCCTGAAGAGTAGAGGAAGATGCTGGCTAAAGTAATAAGCCATAAGATTTAGTAGCTTTTAAATACCTTAATATTCGTTTCACAGTAACCCAATGGTCCATCCGTGAATCATGCATATATTGACAGACCCGATTAATAGAAAAGGAAATATCAGGTCGAGTCATGGTCAAATATTGAAGGCTCCTAACCACGCACCGATAAAGTGAAGCATCAATAAATTTTTCTCTTTGAATATCATGCAAACAATTACCAACACAAGTAGAAGTCAAAAGAACATTAGCATCTTGCATTTTAGCCCTATGCAATAATTCATTGATATATTTCATTTGAGTCAATAAAAGTGAGAGACCAGACTAAATAGCCTTCAATGCCTAGAAAATAGTGTAAACGACCTAAGTCTTTCAAGGCAAACTTAGATTGCAATAAGTGTACAATAGAAGAAGTAAATTTCTCATTATTACTTGTAAGCAAAATATCATCAACATAGATCATGCAAAAGGTTGTATACCCATTTTCTTATAATAATAAAAAGAATTATCTACTTTAGATCCTTGAAAGTCAAAAGATTTAAGAGTGGTAGTAAGATGACAATACCATGCGTGTGGGGCCCATTTGAAGCCGTACAAGAAGCACTTTAATTTACAAACATGTGGTGGATGTAGAAGATCAACAAATCCAACAGGTTGACATATAAATACCTCCTCATTCAATTTACCATGCAAGAAGGCATTTGATACATCCAACTATCAAACATGCCAACACTAGGAAACAACAATAAAGAGAAGTAAATGTACCACTACGGGTTTCACCACTGGACTAAATGTGTCCAAATAATTGATTCCAGGCCTTTGGTGAAAACCTTTAGCAACCAATCTTGCCTTATAGCGAGTAAGAGAACCATCAACATTCTTTTTAACTTGATACACCCATTTGCACCCAATAATATTCTTGGATTCCTCTTTGGCAACTAATTCCCAAGTACTGGTAACAAGCAAAGCATTAATTTCCTCACTCATCACTTTTCACCAATGTGCAAACTTGACTGCATGAGAATAACATGTTCGTTAGCAAGCAAAGCATCAATTTCCTCACCCATCACTTTTCGCCAATGTGGAAACTTAACTATGTGAGAATAACATGTAGGCTCTGAATCATCAATTACACGAGAGGAAAAAAATTTTGGTTTTAAATGACCAATTTTGGATATTATTACCATTAGGTGGGTAGAGGTAGTTGGGATCAGCAAGTTGGAGGTTGATGTAGTGGGTTGAATACTGGATAGGATATGGATAGTGCCATGTTGTGTTAAAGAAAAAGAAGAATTATATGGGACATCATTAGATAGAGTTTAAGGTGGAGTAGATGTCAAAGTGGAACTAGATGCTGAATGAAAAGGAGCAAGAGGCGGAGACAATAAAGTGTACAACTAAATGTTAGGATGAGGAGGAGATTATTATGCACCAGGTAATATGACCATCCTTTGCAAATGAGACAACATTCTTATAAAAAAGAATGTGACGTGAGTAATGAATTTTATTGGTATAAAGATTAAAAAACTTATAACCTTTATGAATAGAACTGTACCTAAGGAAAACACAAGGTGCAAAGTGTAGTGCCAATTTATTAGGAGCAGTAGGATGAAGTGAAGGATAACATAAACAACCAAAAATTTTAAGAAATTATAATTAGGATTTTGATTAAATAACACCTTGTAAGGACACTTATGATCCAAACACGGAGTGGGCAATCGATTGATACAATAAACAGTAGTCTCAAAAGCATGCGCCTAAAAATATGCAGGAACAAAGGCATGATGCATATAAGCCAATCCTGTTTCAACAATGTGGTGATGTTTATAGTCTACACAACCATTTTTTTCAGGATTATAAGGGCAAGAACTTCTCTATGTAATGCCAATAAGAGATAAATATTGAGTCAAAGCCTAAAACTCACCACTCCAATCAGTCTGAAAAGATATTATTAGGTGACCAAAATATTTTTCAATAATGGTACAAAATTTAATGAAGCATTGTAACACTTCAGATTTGAATTTCACAAAGTACACCTAAGAATGTTTACTATAATGATAAAAAAAGAGAACATAATAACATAAACTATTCATGGAACTAACTGGGGAAGGACCCTATAAATCATAACAAATAAGATCAAGAGGACCAATTGCCTTGAAACTAAAGGAAGAGAAAGGAAATTTTTTTATTTTATTAAGACTCTAAGCATGACAAAAGGAATAAACATAAGGTAATGAAAAATAAATAGCAGAATCATGTAAGGCTTTCTTGACTATGGGTAAGGACGCATGCCCTAATCTTGCATGCCTAGTAGAAAGAGATGTAAGATGAGCTTGAACTAAGGATAGAGGACAAATGGAATCAGGCACCATGGAATAAAGACCATTAACACTCTGGCCTTGGTAAAGCATGTTCCTCGTGTGCAAATCCTTCACCAAAAAATAAGTTAAAAAAAATAGAAATTGAATTAGTCGTAATAAAAGAACTAATAGACAATAAATTTTCACATGCATTTGGGACACAAAGAATATCATTCAAATTGAAAATTTTTACATTTAATGGAAAAGAATTAGCACCAATATGAAAGATCGAAAGAGTTTTACCATTGCTAACCATAATTTCCTCAAGACTAGTGTATTCGAAATGAATAGCTAGATTTTCCATATCTACAATAAGGTGATGAGTGGCACCGATGTCAGCAATCCATGGTTTTGGTAGTTTATTGGTGGAAGAAGTGGCTACCATATGAGCATGTGGTGTCGAAGAAGAGGAATACTGATAACTTTGGTACTGAGATTTTAGTGATGGACATTGATGAGATACATGACCATAACCTCGATAATTATAACAAGTAACAGTTAGTGATCCTTGAAAAGATATGGTACCATAAGAATCATTGGATGGGTGATGAATAAAAGAACCACGTCCCCTGCCATAACCTAGACTATGGTTCTTGCCACGGGCAGAAAAGTGAGCGAATGGGAAGGATACTTCATTGGAATCACTATCAGTTGAGAGCTGAATTTCTTTACTCAATAACAAATAAAAACAATCATTAAAAGAGACTGAAGTAAGCCAAGCCTCAAGAGCCCAAACAAAGGGTCGATAAGCAAGACCTAATCCGGCCAAAATAGCATAAACAAAATCATCCTTTGGAATAGGACTATTCAAAGTTACTAATTGATCCAAAATTAATTTAGCCTTCTGCATATACTAGTGAATACTAGCATTATCATGTTTTAAGGTATGCAACTAAGTCTTGAGTTGATGAATTTGGGTCTTAGAACCCGAAGTATAGGCAGTGGTAAGCCTTTTCCAAGCTTCACAAGCAGTGGCTACACCAACAATTTGAGGAAGAACTACTTCAGAAAGAGTGCTCATAATCCAACTAAGAGCAATTTGATCTTTGCTGAACCAAACAGGAAAATTGGGATGGCTTTGTTATCATAGTTAAATTCAGATGGTGGTGGACTGCCATTAATATGACACATTAAATTGTAACCATGAAGTAAGGGCAGTAATTAAGTCTTCCAAAGCAAGAAGTTGGAAAATGTAAGCTTCAAAGATAATTGATGACCGATATTAGGAAAATTGGCAGGCATAAAATTAGACAAAGAAGCAGATATGACATTTGTGCTGATAGAACTAGAGGTAGATATAACAGAAAAAGAGGGAAAATTATTTGAGTTTTGGTTATTAGACCATAATAAGCTCTGATACCATGATAACAATTGATGAGTAGCAAATGTTTCATTAAGAGAAATGACATAAATAGAGTACATATGTGACCTTAGTCAATGTTTGTTACGTTTGTTACAATAACAAGATAACATTTACAAGATGAGGTACATTTGAATATTGAAAACACAACTAACTTTGATTATCCTATCAATTATTACCCACAAGTAATAATATAGTTAGTGTTTATCAGAGACATAGTCTCCAATTATTATTCTATCTCTCTATTATTAACACTTTGTCATGTATATCAATTTGTTACGATTTCTTATTCTTTTACTGTATATATACTCATGTCATCAATAATACGAATACACATCTTTCACTTTCATAAACAATTCTGACTTTATATTAAAGCATCACCAAGCTATGGCCTCTCAAACCTCTTCTTCGTCCTCCCAAACTTCTTCTTCATCGCCAGCCATGATAAGTAAAAATACTATCAGTATTCTTCCCTCTCCATCTTTAACTATTGCTATGTCTCATGTGCAGCAAACTTTTTCTATTAAATTAACATCTTATACCTATATCCCTTAGAAGTTGCAATTCGCCCCATTACTCAACTACTATAATCTTTATGGTATTATTACTGGAACTAAATCTCTGCCTCCTAAAGAAATTCTTGATCCCATAACCAATTAAATGGTCACTAATCCCACTTATACCACCTAGTTTAGTAAAGACCAATTACTCTTCTTATGGATTTTATCTTCCATTATCGAAGAAATTTACCCCTTGCTCATTGGATTACAATCTTCAGCAAAAGTATGGCAAACACTTGCAAATGCTTATAGCATCATTAGTCATGCCCAGTGAACCCAATTACATATTGAGCTCCATAATCTCTCTAAAGTCGATCTTCCCATTTCTTAATATCTATATAAAGTGAAAGCTTTTGCTAATTCTCTCACTCTAGCAAGACAACCAATCTCTTCATGAACTTCATGGCCAATTGGTCGCCTATGAGTTACTTTTAAACTCATAATAATCTTCTATACCAGTTTCTAATCTAATTCAATGTTTCTCATAGTTCTAATCAGGGTAGATAGAGGCAACATGGTGGTCGTCATAGATTCACTACTTTCTCTTGTTAGATTTACGGTATTGGCAATCATTAGTTATCACTTGCAAATGACGTTTTGATACTACCTTTACTGCTCGGGGTCAATATAGGCAACTCTCCTTCAGTAATTTCTCTTCTTCATTGCCCAGGTATCAAACAAATCTGGTAGATTTTTCCTCACCTATGCACTTCTTCCCACACCTCTAAGTGCACATCAGACTTTATGGTATTCGGACACATGAGCAACGTATCATGTTACTCCAAATCTATCTTCTCTCAGTTCTACAAGTGAATACATAAAAATTACTTATAAGTAATGTACAAGGGTTAACTATTTCTCATGTTGGTTCTGGTATTATTTCATCTCCTTCAAAATCTTTCCATTTAAAAAATGTTTTACATGTTCCCTTCATAACCAAACCTCTATTATCCATTCATAAATTTTGCACTGATAATAAATGTTCTCTTAAATTTCATGATGATTGTTGTCTTGTTAAAGACTAAGTAACCAAGAAGATGATGCTTCAAGGACTAGTTAATTAAAGGCTTTACAAGTTAAATAGTGCATCTTGTCCAGACAAGTCTATCACTGCATCTATTTACCTAGCAAATCTAGAGGACTGGCATACGAAACTCAGATATCCAAATTTCTAAAACATTCACCACTTAGTTAAAAAATTTCAATCACCTTGTTCTTTATTTAAGCAAACCTCAAATAGATGTCCAACTTATTGTCTAGGAAAGTTACATAGAGTGCATCTTCCTTTAACTCATCATTATAATTCCCAACCATTAGAATTAATCCATTTTGATGTTTGAGGATCGACACTAGTGAATTCTTATTCTCAATTTAAGTACTTTGTCATTTTTATTGATGATTATTCATTATTTACATGGTTTTATTCAATTAAAATAAAAGCAATGTTCATGCAATTTTTCTTAAATTTTAAAAAATGGTAGAAAAAAATTTGATAAAAAAAATTAAATCTTTTGACTTAGACTGGGGCAGTGAATATCAACCATTACATACATATTTTAAATAAACTAGTATCATTCATTGCATTAGTTGTCCATACACCCTGGCACTACTAAACATAAAATTAGGAATAGTGTGGATATTGGGTTAGCTCTCTTAGGGCATTATGGTGCCCTATTTAAGTTTTGAGAATATGCTTTTATAATAATAGTTTGTTTAATTAATTGCATTCCCATAAGTTCTTTGCACAATCACATCCTTTTTACTCACTTATACAAGCAAAATCCTTATTACTCTTTCCTTCGTGTCTTTGGGTGTGCCATTTACCCTCTATTATGACCATATCACAACTATAAATTTTCTTTTCAATCAACTCAATATACTTTTTTAGGATACTCACCAATCCATTTGGGCTATAAATGCTTTAACATTAAAAATAACAAAATGTACATCGCAAGACATGTTAAGTTCAATGAGAAAATGTTCCCTTTCAATGTTATTTCAAGTCTTTCAACTCCATCGGATGTCATGCCAATCTCCATGCTACCTCAACCTTGGTTGCAACTCACACATCCCTTAAGACATTAGACTTCCATGGCACCAAGTACTCTATCTTCTCACACTCCTAATTTATTAAAATCTCCTTCCTTTAAATTGCCTTCTTCTCTTTCTCCTACTCCAACTAATTCTCTTTCTAACCAATCTCAAACCCCATCCTTATCCACCTTTCTAAACCATATCAATCTCTTTAACCAAAAAGGATTGAAATTATTTATGGATCTTTATAATCCTATAGACCAATCTCATCCTTCAGACTTATCTAACCCACAAATAACCCAACCCATTCACACACACAAAATGCAACTCCATCCTACCACTTTAAACTACAAACCAACAACCTTCCACATCCAACCAGTAGCATCATCTTCCATATGTTCCCTTACCAAACCTACTTCCTTTTCTCAAGCCATCAAACTACCTCAATGGAAATAAGCCATGTCAGAGGATATAGAAGTTTTATACTGAAATCACATATGGGATCTTATCCCGTGTTGTACCAATGCCAATGTTATCGGTAACTGCTGGATGTACAAAATTAAATGAAAGCTAGATGGTAGTATTAAAAGGTTCAAAGCAAGGTTGGTAGCCTGTGGTTATACCCAAGAATATAGCTTAGACTATAAAGAAGCATTTAATCCGATGGTGAAGCCTATGACAATTCATATTGTCCTTTTAATTGCTATCTCCAAAGGATGGCATTTACATCAACTTGATGTAAGCAATGCCTTCTTAAATAGTGAGCTTAAGGAAGATGTGTTCATGGTCCATCCATAAGGGTATATTGATCCTAACTATCTTACATATGTTTACGAATTGAAAAAATCTCTCTATAGGCTCAAATAAGCACCGCTCACATAGTATCAAAAGTTTAGCACTTTCTGACTCACATTGGTTTTCCAAGGTTCGTTTATTGATCCCTCTTTATTTATTTATAATTCTGGTGGTTTACGATGATTCTTACTTGTCTATTTTGATGATGTAATCATTACTGGAAATAGCTCTACTATTGTTCAATAATTGATTACTTAGTTATCCATAAATTTTTCTCTGCATGACTTAGGGGACTTAAGCTATTTTTTAGGTGTTCAAGTGCTCTAGAATTTTATTGGCATTCTTCTCTCATAGCAGGCATATATCATGGATATTATTAAAATGGTAGGTCTGCAAGCTATGTCCTACTCTTATAGTGTTGGGTACTATTTTTTTAAAGACAGATGGTCCCTTGCTTTCACTAGTTAAAGCAACTCTTTATCGTCACATTTGTGGAAGCCTTCAATATTTAAAACTAACAAGACCAAATCTATCATTTTCAATCAATAAAATATGTCAGTATATGCATCATCCAATTATAACACACTTCAAAGCCCTTAAGTGCATCCTTTGTTATTTATAAGGTACCTAACATTAAGGCTTTCTCATTAAAAGTGCTCGCCATATTCCATGATTACTTTTATAGATGTTGATTCTGTAGGGTGCCCAAATGACAGAAGGTCTATCGGCGGATATCTCATTTTTCTTAGGCAAAACTTAATAGCATAGAACTAAAAAATAAAATGAACGGTGGCCCATTCCTTAACTGAATCAGAGTTCAAGGCCATCACTAATGTTAGCATCAAACTTAAGTGGCTGACGCATTTGATTCAAGAACGTAGTGTGTCCTTACACTCTCTACTACATGTGTGGTATGATAATGTTGGTGTTGTCTTCTTGTCCTCTAATTTGCTTTTTCAAGCTATAATCTAACATATTGAGGTCAACTTTCATTTTATGCATAACAAGTCTTGCAAAAAGAGCTTATTGTGGTTGTTATTTCATCTGTAGATCAGATTATTAACTTGATGACCAAAGCTGTTGGCAATAATCTCTTTAAAAAATTCAAGGACAAGCTTCAGTTAGCTTCTTACAAACCATCCACTTATGGGGGCATATCAAAGACATAGTCTTCTATTATTACTCTATCTCTATGTTATTAACACTCTATCATGTATATTAATTTATTACAATTTCTTATTCTTCTATTGTATATATAATCATGTCATCAATAATAGGACTACACATCTTTCACTTTCATAAAAAATTATGATTATGTTATACAAGGGAGAATTAAACCCATGATTAAATTAATGTTAATCACTCTTCAACCAATAATAAAAAGCAAGCTAGCATCGAACATGTAAATTACTAGGCAAATGCAAATCCATAGATTAGTGTAGCATGCATGAGATAGATCATGCTCAAAACAAACTAAATCCTTCATTGTAACATGATGTTAGAAGAATTAACTACCTTAGCTTAGTTAAGGCTCCAGAACTAACTACCCTTATGTAAGGTAAATAACGTTCACTACTTCCTCATAGGTTATTTGATACATATTTTTAATTCATATATATAATACGGAAAAAAAATTTAATTACATTGTAGCTATGAGCATGCATGGGCAATTCAAAAAAATTAACAAAATACATCTTTCTTAAAATTTTTTGGAGAAAAATATGAATTTTATTCATTAAAAATTAAATATACATTTTGATGAAGAAAAGATAATATAAATAAAAGGATAACTAAAAAGTACCAAAATAAAATTTTTCTATTGTAAAATTTCTTGTCACTATTTTCCAATCGTGTTGACATATCTCTTTTAATTTACAACCCAAAAATATATATAATTAATTAAATTCCAAGTTAGTTAGCTACAAGAATAAAACTATATTCTGACTAAATAAGGAAAGCTAAAAGATTAAAAATATATCCAAGTCAAGGTAGTTTTGGGGCATGCTTTAATATATTAATGATGGATGGTTACTCTACTTGAGTCTCTCTTGATTTTTTAAGTTTCTTTTCTATTGTTTAAACTTCCTCATCATCAATTTTCACCTCTTGATGCTATTTCTCTTTATTAGCCTCCACTAGCAAGTGTTGAGGACTTTGTAAGGTAAAGGCCTTGACTTGCTCATTTAGGTTAACTTCTGTGTTACTTAGAAGATGGCCTTGAACTCTTATAGCAAATATATTTGTTAGCTGACCAAGTTAAACCTCAATATTGTGGACTCATGGAGAGTGATTCTTAAGGATTTGATCATACTTGTCATTTTGGCTAGTCATTTGGAGGTAACAATATCAAAGAACTTGTTAAGCTTTATCTCCATATCTACAAATCTCTCATCAATTGACTTAGCTTGGAATCTGAGTGGTGGCACTGGTTTAGAGTAGTAATTTAAAAACCTTTATGAATTTTAGTTGTTGCTCCTTGAAAAGTTGTGGTGGTTTCTCCAACCTTAGTTGTAAGTGCTTGAATATGGCTTATTGGTTGGTTGCCTTGGTTGAAATTAGTTCCCAATAAAGCTACAATTCTCCACAGTACCATCTCCATATGCATATCCAAAACCATATTCAAGTGTTAAATAATCAATCATATAGCAATACTCATAAAACATAGTTGAAGAAGAAGCTAAAATAGCATTACTTTTTTATGCAAAATCACCAATTTTTTTGTTTAATGCAACAAGTTGTGCTTGAATTGATGTAACATCATCAACTCTAAGTTTTCCTCATTGTATAGGGGCCAAATGTCTTTCCGAAGGCTATAAGAAGTTGTTGTTGGCCATTTCTTCTAAGAGTTTAAAAGCTCCTTCACAGTCTTATGCATAAGTGAACCTCCTACTACTGCATCAATAATGTCTCTTATGAACCTCATTACACCATTATAGAAAGTTTGAATAAGCACGTCTTTAGGAAGATCATGGTGTGGGAAACTTCATTGTATCTTTTTAAATCTTTCCCACACATCACACAAAGATTCAGTCTCAAATTTTTTAAAAGTATTGATGTCCTTAATGCTCTTTATTGTCTTTACAGGAAGGAAGTATTTAACCAAAAATCCCTTTGCTAGAAGATCCCATGTAGTGATGGATGCTAGTGGTTGAGAGTTAAACCAAGCTCTATCTTTGAGTGTAAACAGAAAAAGTCTCAAGAGAATGGCATCATCGGAGACTCCATTATACTTAAAGGTGTCACAAATTTCTAAGAAATTTGCTATATGCATGTTTGGATCCTATGAAGGTAAACCATGGAATTGGATAGTAGATTGAATCATTCATAGAAGAGCAAGCTTAATTCTGAAACTATTAGCTTGTACATTCAATCAATTGATACTTTGTCGAGCCCCATCCAAACCAAGCATAGCAAACTCTATAAGAGTTTGCTTCGCATCAGCTTGTTAACCTCCTTGTTGTGCAGCCATGGTTCTAGATGCACTCTATGATCTCCTACAATTCTTCTTCTTAAACTTTGATAAATCCAAGACAAAGAGTAATGGTTCTCTTTTTGCATGTCTAGTGTTGCGCATACACAACCACAAGAGTGCCTAAAATAGAATTATGCGAGTTAAAAATAGAGTACAAAAATATAAAAATGCTCTAATCCAAAACAATCTTGATTAATTATGATGTTGGTTGCTTAATCACCGGTAAAAACTCTAAAAACTTATTGATGATCGCAAATGCACAAGTCGATAAGTAATATAGAAGTAAGTAGAGTATCATTTCCCATAGAAATTGATACCAAACACCTATTAATCTTTATTTTATATGTTTAGAGCTAACAATAGTGGTTTGATTAAAGCAATAAACAAGTAGAATAACAAGTAAACTAAGGAATGGAACTCAGGCTATCGCTAAGTAAAATAACAAAGGAAATAATCAATGGGAAAGGCATGTTGTTGAGAGATTAAGCACCTTATTTTCATTAAGTTAATTTGATGTAATTAATCATCTTCTCAATGCATACCTCAAGTTTTTCAATAGACATTAAGTACTTTTTCTTAAGTAGCTACCATAAGCATTAATCAAATGAGATACATAAATACAGTTTAATTCTAATCATTACTATGAATATAAACTCATACCAAGCATGCAAGGCAATAAGTAAAACCCATAAGAGAATTAATTTTGGTTAAGTTTTCTTAAGACATTTAATCCATCTAACATGTGTTTGTGGATCTATTAGATTTACTAACTCTCATTACATAGATCCAGACTAAAGTTATATCTAGCTACAATATAACATTAAATCAAATTAACAAACATAATATGCATTTAAAAAGTAATAATAAACATCAAATCAACATTAAATCCAATGGGTCTCAAACTCTCAATAACATTCAAGAACTTAGCCACTCATGGCTAAGTAAACGATCATTCAATATTCAGAATTATAAGCAAGGAAATAGAATAAGAAAGAGAGTAAGAAAGTGTTACCCAAAAAGCTTGAATATTCAAATGGGTCTCTTCTTATCAACTTCTTTTTCTCGTCTTTCTTCTTCTTCTTCTTCTCCTTGCTTCCCTTATATGTCCTTTATGTGTAACAAAGTGTGTATGTATAGGTAGAATGTGTCCTCTTACTAAAGTCATTTGTGTTTTTTGTCCTTTCTAGCCTCCTTTTATAACATGTCTTTTCACCTCCCTTAGATTTTTCTTTAATTCAGTACACATCAATATGTTCTGTATTGGAAACTTATTGCCCATAATCACGCACAAATTGCACTTGCATAAAAGGGCTTCTCGTGAAAGGGTCACAATCACCATGTCTCGCGCTCAAGACAAAAGCTTGGACTAACAGGAACTTGTAATTGCGCATCCAACCACAACTGCAAAAGACCCAACATCACTTGGGGCTAGCATTTGGGCATCTCTGGGATCATGCATCCAACTGCAATTATGACAATGGGATGCTCTATTTCATTTCTTTCTCTTTTAGCTCCTCTTATAAATCACCTCCTAACTCCGTTTCCTTATAAAAAAAACACTTAAAAATATCTATTTTTATATGTTTTGCTATACTAAATGCTAATAAAAATGTATTAATGCATGCAATTTAAGATCCTAAATGTATGTGTATTTAACACCAACAGTTTGCCATTTTGTTTATATATATATATATATCAGAAGTTTAGGAGGGTCGAGGATTGAATTGTCTCCCTTGCCCCGTAAACCGAAATTTGACTTTTTCAGGACTCATGAGCTAAACCACTAATCTTCCACAGAGTTGGACCGAGCCGATATACACTCTCAATTTGGGTTCAGGTCGGTTTATGAGTTCGGCCGAATCTTGCACATCCCTATTTGTCGGATTAAAATATCAAAATAACTATCAAACCAGAAATGATAGTGCAAGCCCGAAGAACAACCCTTCCTAAAGTTAAACTGATTGAATTTTCCAACATTTTATTAGTAGTGCTATCATCCAAGGATATATTATTCATCCACGGTAAAAAGTCTATGTGTTCATCAAATGACATCAGTACAATTGCTATATTTGGTAATATTAATTAATATTTAATAGATTATTAATTAATATTATTAATTTAATATATTAATATTAAATAAATATTAAAATTAAAATTAAAATTAATATTAAATATTAATATTTAGTAAATATTAATATTTAAATTTAAATAAAAATTAATATTAAATAACTTATGTTCATTAAGA
Source organism: Mallotus nudiflorus (assembly GCA_947683625.1). NCBI lineage: Eukaryota > Viridiplantae > Streptophyta > Magnoliopsida > Malpighiales > Euphorbiaceae > Mallotus > Mallotus nudiflorus. The sequence goes on from CANTUR010000325.1 coordinate 1,508,458, forward strand.
ATGAATTGTAGTTTCATTAGTATTTGCCTATATATTCATTAATAATGAACTATATATTCATTAGTATTTGTCCATAGGATCGTTATTATTTGCCTACAGGTTCATCATTATTTGTCTACATATTCATTTAAAATGAACTATAAGTTCACCACTAATTGTGCACATGCTCATTAACAATGAACTATTTGTGCACATGTTCATTAACAATGAACTTTAAGTTCATTAGAACTTGACTACATATTTATTAACAATTAACCTAAGGTAATCAAAATTAATTATTACTTATTTATTCAATAAAGTATTTTTAAAATTAGTTTTTATATTAAAAATATTATTGTTATTTATTTTAGAAATTATTTTGATCTCTTTACTAAAATATTAGTATAATATCTACAAATAAACATTATATATTTAAAAAAATTAATTTTAAACATTACATGCTAATATTTAATTTAATTGAGTAATTTATAGTGAATTAAGTTTCAGTTATAAAATATAAAAAAATAAATTTCTTAAGTAAATGGGTAATTTTTATTAATAAAAAATCAGTTATGAACTATAGATTTGTTAATATTTGCCTACAAATTCATTAGTATAAAAATTAATATTAATATATTAATATTAAATTCATTATTAATTAATATTATTAATTTAATATATTAATATTAAATAAAATAATAATAAATATTAAATAGAAATTTATTAAATAAAAATAAAAATTAATATTAAATAATACATATTTATTACTTCACTAATATAAATTCATTAGATAAAATATGTAAATTTATTACTTAAACAATATTGATTCACTATGAATAAATTGTAGGTTCTTTAGTATCTACCTACAAGTTTATCAGTTTAATAAAGTTTATTACTTAACAATATTGTTAATTAATTTAATATATTAATATTAAATAAAAATCAATATTAATATATTAATATTATATAGATTGCTTCATGTGCCCAAACATCCTTAGCTATTCAGTTCATGTACGTCCTTTTAAGTTCAACCATAACCTACAGCCATTTTTTCACGCCTCTTAATGGAAAGAGCATTTATTAATTCATTCGATAGCTCACCCCTGCATGAACCATTCAAATATTTTCTGTATGTATAAATCAAAGATAAAGCTGCAGGTGGCAACGCAATGTTCAAATTCAAAATGAATAATTCAATCAAATCTTCCAATAAAAACAAATAAAATAATCGAATAATTAGTACCAAGTGTGACATTTTGATCGTGGGATCCCACCTCTAGAAATGTATTACTTTCCTCTTCTATTATTGATTAGGATATCATTACCCAAAAGTAATGATATATTTAGTGTCATATGAGGGAGAATTAAGTACCAAGTGTGACATTTGATCGAATGATTCAATCAAATCTTCCAATAAAAACAAATACAATAATCGAATAATTAGTACCACGTGTGACATTTGATCCTACCATACCATGTCTAGAAATTTATTACTTTCCTCCTTTATTATTATTATTATTATTTTAAATAACTAAAAGGTTAAGGAAAACGGATAATTAAATTGATGATCTCACTTTATAAATTTTTATTAGAGAACCTCTTCAATTATTGACTAGGATATCATTACCCACAAGTAATGATATAGTTAGTGTTATATGAGGGAGAATTAAACCCATGATTAAATTAATGTTAATTACATGTTATTTCTTTGTAGTTTAATAGTTTATGTGATAGATACTATAATATGAGGTCATAGATTCGATATCTTACTTCTCTTTAAAAAAAAGAAAAAATTAATGGCAATCACTCCTCAACTAGCAATAGCAAGCAAGATAGCGAACATGTACATTGCCAGGCAAACGCAAATCCACAGATTGGTATAGCATGCGTGAGTTAGATCATGCTCGAAATGACTAAATCCTTCGTTGTCACACGATCTTAGAAGAATTATCTACCCTAGCTTAGTTAGGGCTCCAGAACTAACTATCCTTGTGTAGGGTAAATAACGTTAACTACTTTTTCACTGGTTATATATGATACATATTTTTAATTTGTATATATTATACGGAAAAAAATTAATTACACTGTAGCTATGACCAAGCATGTGCAATTTAAAAAAAATTAAAAAAAATACATCTTTCTTAAAAAATTTTAAAGAAAAATATGAATTTTGTCCATTAAAAATTAAAGATACACTTTGATGAAAAAAAAAAGATAATATAAATAAAAAGACAACTAAAAAGTATTAAAATAAAATTTTACTATTATAAAATTTTTTGTCGCTATTTTTCATTCATGTTGATAGATCTTTTTCAATTTACAACTTCAAAATATATACAATTAATTAAATTTCAAGTCAGTTAGCTGCAAGATTAAAAGTATATTCGGACTAAATAAGGAAGGCTAAAAAAAATAAGGGAAGCTAGAAGCAAATAATTTTGTTTTGCTTTTTTCTGACCAAAAAACCAACGAAAAAGGTATGTAGTTCAAATGCATATGAGAAAAAGATAAAAAAAAATTGTATTTGTTTCGTGTAGATAACATCAAAATCGTTTTCATTTGGAGTCACAAATCATTAATTTATAGCACAATGAAATAGAAAGTTTACAATTGGTAACGATATATATATATAATTCAGTAGTTGCTAGTTCAATGTTGTTGCAGGTATAACCTGGACAAGTTAGCTGAATAATGGCCCTCAATCATTATATAAACATTATATAAACCCAACAAAACACTAGAAATATTGATTGAAGAGTTTTTTGTTGGCTGCAATTTTGAGAAATAAAGAAAGAAACGTACTTTCAAAGGAAGCAATAATGCATTTGCTATAGCAGTTACAAAAAAAAAATTACATAGAAAGAAAAATGTATTTGTTGTAAACATTTTAATTTTTTTTTGGAAAGAACATTTTAATTTTAATTACCATCAAAATAGCTATAAAATAGGAGAAAGCAAGAAACATTGACAATTTGAAAATGATATGTTAAATATATCAAATTATAATTTATTTATAGATCCACATATTCATTTGTCATAAAAAAAAAAGTTAGAACATCAAATTTCCAAAATAAAAAAAAATTCCAACACTAATAACATAAATTACTTCTCCTTTACAACCAAAAAAAAAAAAAAGCAGGTGTTCATATGTGGCAAAAATGATGTTTTATAAGTACATCTATTATGTATAATATATATAGAACATTTTATGTTTGCTATCTTCATTATATTGTTTAATAATAACAAAATTATAATTTTATAATAATCAATTAACAAATTATTATGTATTGCACATCTAATAGGCTGGATGTAAATAAAAATTTCTCATAAACTATACTTGCTCATTGCTTAGGCGTAAACACTAATTTTATTCTAGAATGATTCAAACACGTGTGAAAAAAATTGATGTTGCATCTTCAACTGCATCTTTTAACATTATAAGTTTAGAAAACAAAAGAAAAGGAAAGAAAGATACATATCTATCAACTTATTCAAACAAGTTTATGCAACATCGCAATTTCAAGAAAGATACTATAAACTAAAATAAAATCTACTTGGTCATTTTAGTGGTTAAGAACTATAACCTTTTGAAACCCTTTGCAGCCAAGAGAACAGTATAACAGATAAAACCAACCCATTATTCACTGGCACAACTAAACAAAATAAAATCGGAATAATCGAATTTTCTATCTATGTAGTTTCATGCACACCGGGTATTTGAAGAAATGAAAAATAGAAAGAAATGATTAATAAGACTGAAAAGTTTTTTTTCAAAAAAGTCATTAATAGCTGACCATCGAGCGGCTAAAATTAAGAGTAACATGATAGACACCAAAGTTTCAATCCGGTGCACTAGCAAGTCAGATGGTGGTTGGGGTGGTGGTGTGAAAGTGTAAAGAAGAGAAGAAGAGGCAAATAAAGATAATACAGATAAAAATATTGTTGAGGAGAAAGGAACTCATACCGTCGGTGAATTTACCCTAGCAGTTACATAACCTCTATGAAACATTGGCTAATTTAGTTCATATTAAATTGATTGAAGAGTTTTTCGTTGGGTGCAATTACGAGAAATAAAGAAAGAAACTTACTTTCAAAGGCAGCAATAATGCATTTACTATAGCAGTTACAAAAAAATTAAATAGAGAAAAAAATGTATTTGTTGCAAACATTTTAATTTTAATTACCTTCAAAATAGCTGTAAAACAAGAGAAAGTAAAAAAAAAAAAACACCTCTAACTATCACAAAAACAAAAATAAAAAAAAAAATCGTCTAAAAAGGGAGACATTATATAATAATTCTGTCCTTTGATGAGTTTGAAGACTAAACTAATAAAAATTAAATATTTAATTAAAAGTGATAAAAATTAAAATCTAATACTACATAAATTAACTTTAAATAACTTAATATTATTTATTTAACCTTTCTACTTATATCGGATCAGAATCGTAATAAAATTTCCCAAAAAGGATTTTAAGCTGCCGCATAGGATTGGTAAATATATATATATATATGGATTGGTAAATATATCTTTTTCATTATATATATATATCAACAAAAGAAGGACATGTAAAATTATGAAAAATTTTTTATTTATTATTATATAAAAATTGAATAATTTAATTATTTATTAATAAAAGTAAATTTAATTTAAATTTGATAAAAAGTTTATTTTCTATTTTAATTATACTTTATCTCTAATAAAAGTTAAATTCATTAAAATATAATTATAATTTAATTAAAAGTATATTTCCTATTTTAATTAAGTTAACTTCTATTTTATCTATAATAAAAATTCTATTTTAATTAAAAGTATGTTTTTCATTCTAATTAGGTTAACCTCTATTTTATCTCAAATAAAAATTAATTTAATTAAAATATAATTCTATAATTGAAATGATATTTCCTATTTTAGTTAGGTTAACTTCTATTTTATCTCTAATAAAATTAAATTAAAGAAATTATTTAAAATATAATTCTAATTTAATTGAAACTATATTTTCTATTCTAATTAGGTTAACTTCTACTTTATTGCTAATAAAAATAAAATTAGTTAACTTATAATTCTAATTTAATTGAAAGTATGTTTACTATTTTAATTGTGTTAATTTTTATTTTATCACTAACAAAATTAAATTAATTAATATTTTAGTGATAATTTTGTTAAAATGTAAATTTTTCTATTTTAATTCATTCTACTTATATTTTATCTAATACAAATCAAATTATGTAACATAATTTTATAGGTCTTATTATATTAAATTTAATAAATAATTAATTAAATTAAAAATTAATAAATTTATGAAAATAGGAAAAGTATATAATTTGTTTTCAAAAGTAAAAATTTTTATAAATTAAAAATTAATAAATAAAAAATAGAGCATATAATTTGTTTGAAAGTCTATTTGTAAAAAAAGTAGTATAATTATCATTTTTAGATGTTTTTATAAATTTAATAAAAAAATTAAAAATAAATTAATAAATATTTATCATTTAATTATTAGTTGAACTTAGAAAATTACATTAAATTAATTTTTGCGTAAATAAAAGTATTTATATTAAAAATATTGAAGAAATAAAGTGTCATAGCCCAAATAAAAGATTTAGAAAAATTTTAATAAATTATAAATTTAATGGGGTTATAATATTTAAATTGTTATATAAAGAAAATATAACTTTTATTATTTTTAAATTTTGTATTAACAAATAACTAATTATTTTTATTAACTTATGATTAATTATGACCATCATATTTGCTTTATATGAAATCAGTTCTAAACTTAAGAAAAATTAATTAAAAAAATATTGATGTAATATTATATAATTATTTAAAAAATTATAAAAATTGTTATGAATTATAACTATATTAAGTTAATATTAAATTGTTATAAAAATAAATAATATTGTTATTACTTTTAAAAATTTTATTTAATAATAATATTATTATTATTATTATTAATATTATTATTATTATTATTAATATTATTATTATTATTATTATTATTATGTTGAATTATTTATTTACTGTATATCATGAGTTAAATAAATTTTTTATTCACGTATGAAATAGATAATTAATTATATATAGCAAATACTATACAACTAGCCGTGAAGAGAACTTTTTTTTTTTTTTAAAGCTGTTTCAATATTTTGTAGGATCATTAATAGCATTTGGGAGCATCGTCAAGTCTATAGCAGGATACCGAACATCAGCATCCAAAACCATCATTTTGAAAAATTAGTTAACCCAAACAGCTATTCAGTTCATGCACGTCCTTTTAAGTTCAACCATAACCTACAGCCATTTGTTCACGCCTCTTAATGGAAAAAGCATTTATTATTAATTCATTTGATAGCTCACCCCTGCATGAACCTTTCAAACATATTGACTGTACGTATATCAAGGTTAAAGTTGCAGGTCCTGATATAATGTTCAAATTCAAAATGAATAATTCAATCAAATCTTCCAAAATAATTAATGAAAACAATTAAAATAATCGAGTAATTACCGAGTATGACATCTGTGGAAATGTATTACTTTCCTCTTCTATTATTGACCATGATATCATTACCCACAAGTAATGATATAGTTAGTGTCAAGGTTAAAGTAATAGCTAATAAGTAGGTGTGGTTTGCTAATGGCCAGTTAACACTTACATTAAAAAGGAACAAAACATACTCTTACATTAAAAAGGAACAAATAATTTGCCTTATTAATGTAAAACCAATAATTATACATATGAATCTTTGTAGAGCTAATGTTTAATATAAATTATCATGTTCTAAAATAATATAAAACTTTTGCTAACTCAACAATCATAAAAGCTGAAAGAACAATTATAAAAAGACATTTCATACACTCATTAAATATATAGCTAGAAGATTATATTAAATGTTGACACATTGAATGCATGACGACACTGAGCAGCTTAAATGTTTAGAATTGCTAGTCACACGCATGAACAAAGTTGCCCCAAAAGATAAACCACTCGATGTATGCCCTCAAGACTATATGTACAACCAAGTATTGTCTACGAGACAATTACTGAGTAATATTGTTAATATAATGCTCAGGTCGTGATATAATGTTCAAATTCAAAATGAATAATTCAATCAAATCTTCCAAAATAATTAATGAATAAATAAAATAATAGAGTAAGTACCAAGTGTGACATCTCTAGAAATGTATTACTTTCCTCTTCTATTATTGACCATGATATCATTACCCACAAGTAATGATATAGTTACTGTCAAGGTTAAAGTACTAGGTAATGAGAAGGTGTGGCTTGCTAGTGGCCAGTTAATACTTACATTAAAAAGGAAAAAAATATACTACAAGCCTTAAATATTCAAAGCAAACTTTAGATGTTATTTAATATTTACATACTAAGTTCTCCAATAGAATTAGCAGCAACCAAAATATAAGCTTATTCGCTATAATTAAGTAAACTTTATGTATAACCAAAAAGGGCAAAATGTCCAAGTTAATTGGCACAACCTCTTTAAGACTCTAGATATTATTGCTGATTCTCTAAAAAAATCTATAAAAATTTAAATGTGAGGATTCAGTATAAAAATACTCATTGAGTGGGTAAAGATATAACAAGTAGAAATAAATGTTGTTTCTATTAATAAACTTACATATTAAGAAAATTAACTTAATAATAGTGGTAAAACCACAAATTGTACACATGAATCTTTGTAGAGCTAAGGTTTTTAAAATACTATAAACTTTTGCTAACTCAACTATCATAAAAGTTGAAAGAACAATCATAAAAAGACATGTCATACACTCATTAAATATACAGCTAGAAGATTATGCTAAATGTTAATACATTGGGCGCGTGACGACGCTGAACAGCCTAAGCGTATAGAATTACTAGTCATACGCATGTGTAAAGTTGTCCCAAAAGACAAACCACCTAGTGTATGCCCTCAAAACTATATGTATAATCAAATATTGTCCCCAAGACAGTTGTTGAGTAATATTATATTATATATATATATATATATATATTGAAAATAGACACCAATTATCATGGTGTAATCTAAGAGATCTATACCACAAATGTGTAGATTTTATTATAAGCTGAATCATTTACGTAAATCAAGCTAAATACAAAATATATTGGTTGTTATTGACTATTGTAATCAAGTAAAATTGATAAAAGTGATAACCGTATATTTTCTGAAATAACTACTGAAAACTAAGTACAAAACATATATTGCAGAAACTAACCACTGAGTTCATAGTAAAAAATAAACTTATTGCTACGATAAATCTCTTTAACCAATTAAGGATGAGCATAATGCTATTTATTCCTGATTTTATTATATAAGCTAAACAATGTATAACACAATAATAATAAAATAATGTTGATTAAAAATTCATTTGTAAAGATATATTCATATAAATAAATAATATGATCATACACAATGAATATAACAATATTTAATATTTATCAAGAACTATTTGTAAGGAAACATCAATATATTGATAATATGAAATCAACATTATTTATATGTATAAATAAATATAGTTTCAAAACTAATGTTATATAGTTAACCACTCACATGTGATCGTAAACACAATAAATTAATTGGGTTGATCTGAACTATACCCTACAGTTGTGTTCGAATTAGTTCCTAAAATAAAATTAATAAATCTATATTAAGATTCTAAATTTAATTTCTAAATTTTATTCAAATAACAAAAGACGTTTTAAAAAACTATCTCAATCCTATATTTTTATTTATTTTATAAGATTCATATTTCCATAGAAAGTTTAAACTTGTTTAAGTTAGAAATCATTATATTTAAAATTAAGTCAAGACATTTGGTTAATATAAACACAGTGCTACAAACCTAAATTATGTATATATATATACATGTTTGAATTCCTCACGTTATTTAGTGATGTTGTTAGCTAGAGTGATTCCCTTAATACTCTGGTCTTGGAAGCTATGATTTTAAACATATGTCCAATTTAGTTGAATAAGTGTAACCTACTCAGACAATGATTAAGTCTCAATACAAGGTTTATCACTAATCTTGCGAAGTGGGCTTATTATTTTCTATGTTTGTAATTATCATTCCTTCTTTATTAAAACAACGTTGTTGGTTTGTTTGTTTGTTTGTTTTTTTTTTTTTTTTTTTTGGCTTACAGTTCAAGTTTCTATACACTGCTAAACCTCCTACTCACATCGCCCAACTGATGGCTTTTTGAACAAATGTACGGCCCTATATAGAGTCGTTCTATACAGTGGGCACATGAAAATTTTAGTCTTTAAGTTTCTGCGTTATCTTTGTGAAGAAAATGCAGAATTCTAAAGCTCTCACTTGCTGCCCTTGTTTTGTTGTGAGTCCATCCTAATGGAGCTTATAAGTTTTTTTTTTTTTAAAAAATAGTTAAATTTTACAGCACCAAATTCGGTGTTGCAAAATTTGAAAGTTTAGTTTGCCTTTGTGTTTAGGCAAACCTCATGGCTATAAATAGCCATTTGGATGAGAGGTCAACCAAGTGTAGAAGAGGCAAACAACGAGTGAAAAACTAAAGAGAGGTGTGTGCTTATAAGGGTAACCAAAATAATTTTATTTTGATGAGTGTGAGAGAGTTTTAAATGTTTTAAAAAAAAATTTCTCAAAAGGTGAGTGACAAAATAGTGAGATAATTATTTTTGGGGTGTTTGGGAAACACTTTGAATCCCACTATTTTGGTGAGAATTTTTATTATGTACCTCTAGTATTGATCTAGAGAAGACTCTTTCTTGTACCTACTATTTTTATAGTGGAAGAAAATTTTAGATATTGTCCCGTGAACGTAGTCCAAGAATTAAGGGTGAATCACATTAAAATATTTGTGTCATTTTAATTATTTATATGACAGATTTTACCGGTTATCATTATTTATACGGCAGGTTTTACCGCCTATTTTACTCACCCATTGGTTGGTTTAACCATCTCTATTTATTTATTCGTTTAATTATTTATACAGTAATTTTATTTTATCTCTGTGAAAATTATTCCGTTGTATCAACTCTATTAATTTTCCCAACAAATGATATCAAAACTGTTAATTCGTGTTCCAGAGGCATTATTAAATACTACAACGATGGAGGCTAAGACTAGAAAGATGGTCAGCTTAAATGGCACAAATTACTACATATGGAGAAATAAGATAAAGGATCTCCTATTTGTGATGAAGTTGCATCTATCGGTTTTTGCTACAACAAAACCCGAAGGCAAGACGGATGAGGAATGGGCACTTGAGCATGAGCAAGTGTATGGCTATATCCGACAGTTCATTAAAGACAATGTGTAGAACCACATTTGCAATGAAACTCATGCACGGACGTTGTAAAACAAGCTTGAGAAGTTGTACACTTTAAAGACTGACAACAACAAATTATTTTATCTGACAAAATTAATGCAGATAAAATATCGGGAAGGCTCTTCTGTCGTCAATTACTTAAATGAAATGTAAGGAATTATAGATCAGTTGTCGGGAATGGGCATAAATTTTGATAATGAAATTCTTGCTCTTATGGTGCTAGCTTCTCTGCCAAAGTCATGGGAGACTTTGAAGATTTCACTTACAAACTCTGCACCAAATGGTGTAGTGAATATGGAATTTGTCAAAAATGGTATTTTGAATGAAGAGATGAGACGCAGAACAAAGGGTGCCTTTTTAACACATTTAGATATCCTTGTTATAAATTCCAAGGGGAGAAGTGAGACTCGAAGCTCAAAGCAAAGAGATAAGAGCATAGGAAAGTCAAACAAGTATGCAACTATTGAATGTCATTACTGCAAAAAAAAAGGCCACATCAAAAATTTTTGTCAAAATTTCAAGGATAAGAACAAAGGCAAAGATGTGAGAAAAGATTACAGTAGTGATGATGATGAAGCAAATCTCCTCGGAGAATTCGATGTTCTGTTTTATAATGATACTATTAATCTTACTACCCATGAGACCATCAGGGTGATTGACAATGGTGCCATGAGACCAGCTGGGTGATTGACAGTGGTGCTTTCATTCACACTATATCTCGAAGAGAATTCTTCTCATCCTATACTTCAAGAGATTCTGGATTTGTAAAGATAGGAAATGGTAATCGAATAAAATTTCTAGTGAAGGAGATGTGTGTTTAGAAACGACGAATGGCACAAGACTAATCTTGAATAATGTCAAGCATGTTCTAGATATTCTGCTGAATTTGATCTCAATAGGCAAGCTTGATGATGAAGGTTTCTGCAACACTTTCCATAACGGCCAATGGAAACTCACTAAAGGATCAGTGGTGGTGGCTAGAGGTAAAAAGGACGTAACACTGTACTTTATGCATGTAAATATCTCCAAAGACATAGTGAATGTTGTGGAGAAAGATAGTACAATTGAGTTATAACATAGAAGACTTGGCCACATGAGAGAGAAAGGGATAATAGTACTGGCCAAGAAAAATGTGTTATCTGGAGTAGATCTTATGCATCTGGAGAAATGTGTTTATTGTCTTACAGGAAAGCAAAATAGGGTTGCTTTGAGGAGTTCTCCTCCTTACAAAATGAAAAATGTTCTGGATTTAATTCATTAAGACTTGTGTGGGCCAATGCCAAAGTCACTTGGTGGTTGTTAGTACTTTATGACTTTCATTGATGATCATTCTCGAAAGACGTGGGCATACACCTTGAAGTCAAAAGATCAGGTGCTAAATGTCTTCAAGGAATTTCATACCTTGGTGGAGAGATAAACTAGCAAGAAGCTTAAGTTCATCCGGATAAACAACGGTGTAGAGTATTCTGGACCATTTCATGTTTATTGTAAAGAGCATGGTATACAACATTAAATGGCACCTCCAAAGACTTTGTAGTTGAATGGTTTAGCTGATAGGATGAATAGGACTTTGATGGAGAGAGTCAAATCTTTGCTCTCACATTTAAAGCTACCTAAGACATTTTGGGGTGAAGTTTTACTTACAGCAGTGCATGTGTTAAACCTTTCACCATATGTTCCTCTACAGTCTGACACACTAGAGAGGGTGTGGTCAGGAAAAGATGTTTCCTATGGTCATTTGTGGGTTTTTAGGTGCAAAGCCTTTGTGCATATTCCTAAAGATGAGAGGTCCAAGGTTGATATCTATACACGACAGTGTGTGTTCATTGGCTATAGTCAAGATCAACTTGGCTATAGATTTTATAATCCAATACAAAAGAAGCTTGTCAAAAGCCATGATGTTGTGTTTATTGAAGATAAGACAATCGAAGATATTACCAGAGTTGAGAAGAACATCCCCAGCTCTAAAGACGATTAAAATTTAAAGTTAGTTCCTCCAACAACGATGCCAAGGGAAGTTGGAGATGAAAATGAAGTTATTTCGCCAAATGGAGGTAATGAAGATGCTCCCATTGAGATTCCATCTAAAAATGATGATGATAGTTTTCATGATTAACCACCAGCCGATACGGCTTCTCCAGTGCCACCAAGGAGATCTGATAGAATCAAACAACCTTCTACCAGATATCCTAGAGACCAGTTTATGTTACTAACTGATGGGGGAGAGCTAGAAAGCTTTGAAGAAGCTATGAATGATGAATATAAGCCAAAATGGTTTGAAGCCATACAAGATGAGATGAAGTCTCTGCATGAGAACAAGACGTTTGAGCTGGTGAAGTTGCCTAAAGGCACAAGAGCTTTGACGAATAAGTAGGTGTTCAGGATCAACCATAAAGAATACAGTCTTTAGCCATGATTCAAAGCTAGACTAGTTATAAAAGGATTTAACCAAAGAAACGGTATCGACTTTGATGAGATTTTTTCTCCAGTCGTGAAGATGACATCCATCCGTACTGTGCTGGGTTTAGCAGTAAGTTTTGATCTAGAGATTGCACAAATGGATGTTAAAACTACCTTCCATCATAGTGATTTGGAAGAGGAAATATTTATGGAGTAGCCAGAGGGTTTTAAAGAAAAGGGAAAAGAGGACTATGCTTGCAAATTGAAGAAGATTTTATATGGCTTAAAACAGGCACCAAGACAATAGTATAAGAAGTTTGAGTCTGTTATGGGGGGGCAAGGCTATAAGAAGACCACTTTAGACCATTATGTATTTGTTCAAAAATTCTTTGATGATGACTTTATTGTGTTATTGCTCTATGTGGATGACATGTTAATTATTAGTCGAAATGTTTCCAGAATCAATAGCTTAAAGAAGCAGTTGAGTAAGACTTTTGCTATGAAAGACTTAGGACTAGCAAAACAGATTCTTGGCATGAAAATTATCAGAGAAAGAGGCATCAAGAAGTTGTGTTTGTCACAAGAGAAGTACATTAAGAAGGTACTTCAAAGGTTCAACATGTACAATGCTAAAGTGGTTAGTTGTCCTCTTGCTAATCACTTTAGATTGACTTCTCAACAAAATCCTTCCACTAATAAGGAGAAGGAAGAGATGGATAGAGTTCTATATGCTTTAGTAGTTGGTAGTTTAATGTATGACACGGTGTGTACATAGCAAGATATTGCACACTCAATTAGATTTGTGAGTCAGTTCTTTTCAAATCCTGGAAAGGAGCATCGGGCTGTAGTGAAATGGATTTTTAGATATCTTCAGGGAACATCCAAAATATGTTTGTGTTTTGGAGATGCCAAACCTATGTTAGTTGGATACACAGATGCAGATATAGCAGGAGATGTTGATTCAAGAAAATCGAGCTCTGGTTACTTGATTACTTTTGCAGGGGGAGTTATGTCATGGCAATCAAAATTACAAAAATGTATTGTTTTGTCTACCATTGAAGCAGAGTTCATTGTAGCAACGGAAGTTTATAAAAGTTGTTATGTATGAAGAAGTTCTTAAATGAACTTGGTTTTCAGCAAGACAAATACGAGCTATTTTGTGATAGTCAGAGTACTACCCACCTTAGTAAGAATTCCTCCTTTCATTCAAGGTCAAAGCATATTAATGTGAGATATCATTGGATATGAGATGTATTGGAGAAGAGGCTATTGCAATTTGAGAAGATCCATACTGATGAAAATGGATCAGACATGTTAACAAAGATTCTACCAAATGAGAAGTTCGAATTTTATCAATTGGCCACCGGAATGGTGATGAACTCTACATAGTCGGAAGGGAGTGAATTGTTATAGGTCCCTCCTAGTGGATCCCACAAGTTTGAAAAAAAAAAGTAGTCAAATTTTGCAGCACCGAATTCGATGCTGCAAAATTTAAAAGTTTTGTTTGTGCTTGTCTTTAGGCAAACCTTATGGCTATAAATAGTCATTTGGATGGGAGGTAAGGCAAGTGTAGGAGAGGCCAGCAACGAGTGAAAAACTAAAGAGAGGTGTGTGCTTATGAGGGTAATCAAAGCAATTTTTCTTTGATGAGTGTGAGAGAGTTTTAAAGGTTTGGAAAAAAAAACTTTCTTAAAAGGTGAGTGACAAAATAGTGAGGTAATTTTCTTTTGGGTGTTTGGAAAACACTTTGAGTGCCACTATTTTGATGAGAATTTTTATTGTATACCTTTAGTGTTGATCTAGAGAAAACTCTTTTGTACCTACTATTTTTATAGTGAAAAAAATCTTATATATTGTCTCGTGAACGTCGCCCAAACATTAAGGATGAACCACGTTAAAATATTTGTATCATTTTTATTATTTATACAATATATTTTATCACCTATCATTATTTATATGATAAATTTTACCACCTATTTTATTCACCTATTGGATGGTTTAATCGTCTCCATTTATTTATTTGTTTAATTATTTATACAGTAATTTTATTTTGTCTCTATGAAAATTATTCTGCTATCTCAACTCTATTAATTTTCCCAACATGTTTCTCCTTCAATAATTGACAACTCATACTTCCTCTTTTCTTGTCTCTAATTTTCATTATTTAGTCCCTAAGCTTCTCTCCATTATTTCTTTAGTCCTTTTTTTTAATTTACATTTTTATTTTATTCTATTTTAGAATAGAGATATGAGAGTTAGTGTTATATGAGGGAGAATTAAACCGGTGATTTAAATTAATGGTAATCACACATCAACCAGCAATAGCAAGCAAGTCAGCGTCCAACATGTACATTGCCAGAAGGGTTAGATAATACTCACATATTGGTATAGCATGAATATGCATGAGTTAGATAATACTCGTGATGAACTAAATCCTTCATTGTCACATGATCTTAGAAGGGTTAGCTACCCTCGCTTAGTTAGGGTAGTAAACCCTAGCTTCAGAACTAATTACCCTTATGTAGCGTTGTTAATTCTGGAGCTGTTTAAGATTTTTAGTTAGTTCTAAGAAAATAACGTTAACAATAGCATTGGTTACTAACCAGTTGCTTGAAATTTGTCAAAGAAGATAATAACAAATCTAGTTCTATTTTAATATCTGACACATATTTTTAATTTTTATTTAGCACATGGAAAAAAATTAATTACATTGTAGCTATTACCATGCAGGTGCAATTCAAAAAAAAAAAATTAACAATATAAATCTTTCTTAGATTTTTTTGAGAGAAAATAATGAATTTTATTTACTAAAAATTAAAGATACATCTTGATGAAAAAATAACATAAATAAAAAGACAATCAAGAGAAACCAAAATAAAATTTCATTATTGTATCTTGTCGCTATTTTTTAATTATGTTGGCAGATTTCTTTTAATTTGTAACATGGAAATATATACAATTAATTAAATTTCAAGTCAGTTGGCTGCAAGATTAAAACTATATAACAAAGTAATTATGTGTCTCAATTGCTCGGAATGTAACTAAATTAAAATAAGGAAAGCTAAAAGCAAATTGAAGAAGCAAACAATTTTGCTTTGATTTTTTCTGACCAAAAGACCAACGAAAAAGGTATGTAGTTCAAATGCATAGGAGAAAGAGATAATTAAATTTTTTATGTATTTGTTTCGTGTAGATAACATCAAAATCTTTTTCATTTGGAGCCACAGATTATTAATTTATAATATAATGAAATAGAAAGTTTGCAATTGATAATGATAGAATATATATAATTTCAATAGTTGCTAGTTGAATAATGGCCCTCAATGCATCCCTTAATCATTATATAAACACCCATGTACCCAGCAAGATCTCTCACATTCACCCAACAAAACACTAGAAAAATTTATCAAGATTTTTTAAGACAACCCATAATTAATATAAGCATATAGTAATGAGAGTTATTGGTCGTTTCTTCACAGCTTTTGCCTTGTTGGCTTTGGCATTATCATTTGCCTCTGCCAGTGACCCTGGATCTCTTCAGGACTTATGTGTAGCAGCAAATGACATCAAGTTTGGAGGTTTATATAGATATAATTATGTTTATTTATTTATTTTCTTATGTGTGGTATAATATTAAGTATATGCTCTATGTTCATGCAGTGTTCGTGAACGGAAAATTCTGCAAAGATCCAAAGCTGGTCACAGCAAATGATTTCTTCTACTCAGGATTAAATATCCCTGGAAACACCACAAATCAGCTTGGAGTAAACGTAACAATTTTAGCAGTTGATGCAATAGCAGGGCTCAACACAAATGGATTAGCGTTGGCTCGTGTTGATTTTGCACCAAATGGCCTAAACCCTCCCCATCATCATCCTAGAGCACCAGAGTTTTTTACAGTGCTAGAGGGTACGCTTTATGCTGGTTTTATCGCATCAAATCCTGATCATCTTCTGTACGCCAAAATTCTACGTCCTGGAGATGTTTTCGTGTTCCCATTGGGCCTTGTTCATTTTCAGTTGAACATTGGGAGCACTCATGCAGTTGCAATTGCAGGTTTTGGCAGCCAAAATCCAGGAGTCGTCACAGAAGCAAATACAATCTTTGGATCATCACCTCCTGTTAATCCTGATGTTCTCACCAAGGCTTTCCATCTTGATAAAGATTTGGTGGCTTATCTTCAAAACCAAACATGGACAAATCCATCTTAATATATATATATACACACATTACGTGCATTTATAATAATATTATTGGATAGTATACTGGCACAGGTTTAGAACCTCTCACATACAGTGCAGGTTCGGAGAGTTTTAGCTGTGAGAAGATGTAATGCATGTGCCGGTTCTACATAATAATTATTATATCTATATACTTAATGTTTCAATAAATCTCCTTCCTTCTTTGTAGCTTAGTGGCTCAAATGATGGATATTATAAGGTGAAGTCGTTAGTTTGATCTCCCTCTCACTCTCGACCTCCCAATTATTAAAAAATAAATAAAATTTCAATAAATCCCCTCTTGTATCTCTTTATTAAAAAAATTTTACATACAACTAAAATATTATATTGATGAATTATATAATAAAAGATAATTTTTTTTCTTTTAAATTGCATGGAATTAATATATTTTAAAAATTGATCAAAATTTGAATCCTACAACTTAATTAAAATGTTCTTTTAGGAAAAAGTTATACTTTGTATATATTTTTAAATGTTATATATATATATATATATATATATATATATATATATATGTTTGGTAAATTTCTTCCCTCCCAGGGTAGGTATGTAGGAACAATATAAGCAGATGGGCCTCCTCCAAAATTGATTTTAACTTAGATGGACATTGTTGGGTCACTTTTTTTATTCATAATTACTTTATATATATATATAATCAAGAAATTGGATTGTCATTATTGTGAAATTGGATTGTCATTATTGTGAGATTGAATCTTATCAACCAAGTATATTCGATTTAAAAGAAAATTTTAAGAATATATGTAAATACACACATTAATTTCAAGTCACTTTATTTATATTTGTGGTGTTTTCTTTGTTTTGTAATGCAATTTTTCATTTTTCATTTTTGATAAATCAGGCCAGAAGGTTATATATATATATATATATATATATATATATATGACCAATATTACAAAGTAACAACCAGTGAGGGAGTAATTGTTGGGAAAATTAACAGAGTTAGCGCAGTGGAATAATTTTTATAAAGATAAAATAAAATTACTATAGAAATAATTAAACAAATAAATAAATGAAGACGATTAAACCAACTAGTGAATGAGTAAAATAGACGGTAAAACCTGCGTATAAATAATAATAAGCGGTAAAGTCTGCCATATAAATAATAATAAGGGGAAAAATTTGTTGTATAAATAATAAAAATGACATAAATATTTAACGTAGTTCACTCTTAATTTTTAGACTATATCCATGAGACAAATCTAAGATTTTCTTCCACTATAAAAATAGTAGGTAGAAGAGAGAGTTTTCTGTAGATCAATACTAGAGATACACAATAAAATCTTATCAAAATAGTGGCACTCAAAGTGTTTCCCAAACACCCCAAAAATAATTACCTTACTATTTTGTCACTCACCCTTTGAGAAAAAAAAAATTCTCAAACCCTTAAAACTCTCTCACACACATCAAAGCAAAAAATTACTTTGGCCAAACACACACTTCATATAGCACTCAATTCTCTCGCTCGTTGCTCATTCTATATTCCTTGCTTGCTCTCCATCCATGCCTTTATATAGGCATTAGCATGTAAGAAAAAAAAACAAAAGATATAAACAAACTTTCAAACTTTTGTTAATTTTGGTGTTGACTTTTTTTTTTAAAATTGTGTGTTCCACTCCACTAGGAGGGACCACATCAATTCTCCCCCTCCTGACTATATGGAGGTCATCACCATTCCAGCGGCCAATCGACAGAATTTGAACTTCTCCCTTAGTAGAGTTTTTGTTAACATTTCTGATCCATTTTCATCAGTTTGGATCTTCTCTAGTTGTAGTAGCTTTTCTCTAATACATCCCATATCTAGTGATATCTCACATCAATGTACTTTGATCTTCAATGAAAGGAGGAATTCTTACCAAGGTGGATAGCACTCTGACTATCACAAAATAGCTCGTATTTATCTTGCTGAAAACTAAGTTCATTTAAGAACTTCTTCATCCACAACAACTCTTTACAAGCTTCCGTTGCTGCAATAAACTCTGCTTCAATGGTAGACAAGGCAATACATTTTTATAATTTTGATTGCCATGACACAACTCCCCCTATAAAAGTAATCAAGTAACCAAAGGTTGATTTTCTTAACTGAACATCTCCCGCCATATCTGCATCTGTGTATCCAGCTAACATAGGTTTGACATCTCCAAAACATAAATATATTTTGGATGTTCCACGAAGATACCTGAAAATCCATTTTACTGCAGCCCAATGCTCCTTTCCAGGATTTGAAAGGAATCGACTCACAACTCCAACTAAGTGTGCAATATCTGGCCGTGTACACACCATGGCATACATTAAACTACCAACTACTAAATCATATGGAACTCTATCCATCTCTTCCTTCTCTTTATCAGTGGAAGGGCTTTGTTGAGAAGTTAATCTAAAGTGATTAGCAAGAGGATAGCTAACCACTTTAGCATTGTACATGTTGAACTTCTGAAGTACCTTCTCAATATACTTCTCTTGTGACAACCACAACTTCTTGATGCCTCTTTCTCTGATAATCTTCATGCCAAGAATCTATTTGTTGGTCCTAAGTCTGTAATAGCAAAAGACTTACTAAAATGCTTCTTCAAGCTATTGATTCTGGAAACATTTCGATCAACTATCAATATGTCATCCACATAGAGCAACAACACAATAAAGTCATCATCAGAGAATTTTTTAACAAATACACAATGGTCTGAAGTGGTCATTTTGTAGCCTTGCTCCCCCATAACAAACTCAAACTTCTTATACCATTGTCTTGGTGCCTGTTTCAAGCCATACAAGTGTCATGACTATAGACACCCAATTTTGGAATAATGTGTTATGGATGCAGCAAAGGACTCCAATAATGAAAATATCATGAATAGGTCTTCGATACTTAATCTTTAAAATTCTAAGGGTTTAAATACAGCTTTTAAAGGAAGGATTTAATGTTTTTAGGGACTAAATTACAAGGTTTTTTAGGACCTAATTGCGAAATTTAAATTCTTCCAGGGGTCTTTTTGTAATTAAATATTAAAAAAAATATATACATGTCAGAATTCCATAATTTCGATCAGAATTATGTAATTCCGATCAGAATTACACCAATTTCGATCAAGATTGTGTAATTCCAATCAGAATTACTCAATTTCGATCGGAATTGAATTCTTTCGTCTTTGTTTTCCTATTTTTAATTCAATTCTAATTGGTTTAAAATTCCTAATTAACTCAATCTTAACTGGTTTAAAATTTCTAAATATAATTTTAAGTATTAATCTTATATTTTAGGAATTAGAATCACATTAGGATTGGGGCTAGGCTTTCTAGTTTCACTATATAAAGAGAGAATAGCAGGAAAAGAAGGGGGACGGTGAAAAGAAAGAAAAGAGAAAGAGAAGAAAATGGTGGAAGAAGGAAACGTGATTTTCTTTTGAATTTTTTACAAAAATTCCTCTTATTTAACAATTAATTCAAGATTCGTAGAGAATTTTTGAAGGGTAAGATTCGAAGATTTATCAAGAACGGTGAACTACCAATATGAGGAGTACCCTAAATCATTCATAATCACATCATCTTCTTCTTCTTCTTTATTTATTTTTTTGTTTTTTTCATATTATTATTTTTTTATTATTCTTTCAAGTTATTATAATAATTTATTCATTAATCATAATTTTATCTTATTTTTTATGGTAATTATGGAGGAAAATGCATGGTGATCATGTGGGAGTTATAAATTCATGAGAAGTCCGTGGAAGATTATGGATAAAGCCTCGTAGAGACTTAGTTTCTAGGGTTTTATTTTTATTTTTATTTTTATTATCTTTATTTTATTCTTTATTTTTTATTTTATTAATTGTTTTATGAATTAATGTAATAGCCCAATAGTGGGAGTAATGAAATTATGTGTGTCCTTGCATGTTTATTTTAATTAAATTGGTTAGAAAAATTAGTTTTATAATTAGGTAATTACTTAAAATCAATGGAGAAAGTAGATTAATTTAGGTTGCTTAATAATAAAATAGGATTTTAATAAAGATTAATTTAATTATTTGTTTGATCTTATTTAATTATTTTTTTTATGTTTTTATTTTTTTTGGGCTTATTTATTATTTTTGTGTTTTGGGCCTTAAGCCCATTTTAGGTCTTGATTTATTTATTTATTTTTTAGGTAATTCTTTTAGCCCATCTCACTTAATAATTAATTAGGTTTAATTAATTAAAATATATTTTTAGGTCCATAATTAATTAATTAGATTAGAAATATTCTTAGGCCCATTTAGTTAATTACACATAGGCCCATCTAATTTAATTTAATTAATTTAGACTTAACCCACTTAATTTAAGCTTTTTTTCATAATTTGTAGATTTTAGATCACCATTTAATTAAAACATGTAGAATTAAGTTCACTAATTTAAATATTCCATAATTTGTAGATTTAAGCTCAAATTTAGAATTAAAATTAGTAGACTTAGGTTCATTTAATTAAAATCAAAAGGAATTAGGTCTTTAGGTTCACTTATAATTTAAAACATGTAGATTTAACTCATTTATTTAAAATCTATGTATATTAGACTAACTTAGGGATTATGTGATTTATTGAATGCATTATTTGCTTGTATATTTCCTTGGAGTTTATTATTTTGGGTTTATATAAAATTACATGTAAATAGAGAGTAAGATAATAATTCATAAAGTACTTCTAAATGAACACAAGACTGAAAGAAGTTGATATTCCGTATCCAGAATCTCCTGGTTGTGGTGCTAGCTTTCTTTTAGGGAATCGAGTACCACCTTTTCAATTTGTCCTAGTTATTACCCTGGGTGGCGACTCCTCTTCTCCATGCCATGTCTTTGTGACAGTGGTTAGTGTGTTCTTTAGAGCCCTAAGCTCAAACAGTGTCACGGTAGCTAAAATTTTTGACGCGTGCTAAACCCCGTTGTCTACAATGACCCAAACCAGGAGTCATGATCGAAGCTAGGTAATGGGAATTCTTTCGAATTTGAAACTCGTAGCAAGCCTAAGAAATAAAAAGAAAACACATGCAATAAATGAATAAAAATACACCATAATTAAAACTTAAATTGATATAAAAATAAATACTTAACTATCATATCATAAAATAAAAATATTTCCATACAATATTTAGAGAAAGGTCTCTTACTAAAACAACATTCTACAGATACAAAGCACTACTACTGTAGTTTTCTAAAATACAACAAAGTTTAGGTAAATAACTTACATAATCTAGTCGGGACTGAAGAAGTCCAGCTTAGAGGTCTACTATTGAGGTCTAACGACGAGGAATCTCCTAAAAAAATATTGAGGAGAATCAAACCTCACTAAGTGAATTATTATAATATATATACATGAAATTTGAAACATATACAGTCATTCATCAGTGTGTGTGTGTATATATATATATATATATATACACACACACACGTATTCCACATAAATGCTAAAATCCACTTTAATATTTATAAATGCAGAAAACACTTATTTAGGTGAAGGATCATATAGAACCCTAAATATTCACAACCTCAAACAAATAACTCACTAGCCATGCAAGCTTACTTAATTCCAAATAAATTCTCTTATTCCATTTTAAACAGTAGACTGGCCCCGAGACACTAAGTCAACCGAGCTCCAGCAATCTCGCTGTTAGTGTGATTGGCCCCGATACACTAAGTCAACCAAGCTCCAGCGACCACACTATTCTCTCACTGAATACTCAATAATTAATCAATCAAATTCATCTCAAATAATTCTCACAATATCAATCCTAAAGTCTAACGAACCGGAATGTACACAATCTTAATGCAGCCCACTAGGTAGCACATGCTATTAATATCCTTCGAATAAAACTGTATATTTATGGAAAATAAATAAATGCATAATTAAATATAAATGGCATTCATAACAGAAAAATATATCATTTATATACCAGAAATATACCGAAAATATATTGAATATATTTCAAGTATATATGCTACATATAAACCAAAATATACTTGAATGCATATTGAGAATATATCAAATATATATCATCGCATATATGTCGAAATATACCAAAATATACTGAAAGTATACCAAAAATATACTAAACCATTTAATGAAATAATTCATATCAAAACATAATTATTTATAATCATGCACTATTTGCAATGTATATATAAAATAATAACTCACAAGTTTGCACTCCTCGAAACTGACTCGACGAGCCCGGTCCAATAGGCTTCAGTCTCAACGCAACTAGAAAATAAAAAATAATAATAATCAGAATAAAATTTCTAACTTATTTCTAAAGGAGATTCGATCTAGGAATACATAATCTAGACAAACACAGAAATTCAGGATCGACCCGACGTCACATTTTATGAGAATTCTACGAAAAATTCGGTAGAACCTCCTCTATAAAATGGACATCTCTCTACTGGTAGTAGAGCCGATTCTATAAAGAAAACACACTTCTAAAACCACAAAGCTCAACACCTCGGGTTAGGACCTTGAACTGCACAAATTCCCAACCGAAGTTCATAATTCACCAAAAATCAATATATAATAATAAATTAATTAAAAATCATTAAATTCCATAAATATCCACAAAATACCAAAATATAATAAATTTAAACATTAAATCACTAAACATAAGTATTTACACAATAATTAAATAAAAATCTCAAATAATAATATAATATTAACAAAAATCCATTTTTTTCCATAATTCCACATAAAATGGTAAATAATATATTATTTGAAAATAATTTTCAAACATTAGTATTAATTAGTTAAAAATAGTAAATAATTTATAAAAATCATTATAATACCCTATATAATTCTAAAATCATTTAAACATATTATTTAACTATAATTTCCATAAAATTACACAATTAACCTATATATATATATACAAAATTCACATAATATAAAAATATTCTCAAAAATTATATAAATTCACTAAAAATTATTTTAATAATTCTAAAATTATTAACTCAAATTAATAACACTAATTTAACTAAATTTCCATTAAAAATAATTAATTAACATAATTATCAAAAATTCAATATTTAATATTAAAATAATCAAAAATTACCCATAATTCAAATTAATTCAAAAAAAATAAAAATAAAAATATTTTTAGGAAGATTAAGTTGCCATAAACAACATTTGTAAAGCAAGAATCCATGAATCAATCAATATCAAGTTCAAAAAAATAAAAACCCCTAAAACACAAACTAAAAATTGAAGATAACTCAAAATCAAAGGGATTTAAGCTCGAACGAAGCTTGGAAATGAACTCACCAAAGCTTGGTGGTTCAAACAAGATCGATTCAAGGAGCTGAGGTGGTTGGAATCTTTGCCAGCATCAATGGAGGTCCGATTGCTGCAAGTCTTGGTCTCCCTCGATTCTGATGACTCCATGCGCTTTGAAGGTGGCGGTCAACGGTGGAAAGAGGTTGAAAATGATGGTGGCTGTGGCTGTGGTGGTCCGGTGTGAGCTTGGGTGGCGTTGACCGAGCAAGAAGAAGAAGAAGAAGAAGAAGAAGAAGAAGAAGAAAAAGAGGGAGAGAGAAATGAGTTGACCCATAATTTGACCCTTTTTTTATGAAAAGATTAAAATGCCCCTCAAACCAATTAATAATAATAATAATAATAATAATAATAATAATAATAATAATACATTTAAGTAATAAAACCCTTAAAATAAATTATTTTACATAAACAAAATTCTTAGATTAGAATAAATAAATAATATTCAAAAATAATAATAATAATAATATATAAATAAAATTTAACATTTATTAACACTACATATCTCAAAATAGTTTAATATTGTTTAAAATACAGGGTCATTACAACAAGTTTTTCTTTAATATGCAAACATAGTTCTCTTTTCCCTCTTCTTTGAAACCCTTTGGCTGCTCCATAAATATTTCCTCTTCTAAATCACCATAAAGGAAGGCAATTTTAACATCCATTTCCTCGATCTCTAGATCAAAACTTGATGCTAAACCCAGCACAGTACGGATGGATGTCATCTTCACGATTGGAGAAAAAATCTTATCAAAGTCGATGCCCTTTCTTTGGTTGAATCATTTTACAACCAGTCTAGCTTTGAATCATGGCTGGAGACTGTGTTCTTCATGGTTGATCTTGAACACCCACTTATTCTTCACAGCTCTCTTGCCTTCAAGCAACTTCACCAGCTCAAACGTCTTGTTCTCATGTAGAGACTTCATCTCATCCTGCATGGCTTCAAATCATTTCTGCTTGTGGTTATCATTCATAGCTTCTTCAAAGCTTTCTGGCTCTCCCCAATAAGTTAGTAACATAAACTGGTCTCTAGGATATATGGTAGAGTTGTTTGATTCTATCAGATCTCCTCAATGGCACTAGAGAAGCCTCATCTGCTGGTGGTTGATCATGAACACCATTATCATCATTGCTAGATGGAATCTCAATAGGAGCATCTTCATCACCTCCTTCTAGCGGAATAACTTCATTCTCATCTCTAACTTCCCTTGGCACCATTATTGGAGGAACTAACTTCAAATTTGAATCATCTTCAAAGCTGGGGATATTCTTCTCAACTCTGGCAATAACTTCGATTGTCTCATCTTCAATAAACATAGCATCATAGCTTTTGACAAGCTTCTTTTGCACTGGATTATAAAATCTATAGCCAAGTTAATTTTAACCATAGCCAATGAACACACACTGTCATGTCTTAACATCAAGCTTGGACCTCTCATCCTTAGGAATATGCACAAAGGCTTTGCACCTAAAAACTTGCATATGACCATAAGAAACATCTTTTCCTGACCATACCCTCTATGGAGTGTCAGACTATAAAGGAACATATGGTGAAAGGTTTAACACATACACTGCTATTAGCAGAGCTTTACCCCAAAATGTCTTAGGCAGCTTTGACTGTGATAGTAGAGATCTGACTCTCTTCATCAAAGTCCTATTCATCCTCTCAGCTAAACCATTCAACTGTGGTGTCTTTGGAGGTGTCATTTAATGTCAAATACCATGCCCTTTGCAATAAGTATTAAATGGTCAAGAATACTCTCCACCATTGTCTGTCCAGAAGCACTTCAGCTTCTTGCCTATTTGTCTCTCCACCAAGGTATGAAATTTCTTGAAGACATTTAGCACCTAATCTTTAGACTTCAAGGTTTATACCCATGTCTTTTGAGAATGATCATCAATGAAAGTCTCAAAGTACTGATAACCACCAAGTGACTTTGGCATTGGCCCACACAAGTCTAAATGACTTAAATCCAACACATTCTTCATTCTAGAAGGAGGAGAACTCCTAAAAGTAACATTATTTTACTTTCCTGTAAGATAATTGACATATTTCTCCAGATGCACAAGATCTACTCTAGATAACACATTTTTCTTGGCCAGCACTGTCATCCCTTTCTCACTTATGTGGCCAAGTCTTCTATGCCATAACTCAACTGTACTGTCTTTCTTCACAACATTCACCATGTCTTTGGAGATATTTGCATGCATAAAGTGCTGAGTCCTTTTTACCTCTAGCCACCACCAGTGAGCCTTTAGTGAGTTTCCATTGCTCGTTATGGAAGATGTTATAGAAACCTTCATCATCAAGCTTGCCTATTGAGATCAAATTCAAGCAAATATCTGGAACATGGTTGACATTCTTCAAGATTAGTCTTATGCCATTCATCATTTCCAAACGCACATCTCCTTCACCATAAATTCTTATTCGATTGCCATTTCCCATCTTCACAAATCCAGAATCTCTTGGAGTGTAGGATGAGAAGAATTCTCTTTGAGATGTAGCATGAATGGAAGCACCACTGTCAATCACCCAGCTAGTTTCATGGGTAGTAAGATTAATAGTATCATCATCAAAAAGGACATTGAATTCTCCAAGGAGATTTACTTCTTCATCATCACTATTGTCATCTTTTCTCACATCTTTGCCTTTATTCTTGTCCTTGAACTTTCAACAAAACTTCTTGATTTGGCCTTTCTTTTTGCAGTAATGGCATTTAATATTTGCATACTTATTTGACTTTCCTCTGCTCTTATCTCTTTGCTTTGAGCTTTGAGTCTTACTTCTCCCCTTGGAATTTACAATAAGGATATCTGAATGTGTTTAAGAGGCACCCTGTGATCTACGTCTCATCTCTTCATTCAAAATACCGCTTTTGAAAAATTCCATATTTACTACACTATTTGGTGCAAAGTTTGTAAATGAGATCTTCAAAGTCTCCCATAACTCTAACAGAGAAGCCAACACCATAAGAGCAAGAATTTTATTATCAAAATTTATGCCCATTCCCGACAACTGATTCACGATCCCTTGCATTTTATTGAAGTGATCGGCAATAGAAGAGCCTTCCTAATATTTTATCTGCATTAATTTTGTCAGATAAAATAATTTTTTATTGTCGGTATTTGAAGCATACAGCTCCTCAAGCTTGTTCCAAAATGTCCATGTAAGAGTTTCATTACAAATGTGGTTGTACATATTGTCTTTAACATACTGCCAGATGAAACCACACACTTGCTCATGCTCAATGCCCATTCCTCATCCGCCTTCCCTTCGGATTTCATTGTAGCAAAAATCGGTAGATGCAACTTCATCATAAATAAGAGATCCTTCATCTTGTTTCTCCATATGTGGTAATTTGTGTCATTTAAACTAACCATCTTGCTAGTCTTAGCCTCCATCGTTGTAGTATTTAATAATGCCTCTAAAACAAGAACCAACAGCTCTTATACCACTTGTTAGAAAATTTAACAGAGTTGGCGCAGCGTAATAATTTTCATAGGGACAAAATAAAATTACTACTGAAATAATTAAACAAATAGATAAATGGAGGCAGTTAAATCAACCAATAAGTGAGTAAAATAGGCAATAAAACTTGCCGTATAAATAATAATAGACAGTAAAACCTACCATATAAATAATAAATATTAATAATAAAAATGACACAAATATTTAACGTGGTTCACCCTTAATTCTTGGGCTACGTCCATGGGACAAAATCTAAGATTTTCTTCCATTATAAAAATAGTAGGTACAAGAGAGAGTCTTCTCTAGATCAACACTAGAGGTACACAATAAAATCTCACCAAAATAGTGGCACTCAGAGTGTTTCCTAACTACCCCAAAAATAATTACCTCACTATTTTGTCACTCACCCTTTGAGAAAAAAATTCTCAAACCCTTAAAACTCTCTCATACTCATCAAAGCAAAAATTTCTTTGGCCAAAAACACACTTCACAGAGCACTCAATTCTTTCTCTCATTGGTCATTCTATATTCCTTGCTTTCTTTCCATCCATGCCTTTATATAGGCATTAGTATGTTAAAATAAACAAAAGATATAAACAAACTTTCAAACTTTTGTTAATTTTGTTTTTTTTTTAATTGTGTGTTCCTCTCCACTAAGAGGGACCACATCAGTAATCAAGTGGTAACTCCTCTCCAAGGACATCCTAAGATGTAGGTTCGATTTTTACCATCGATGTGGGGATAGCTGCTTCCTGTTGTTTAGTCCATTGATGCTAAGGTCGTATAATTATTTTTTGCTCAATTTACCTATATATATATATATATATATATATATATATATATATATATATATATATATTACAAAGCAACAAACATTTCTGCTCACACATCAAAATCAATCCCTAAACAAAGCAATAATATTGGCTCAATAACATTTAAGCTCCAGTTAATCATAAATTAAAAAAATGAAATATATAAAGCTATTCTAATAATATTTGATAATTAATGTTTGCATTTCTTACTTAAAAAGTATATCCTGAGAAATGAATCGATTCTCTTATTCCACTATTTATGAATTATTTAATTAATTCACATCGGTTCATTTGAGAAAAATAAATTGAAGCTCATCTTTAGTCATTATTGTTTTGATGTGTAGACAAAAATTCAATGATTAATGAGATGTAGAAGGTAATTAAATTGTTATATATAATTATTTTATTTTAATAAGCTTTTAATTATTGATAACTTATTTTCGGAACTCTTAAGCTTGGAATCCTACAAGTGATCAACAAAGGGCAAAGTGAGAGGTGGGGAGGATCCCCACAAACACTCTGATGCCTAAGTCATAAAATAGAGGGAGAATCTAGAGAGAGAAAATAAGAACAATTAGAATATGAGAGAATAAAATAAATGAAAATAAGGGATATAAGGTCTTATTTATAGTGATACTTAAACCCAAAAAGAGTAGGATTCCTCTTGGGATAGGAATCCTAAACCAAATAGAAGAGTATTCCTTCTTCGTTTAGGAGTCTTCTTGTGGCAGGATCCTTTCATTAAATAGATTTGGCTGCCTTTCGAGTAACCTATATAAAAAAAAGTTCTTTAATTAAACAGGAATGTATGTATGTGGGGTATCAAGAGTCCCCCTCGCAGGTCTATCTAGATATTTATATCTGATGTATCTGAGTCTGTAAATCATAGAACATTTGTTCTTTTGTATAGAGAGAAAGATTGCTTCAATCACTTCGTTTGATATGGAAGGGTGAACTAAGGTGGCCAACCTTAGTCATAGGAAAAGCTAAAGCTTGGTACCAAGTCTTGAAACCACCATATGAGGATGTCGTAAAAATTCCAACTGGACTTTAAAGTGCATAAAAGTTATGAAAAAGAATATGTAATGGATTAACCCATCAATGCGAAGACAATGTAACGAAACCAGTCATCACTAGAGTTTTGATGCTCGGTGCATTAAAAGTGCAACCTAAGTGTCGAACCTCAATACTATAGAAGCAACATGAGGGTGCCAGCTTCAGTCACTGGACTTAATCTTAGTGAATTAGAAGCACAGCTTGAGTGCCAAATAGTCTGGGTGTCTTACAAGTGTGGCTTAGATGCCCATCCTCAGTACTATTGAAGTGACCTGAGGGAGCCAGCTTTAGTTACTGGTCGTAATGTGTGAGGCATGCATGCTCGGAACCCCAGTACTATAGAAGTGACCTAAGGATGCTAACTTCAGTTGCTGGTGGATGACTCTGGATCTTGCCATGCCGAGTATGGAAGAACAATGTTACGCCTAAGGTGGGTAACGTTTATGTCACCTCGATGCCTCAATTTTTGAAATTTAAATTGTGTAACGGTCACATCTTTTTGTGTATCAGAAAATGAGAAGTTTTTTTCACCATAATGATGACTACTTGATTAATGGATTTTTCTATTTCCCAAACTGCCCTTAATGATATGGGCAGACATGAAGTAATTATGAGGGCAGTTAATGGTTTGTTCTAGAGCCTTCTATTACCTTATAAGTATCCCTACTTCTTCAAGTTTATTCATTTTTTCTCTTTTCTATTTTGTTGGTATCTCGTTTGCTTTGCCACTGCCATAAATCTTTTTTCTATAGCGACTTCTCCATTTTGTAACCAAGTGATCTTTTTCTTCCTTCTTTCATTCTTCTTCTATTTCATTTCTTAGATAAACTTATGGCACTGAGGGAACAGGTTAGCTCTGATTTGTTTGTGTCTAGGATGGATAAGGAGTTATTGGGGTGGTACCGGAGGCGGTTTAGCATTCCTACCGATTATACCCTACACACTGTAGATAGGAAGTTTAGGGCACATACCCCCATGCTAGATCTCAGTAGGCTAGTAGTATATTTTGACCAACTGGAAGGGGTCTGAAGTTCCTATTGGATCCCTTTGTAAAAAGATTTCTAAATAGGTATAATATAGCACCCAGTCAGCTTTACCCTAATATTTACCAAATTTTGATCGGGTTCATTCAGTTGATGTATGAGGAGGGTAGGGAGCCAAACTTAGATGTCCTACGGTATTTGTATAGCCTGACTAAGAAGAAGGGAGAACTGATGTTCTCCTTATCGGTTGTCCCCAACCATACCCTATTTGTGAAGCTACCGGATCTTCACAAGAAGTGGAGGCATAATTTTTTCATTATCAAGCACCCTACAGACTTCTTGGATGTTCGGCGAATGTGGTCTAATGAATGTCATAAGGTAAAATGACCTCTAAAGCTATCCGACCGTGATACGGAGATGGTATTGAGGCTTCATCTTGATGGCTTGGCCGAGGCTCGATCAGCTGAAGATGTGTCAAGAAGATACTTATGGAGAGTTTTCCCGGACCATGTTAAGTCTACTGGTATGTTTTGATTATCAAAAAGTATCTTTTTGACTTTCTTTTTTATCTTTTCAATTATAGATGGCTGACTTTTTTGCTTTTGCGAACAGAATTTGACTTATAACTAACGAACCAACAATTACAAATCTCCTCCCCCTCTCCAGATCTTGAAGTACCTGCAGTCCTTGAGGAAGTGGCTAGCAATTCGAAGGGGAAGGCTGTGGTTGAGTCTTTATGATCTGGCAGGGAAGGTTAGAGAAAGAAGTAGCAAATCAACCAAGACTCAGATGTTGAGGAGCTGGATAAGGAAATATACGTCCAATGTCCAAGGCTTTCCGGGTGTCCAGACATAAGGGCATGGATCTTAAATAAAGTGAAGCCACCGAGTGTCTTGAACACCCAGGTCTAAGATCAATATGCTGAGTCACTAAGGCTACTAGCAGATTTGCAATGCTGGATCGAGAAGGGTCCGAAGGAGTTGTTTAGTTATATGATCGAGCATTCACTAGAAGTAAGTGCTAAATACCTTTTATCTGTAACTTTTTAAGTGTTCTTTTATTAAGGTGATGACAAGAGTTTTTCCTTTCACAGATAGCCCAGGCTTTGCTGCTGGTGAAGGACCAATATTTCTACCTTAAAAGCCAGCACAGTATGAAAGAGATGAAGGTCGAAATAATAGCAACTGATTTTGAGAAGAATTTGGATAATGCAAAGGTAGCACTAGAGCTCTACCAAATCAAGTACGCAGAGGCAAAATTTAAGGCCAAGGTGAGCTAGAAAAGGTGGCTAAACTAGAGCATAGTCAAGGTCAACTGACCAAGAGGACCGAAGAGCAGGACTCTCAGATCGCAGATCTAGAGAAGAAGATAGCTAAAGTCGAGAAATGTTGGGAGAACGATAAGAGATCCTATCAGAACATGGTGGGAGGATTTCTTAAGGCCTACAAGTCTGAATTTAGGAGGGTCTTACTCTCTTAAAATCTAGAGCTGGACTTAGCTAATCTGGATTGAATAACGCCTGGCTGATTTGGCTAAGATTGTTATTGAAGAGGATGCCAGGAAAAAGGCCACTTCCCTTCATGTAAGGAATATTTCTAAGTCAGCGAAAGGGTCCTCTACTGAGCTTCCAAAGCCTATTAGTGATGTCAATGTTATTCCCCCTCCCGTCTTCGAGTTCGAACCTTTAGATGTACACTTAGTAAAATAGAGATTTATTTTTGTAATTGACTTCTATAATATGATTTTTTCTTTAATGAATGAAAAATACTTTATTTGATATTATTCCAAGTACATTTATTGGTAGTATTTTCGAAGGCAATTTAAGTTCCAAAATCATTATAGTTCCTTGCCTTCTTTATCTTTTATTTTGTATTCTCCTTTAGATGTGTGCTCTGTAACCTAGTAAGGGCCTTCCTAATTGGGACCCAATTTTCCAGTACTACTGTTTCCTTTGCCAACATCTGCCCTTCTGAGTACCCAGTCTCCTACCTTAAACTGTCTTAGGTAACTACACTAGAGATGATGCTATGCTATCTTCTGCCTATGTGCTTCAGCTATAGCAGACGCCCGTTCTCTTCGTTCCTCTAATAGGTCCAGATATATTCGGGTGTCAATGCTGTTGATGTTTTGATCAAAGTCTCGACTCACCCTAAAACTTGGTGAACCAATTTCTACTGGTATTACCACATCCATGCCATAAGTTAGCCTGAATGGTGTTTCCTCTGTGGATGATCTAGGAGTGGTCCTATAAGCCTAAATTACGTTGTTAAATTCTTTGACCCAATTTCCCTTCTTCTCATCGAGTCTCTTCTTTAACCCTTGCATGATAGTTCTGTTGGTGACCTATGTTTGCCCGTTCGTCTGTGGGTGAGCTACCGAGGTGAAACGAAGCTTTATTCTGAGGTTCAAGCAAAACCTTCTGAACTTCTCATTATCAAACTATTTACCATTGTCTGTGATCAGGGCGTGTAGTATGCCAAATCTGCAAATGATTTCTCTCCAAAAGAAGTGTTAAATCTGAGCTTTTGTAATGGTCAGAACTGCTTCTACTTCTACCCACTTAGTGAAATGATCTATAGCCACAATTAAAAACTTTTTTTATGAAGCGGAGGTTGGGAAGAGACCTAGGATGTCCATTCCCCATATGGCAAAGGGCCAAGGATTGTCGATCGGATGTAGGGGGTTGGAAGGCCTGTGATTGAGATGAGCAAACTACTAGCACTTATAACATTCTTAAGTTAATCTCTGGGCATCATTAGACATGGTGGGCAAGTAGTATCCTTGAAGTAGCGCTTTCCTAATTAGTGTGTAGTGGGATTCATGTGCTCCATAAATTCCTTTGTGGATTTCCCTGAGTATGTAATTCTCTTCCTCTAGGGATACACATTTGGACCATGGGTTTGAGAAGGATTTCCTGTAGAGCTCCTCGTGATGGATAGAGTAGTGGGCTACCTTCATCTTCAGCTTCTGAGCCTTTAATTTATCTTATGGGAGTGTCCCATTTTCCAGGTATTGGACTATCGATTGCATCCATTTTGAGATTTCCCAGACTTTCATGATATCTGGGTCCTTGGTGCTGGGTTTTATCAGTGCTTCAGTGAGTTCCATCCCCTTAAATGCTTGATTGTCTTTAACTACCGCTTTGGCTAAGAGCTCAGCCTCAGAATTTTCATGTCTGGGTATTTCGACTATCTCCTACTGTCCCCCATCTTTTTCAATCTTTTTCAAGAGTTGCATAACTTTTCCTACATATCTGGCGATGCTCAAATCCTTGATTTGGAATGTCCCGTTGACCTGGTTTACCACTAGTTAAGAGTTTGAGTATATTGTGACGTGTTCGGCTTTGACTTCGACCACCAACTTCAATCCTGCGATGAGTGCCTCATATTCTACAGCATTGTTGGTTGTATTGTACTATATGCAGACTGTATACCAGATGCGAATTTTATGTAGTCCCTTAAGGATAACCCCAGTGCTAGATCCTTGAGTGGAGGATGCTCCGTCAACATAGAGCTTCCACTATGGTGCTTTGGTGATGGTGACATATTCCAACGTCATTTCTTGAACGAAATCAGCTAACACTTGAGCTTTCACCTACTGACGAGGCTCATAGTTGATGTTGAATTCTCCAAGTAATATTGACCATTGAACTATTCTGCCTGAAGTCTCAAGCCTTTGTAAGATTTTTCAAAAGGGGAAGCAGGATCTAACCATGATGGGATGTGCCTGGAAGCAATGTATGAGCTTCCGCGATGCATGGACAATGGCCATGGCCAACTTATCTAGTGTTAGGTACCAAACCTCAAATCCTCGGAGTATCTTACTTATCTAATATGCCAAGTTTTACTAGCTCTCTTCTTCCCTTACTAGCACCAAAGCTATGCATTCTTGATCCATTGAGAGCTATAAGTATAGTGTTTCCTCTGGGACCGGCCTGCTGAGTAAAAGTGTGAGGATAGGAATTTTTTAACATCTTCAAAAGTCATCTGGCAATCTTCGGTCCAAAAAAATTTCTTGGAGTTTTTTAAAGCTCAGAATAATGGTAGGCACCATCTGGCCGAGCAAGAGATGAAATTTCCTAAAGCCATAATCTTGCCATTAAGCTTTTATAACTCATGGATAGTCTTCGGAGCTTTCATGTTAAGGATGCCTCCATTTTCTCTGGGTTGGCCTCAATACCTCTATGGGATATCATAAATCCTAGGAATTTGCCTACTTTGACTCTAAAGATACATTTTTCTGGATTCAGCTTAATCCTGGACTCTCTCAGCAATTTGACGACTTGATCTAGATCTGTTAGGTGTTGCTCTGTATGCTTACTCTTGATAATTATGTTGTCTATGTATACTTCCACATTTTCCCAATTTGGTCCCGAAGTGTATGGTTTATCATTCTCTAATATGTTGCTCCATCATTCTTTAGTCGAAGGGCATCACCTTATAGCAGTAAAGACCTTCATGGGTGATGAAGGATGTCTTCTCTTGGTCTTCCCTCTTCATTGGTATATGGTGATATCCTTGTGCTGCGTTGACAAAACTATATAGACTGTGGCCAGCAGTGGAGTCTACTAGCTGGTCAATTGTAGGTAGTGGGTAGCTGTCCTTCGGGCATGCCCAGTTAAGGTTAGTATAGTCCATACACATCCTATATTTTCCATTCGATTTTTTGACTAGTACCACATTGACTACCCATTCTAGGTGAGTAACTTCTTTGATAAACCTGGCTTCTAGCAACTTCTTCATTTCCTCGACAATTATCTTCTGCCTCTCATATACAAAGGTTCTTTTCTTCTGGATCACTGGCTTTGCCCCAAGTCTGATATTCAAGCTATGATAGGCAACCTGGGGATCTACCCTAGTTATTTCAGATGCCTGAGAAGTGAAGTCTTTTGAGTGCCTAGTGAGGACTTCCCTTATTCCTTGCTTGGTGTCATAGTTAAGCTCATTGCCGATCTTCACCACTTTCCCATCAACAATTTTCAATGTTTCAATGTCATTGACTAGTTGTGGTCTAGCGCCTTGCCTCTCTATTTCCCATATTTCTAGGGGGAAGGCCTATGTCTGAGGCTTTATTGCCATTTGGTAACATTGTCTAGCCATGTGCTGATCTCCATGGATAGTGAGAGTTCCACCTTTAACTAGAATCTTCATAGTTAGGTGTTGGATGCTTGTGATTGCATCTACTTCATAAAGCACTGGTCGTCCTATGATTCCATTGTATGCTAGTGGGAGATCCACCACACTGAATAGAGCTTTAATAACTTTTGTCTCTTCATCGTCCCGATTTCCAAATTCTAGATTTAACTCTACAATTCCCATTGGCTGTATGGTTCCTCTACAGAAGCTTGTAATGGGATTCTGTATGGCTTTCAAGTTGGTGACAGAGCCTCCCATGGCTTTGTAAGCATTCCAAGATAATGTGTTGATGGCACTTCTGTTATCAACCAATAACTTCTTTATCAGATAATTGTTAATGTATGCATTTCTCACTAGGGCGTCACAATAGGGATGGTGAACATGCAACCCATCTTCTAAATTAAATACGATCTCTCATTTCTTAAGGCTGGCCCTTCTCTGTGGCTCCTTTTAGGTTTCTTCTCAGTGTTTTTCCCTCCAATAATCATGTTAATAACACTGGCCAACTCATTTTAAGCCTTCTTTATTTCTGGCCTATCGCACCCATAAGCCTTCGAATTCTTAATTCC
The DNA here is from genome assembly GCA_947683625.1 of Mallotus nudiflorus. Classification (NCBI taxonomy): domain Eukaryota; kingdom Viridiplantae; phylum Streptophyta; class Magnoliopsida; order Malpighiales; family Euphorbiaceae; genus Mallotus; species Mallotus nudiflorus. The sequence goes on from CANTUR010000325.1 coordinate 1,544,732, forward strand.
TCTGGATGTGTTAGTGAAATTATTGAGTTTACCATTCTGCAGCAGTCTTTCTATGGCATTCTTCAATTCTCTACAAGCGTTAGTGTTGTTCCTATTTTCTCGGTGATATTGGCAATAGTTCCCTTATCCAGTGTGGTTCTCTGGCTTAGGTTTATTCTTCTTGCTATGGTAATTCTTATGCCATTCTATCTAACCCATATGAGGATTTTGGATCTAGAGGTATTTATAGGTATGTATTTGTCTGTTTCCCTATCAAATCTTTCTACCAGGCTTCTAAATTTTATTTTTAGGAAGCTTGGTCATCTGAATCTTGATATTTCATCTTTGGTTGGTGGTTTTTCTTCTTCCTTTTGTATCCTTCTATCTTCATCTATCTTTATCATTTTTACCGCCATAGCCATTACTTCCACAAAAGTGCCAAGTTCCTTCATTATTATCTTGTCTTTGAGCTTTCTAAGTCTAGTGCCATTTTTCAAAGCTTCTATAACAACTTCATCTACAAGGTTTTCGATCTACATGGCTACCTTGTTGAATAGATCAAGGTAGCTTCGTAAGGACTCATCGACCTCTTACCGACACGTTCGAAGGTCAATGATGTTTTTGGCAGGGGGAATGTTGGTGACAAACTTGGTACAAAACTTCTTTGCCAAATCCTCAAAAGAGGTGATGGAGTTCTCTAGGAGCTGATGAAACCATTTTTAAGCGTTCTTTATAAGTGTGCTTAGGAAGACCCTGCACATGATTTTGTCATTCACATTCTAGAGAAACATTCTTATTCTAAACAAGGATATGTGGTTGACGGGATCTTCAGTCTCATCATATTGATCTAATTGTGGGATTCTAAATTTGGTTGGGATCTCTATCTGGATTATCCTTTTTATGAAAGGCATTCTGCCTTCCATAATACATTCATCTTCCTTCCTTGGTCTCGTGTGGGGTTTATGTATAACTTCTTCAACCCTCTGAGTTAACTTTGAGTTGTCGAGAGCTGAAATTTTTGAATTACATTCTCCTTTAGAAACTTTACTTTTCCCCTTGTTCGCCTCAGGTATCTCCAGAGGTGTTGTGTTATTGTCCATGTGAGCTAGCCCAAGGTTGTTGCTTTGAACTGAGGTGTTCAACTATTGTTGCATTAGGGTTATCTGAGCTTAGATATTTTGTATCATTGCTTCCTTGTTGGTTTGGGTGAGGTTGAGTGTTTAGGTTATAGTGTTCATGTTAGGCATAGTTACAGTCAGTGTATCTATTAGGCTTAGAAAGGTACATAAGGTATTAGTCGGTGATGGTGTTGCAAGGGAGCATAATATGGAAAGTCAGTGCCCAAAGCCGGCCACCCTTGGGTATTTCTAAGAGGTAAGTGCATACTTCTGAATAAAGGTTTGGCATACTGGAAAGTTACTGGAAGTACTGCTGTTGGGAGAGGTATTGACAGATTGATTGGAGGAATGGGTGCTGAGAGGTTAATGTGAGTTTCAGGAGTTGAGATTGGCAGTGGGCTGGAAGTCGCAATGTTGATGTCTTAACTTACCAGATATACGAATGGCTTTTCCCAAGAGTCCCCACAGACAGCGCCACTTGATAACTTATTTTTGGAACTCTTGAGTTTAGAATCCTGCAAGTGATCAACAAAGGGTAAAGTGAGAGGTGGGGAGGATCCCTACAAACACTCTGATGCTTAAGTCAGAAAATAGAGAGAGAATCTAGAGAGAGAAAATAAGAACAATTAGAATATGAGAGAATAGAATGAATGAGAATAAGGGATATAGGGTCCTATTTATAGTGATACTTAGACCTAAAAAGTGTAGGATTCCTCTTAGGATAGGAATCCTAAACCAAATAGGAGAATATTCCTTCTTCATTTAGGAGTCTTTTTAAGGCAGGATCCTTTCCTTAAATGGATTTAGATGTCTTCCCTTTCCAAGTAACATGTATAGGAAACAAAGTTCTTTAATTAAACAGAAATATATACATATGGGGGTATCAATTATTATTGGTTTTTTTATGTTGTTAATGTTAAAAAAAATTATTATATTTTGGACTGTAGTTAATTGTGAGATAATTTGATTTGTAAAAATTAATTGAATAAATATAATTTAAGAAAATATATGGGGAAATTTAATTTGTATTTAAATCATCATGTGTACATTATCAGCTTATATGGGCTGGTTATAAATGATAACACCTCCACTCACAACAAACAATGTACCAGCTTAACCCCACAATCTAAATCATAATCTCTAATGTCTCTATCAACCAAACCACTCCAAAATACTTCCATAACAACCTATTTACTTTTTATAGCCACATCTCCTTATTGTAAATAAATCACAAGCGGCTCCTTCCTTATCTTCACCTAGTTCCTTGTATAAATTAAAATTATCATGTACAGCTCCTTACCTTTATATATTTTAAGGACTCGTTGTACAGTGGTGAACTCAGGAAATGAGAATTGCAAAGTTTTCTTAATTGCTTTTATAGTATCAGAGTTTGTACATAGCTCTTTAAATTCAATTCTCATGGCCAATGCATCTTCTAATGAACCCAATATTTCACTTCAAACCTTACACCAATACACAAGTCTAACAGGCAATACAAACTACCTCCTTTGGCACTCATAAATGGAGCCACTCATTCAGAGTATAAATTTGGACCATCATCTAATTGAAGGCAACCAGCCCTCACAAAAAATTATGAAAGATGATAAAACTGAAATCAATTCCAACTATGTCAAGTTGAAAAGAAATAATAGACTTATCATCCCTTTCTTACTGAAAAACATTGAGACTGAAGTACTAGTCACTCTTAAATATGTAAGTTCAGCCTTTAAGGTATAAAATTCAATTGAACAATAAATTTTATCTACTACAGTAGAAAAAGAAATGATTTTGAATGAAACTCTTATATCCTTACAAAAGGGCAATCTCTCCATTAATAAGTATGTACAAAAATTCAAAGGACTGTGTGACAGTCTAGTAACCGTCAAGAAGAAATTGATGGAATAAAGAAGGTTTTTTACCTTGCAAGGGGACTTGGACAGAAATACTAAGACTTTCAAATGGCTATGCTCATATAGCCACCGTATCCTTCATGCCATCAATTTGTAATGGCTCTTCAAGCACATGAACAACTCAATTTGATCATCGACCAAGAGTTCGCTCCTTAGCATGACCAAGCTTACTTCACCAAAAGAGGCAAAGATCATGGAAGGCATGGTGATAGATTTAGGTCTCGTGGCCATGGATTCAATCCAGCAATACGACACATCTCTAGCATCTGGTATGATAATCAATCTGAAAATGCAACTGAAAATAAAATTGGCAAACAATATAAGGAACTCATTGTGTCTAAATTTATGGAAAAAATAATCACTCTACAATTGAGTGTTAGAGTCTCTTTGATCACTCCATTCAACTTTAGGATCAACTACATAAAGCTTTAGCTGCCATGAACATAACTCAATGATTCTAATCTATATATTGACTCTAGAGCCACAACACATATTATAAATGATCCAGGTAAACTTTTAAAAATTGGTAAATATAAAGGAGATGACTCTATTATTGTTGGTAATGGAGAAAATTTGCACAAAAGTCATATTGGATAAGGTAAAATTGAATCAAATGATGGAATACTTAGTCTCAAAAATGTCTTAGTAGTTCCTAAAATAAAAAAAAATCTTATTTCTATAGCTAAACTAACATCAGATAATGCTTGTACTGTAATTTTTTATGCTAATTAGTTTTTTGTTAAGTCTCCACAGGGAAAGGTGCTTGCTAAAGGACATAAGCATAATGGATTATATGTTGTAGACAACAATCACAAAGCTTTTACAACCTACATAGGAGTCTCCCAAACCATTTGGCATCAATGCTTAGGACATCCACATTCAAATTTTCAGAAAGCTTTACATTCCAAAAATCTAATCAATATCTCTAGTTGGGAACAACCAAAAACCATTTATGCTTATTGTCAAATGGGAAACAGTTGTAAACTATTGGGTTCCGTGATGCAAACGCAGCGGAAAAATTAAAATTTTATCACGTTCCCAAGCCAGGATCCATGTAATTCGACTAATTGATTAAATCTAGGGTTTTTAATAATCTTACCAAAACGCAGAAGAGGTAAGATTCTCTGGAAGGATGAGAGGAGGTTCACACCGGTGACACCTTACCTCGAGCTTTTTGGCTTGGTTGTTCGGATCAAGACGTCTCTAAAAGGATGCGTCCTCTATAGGTATCCACACGAACAACCCTTCACAAAACGAATTTGAGTGTGTGTGCTAGCAACCTCTTGATTGTCTCACAAATCAAGAACAAAAGGAAAAACTCTGTCTTTGTTTTCTAAGAGGAAAGAAAACGAATTTGGAGGCAAAAAAAAACAAGTGTGTGAAACCTTGGAGAATATAACATATTTATAGACTCCAAGTTAGGGTTTCACTTACCAATAACCTTTTGGTAATTTTCCATTTATTATATTCTAATTTTGTTTAAAAATAAATCAAAATAATATCTTATTTATTTATTTAAAATAACATTTATCTTAAATAAATAAATAAAACACTTTAATTATTTATTTCCACAAAGTTTATTTTGGGCTTATTAAACCCATATCCGTTTTGGGCTTGTTCTAAGTGTGTGACCCTGTAGGTTCACATAACATTGGCAGTGGGCCTAAATCTTTATTTAGGCCTACAAGTCATAAGTGGCCTCTAGCAAGACATTATGACTACCCAAGTCATATGAAGTCAATAATCTGACATAACCTAATTACAGTGAATTTTATTGTCCCTTTATCACATGATATCATAATTGAACATAAGGCATAGAATGTCATCCTTATATAGTTTAATATTATGACTTGATTCCAAGTAGACTGAAAATGATAACTCTTTATCAATTCATTTCAGCATGGCCATGCATTTTCATTCAGTCTATCTCATCAAGGGGCCTCTAGATATCTTTCTCATATTAATGAGGGATAAATTCCTTCTAAATTACTCACATTCCTCATATAACTAATTTTATATCCAACAACATTCTTTTAATCATCTGGTTAAAGACAATGTTAGAATGTGTCAAAACATAAAATAGCTATGTAGAAATCCATGATGATTTCAAGGTCAAAGGATCGAAATAAAATTACTGTGATAAGAAGTACTTATGACAATAATCTATGTAGTATTCTCATAGTGGGTCAATCCAGTACATGATCTCTCATCATGTACCTATGAGTTGACTTAATATCTCATATTTATGATTAGTAAAACATAACCATCAGTCAACATCATACTAGCCTTAATACTTTAATATTCATATGATGAATAAATGGCTAGGGATAATTAGAATAGAACTCTTATTTTAATCTAAGGGTTTTACTATCAAGTCACATACTTGATGGCCTTAGTAAGAATTAACCATTCATGTAATTATCATAAAATCAAATGATAATATAATACCTCTTTATTAATAAAATAATAAAGTCAATACATAATCACAAATGATTGACCTAGTGCATATCACTAACATAAACTTACATTTTCATCTTTAAATAAAATTTCTAATTTTCCTCTAGAAAAATTACATTGTGACTTATGGGGCCCTGCCCCAATCCTTTCATGTCAAAACTATAAATATTATACTGTCATTGTAAACAGTTGCACTCGTTATACTTGGATATTTCCTTTAAAACAAAAATCTATTTTTAAAAAAAAATATTTATTAAATTTGAAATACAAGTAGAAAACATGTTTGAACAAAATATTAAAATTTTTCAAAGTGATGATGGAGGAGAATTTACCTCTACCACCTTTAAAACTCATGGCAAGAAAAATAAATTTTTACAAAAAATCATATCCCTGCATTTTCATTAGATACAGTCTTATTCATAAAGGCTATTATTATTTATGTTCGGTAATTAACTAAGTTCATATTTCTCATCATGTCATATTTGATGAATATTATTTTCCTTACTCATCTCAAACTAACACTGCCCTAAAGGAATTAGAAATTACATTTTTCCCTGATCATGTTCAATAAGTGCAGGACAATCGAACTAAGAAAGGGCACTCTAATAATGCATTTGGCTTTGAGAAAGGGCAATCAAGTTCTGCCCCATTGGATGACTCCATAATAAGCAACACTCAGTCTTCCCATACTGAACCCACCATCTCAACATCGGACCCACCTCACCAAAATACCAATAACACATCCACTTCTTCCCTAAGTCCCCACAATTACATGCCCAATAATGTCACTCAATATATCCAACCTTGTATTTCACCACTTGTCACACTTATACCCTTAAACCTATACCTCTCCATCACTCCGCTCCCTCCAACCCTCATCCCCATCTTCCACCATCCCGTCGGACCATCTCCATCGCATGTCCCTAATGTTGCACCCTCTATCGAACACCCAGACACACCACCCAACACCACTGCACCTTTCACCGCTCAACAATAAACGCAACCCAAAAACAACCCGCCACCATTGACCTTCATTCTTGCTGCTCAACCCACTACCCTTTGTTGAGAAAATTAATAGAGTTTGTGTAGTAGAATAATTTTTAAAGAGATAAAATAAAATTAGTACAAAAATAATCAAACAAATAAATAAATAGAGGTGGTTAAATTGGCTAATGGGTAAGTAAAATAGGCGGTAAAACCTACCGTATAAATAATAATAATAATAATAATGACACAAATAATTTAATATGGTTCATCCTTAATTCTTAGGCTATATCCATGGGACAAAATTTAAGATTTTCATCCACTAAAAAAATAGTAGGTATAAGAGAGAGTCTTCTCTAGATCAATACTAGAGGTACATAATAAAAAATCTCACTAAAATAGTGGCACTCAAAGTGTTTCCCAAACACCTCAAAAATAATTATCTCACTATTTTGTCACACACCCTTTGAGAAAAAAATTTCCTAAACCCTTAAAACTCTCTCACACTCATCAAAGCAAAAATTGCTTTGGCCACTCTCACAAGCACACACCTCATAAAGCCTTTTCTCTCTTATTTTCTTGCTACTTCATTAATTTTCTACCTTTTATGGCCTCTATGTAGGCCTTAACATACACAAAAAAATAAAAAAAATTACAAACTTTCAACATTTGCTGCATTGAATTTAGTGCAGCAAAATGTGACTTTTCATCATTTTTTTAAAGTTGTGGGCTCACTTAGAGGGACCCACAACAATTCTCCCCCTCCTAACTAAATAGAGGTCATCACCATTCCGGCAGCTAATCGACAGAATTCAAACTTCTCCCTTAGTAGAATCTTTGTTAACATGTCTAATCTATTTTCATTAGTATAGATCTTCTCTAGCTGTAATAGCTTCTTCTCCAATACATCACGTATCTAGTGATATCTCACATTAATATGCTTTGATCTTGAATGAAAGGAGAAGTTCTTACCAAGGTGGATAGCACTCTAACTATCATAAAATAGCTCATATTTGTCCTGTTGAAAACTAAGTTCATTTAAGAACTTCTTCATCTATAAAAACTCTTTACAAGCTTCAGTTGCTATAATAAACTCTGCTTCAATGGTAGACAAAGCAACACATTTTTATAATTTTGATTGTCATAACACAGCTCCCCCTATAAAAGTAATCTAGTAACTAAAGGTTGATTTTCTTAAATCAACATCTCCCGTCATATCTGCATCTATGTATCCAACTAACATAGGTTTGACATCTCCAAAACATAAATATAATTTGGATGTTCCACGAAAATACTTGAAAATCCATGTCACTGTAGCTCAATGCTCCTTTCCAAGATTTGAAAGGAACCGACTCACAACTCCAACTAAGTGTGCAATATATGGTTGTGTACATACCATGGCAGATATTAAACTACCAACTGCTGAAGTATATAGAACTCTATCCATCTCTTCCTTCTCCTTATCAGTGGAAGGGCTTTATTGGGAAGTCAATCTAAAGTGATTAGCAAGAGGATAGCTAACCGCTTTAGCATTGTACATGTTGAACCTCTGAAGTACCTTCTCAATATACTTCTCTTGTGACAACCACAGCTTTTTAACACCTCTTTCTCTGATAATTTTCATGCCAAGAATCTGATTTGCTAGTCCCAAGTCTTTCATAGTAAAAGACTTACTCAACTACTTCTTCAAGTTGTTGATTCTGGAAATATTCTGACCAACAATCAACATGTCATCCACATAGAGTAATAACACAATAAATTCATCATCAAAGAATTTCTGAACAAATACACAATGGTTTGAAGTGGTCTTCTTGTATCCTTACTCCCCTATAATAGACTCAAACTTCTTATACCATTGTTTTAATGCCTATTTTAAGGCGTACAAGCTTTTCTTCAATCTGCAAACATAGTCCTCTTTTCCCTTTTCTTTGAAACCCTCTGGCTACTCCATAAAATTTCAACATCCATTTGCTCATTCTCTAGAAAAAAAACTTGCTGCTAAACCTAACACAGTATGGATGGATGTCATCTTCATGATTGGGGAAAAAATCTCATCAAAGTCAATGCCCTTTCTTTGGTTGAATCCTTTTACAACCAGACTAGCTTTGAATCATGGTTGGAGACTATGTTCTCCATGCTTGATCCTAAACACCCACTTATTCTTCAAAACTCTCTTACCTTCAGGAAACTTCACCAACTCAAACATCTTGTTCTAATGTAGAGACTTTATCTCATCCTGTATAGCTTCAAACCATTTTTGCTTATGCTCATCATTCATAGCTTCATCAAAGTTTTTTGGCTCTCCCCCATCAGTTGGTAACATAAACTGGTCTTTAAGATATCTGGTGGAAGGTGGTTTGATTCTATCATATCTCCTCAGTGGCACTAGAGAAGCCTTATTTGCTAGTGGTTGATCATGAACACCATCATCATCATTTTCAAATGGAATCTCAATGGGAGCATCTTCATTACCTCCATCTAGCATAATAACTTCATTTTCATCTTCAACTTCCATTGGTACCATTGTTAAAGGAACTAACTTCAAATTTGAATCATCTTCAAAGCCGGGAATGTTCTTATCAACTCTAGTAATATCTTCGATTGTCTTATCTTCAATAAACATAGCATCATGGCTTATAATAAGCTTCTTCTAGACTGGATCATAAAATCTATAGCCAAGTTGATCTTGACCATAGCCAATGAATACACACTGTTGTGTTTTAACATCAAGCTTGGACCTCTCATCCTTAGGAATATGCATAAAGGATTTGCACCCAAAAACCTATAAATGACCATAGGAAACATCTTTTCCTAACCACACACTATCTAGAGTGTCAGACTGTAGAGGAACACATAGTGAAAGGTTCAGCACATGCACTGATGTAAGTAGAGCTTCACCCTAAAATGTCTTAGGCAGCTTTGAATGTGAGAGCAAGGATTTGACTCTCTCCATCAAAGTGTTGTTCATCCTCTCAGCTAAACCATTCAACTACGGCGTATTTGGAGGTGTCATTTGATGTTGTATACCATTCTCTTTACAATAAGCATCAAATGGTCCAAAATACTCTCCACCGTTGTCTATTTGGATGCACTTCAGTTTCTTGCCAGTTTATCTCTCCACAAAGTGTTAAATTCCTTAAAGAAATTTAGCACTTGATCCTTTGACTTCAACGTGTATGCCCACGTCTTCCAAGAATGATCATCAATGAAAGTCACAAAGTACTAACAACCACCAAGTGACTTTGGCATTGGCCCACACAAGTCTAAATGAATTAAATCCAGCACATTCTTCATTCTGGAAGGAGGAGAACTCCTGAAAGTAACACTATTTTGCTTTCTTGTGAGACAATCAATACATTTCTCTAGATACACAATATCTACTCCAAATAACACATTTTTCTTGGCCAGCACTATCATTCCTTTCTCACTTATGTGGCCAAGTCTTATATACCATAACTCAAATACTGTCTTTCTCCACGGCATTCACCATGTCTTTAGAGATATTTGCATGCATAAAGTACAGTGCTGAGTCCTTTTTACCTCTAATAACCACCAGTGAGCCTTTAGTGAGTTTCCATTGGCCATTATGGAAGGTGTTGCAGAAACCTTCATCATCAAGCTTGCCTGTTGAGATCAAATTAAGGCAAATATCTGGAACATGCTTGAAATTCTTCAAGATTAATCTTATGTCATTCATCATTTCCAAACACATATCTCCTTCACCAGAAACTCTTATTTGATTGCCATTTCCCATCTTCATAAATCCAGAATCTCTTGGAGTGTAGGATGAGAAGAATTCTCTTTGAGATGTGGCGTGCATAGCTACACCACTGTCAATCACCCAGTTGGTCTCATGGGTAGTAAGATTAACAGTTTCATCATAAAAAAGGACATTAAATTCCCTAAGAAGATTTGCTTCATCATCATCACTGTTGTTATCTTTTCTCATATCTTTGCCTTTGTTCTTATCCTTGAACTTTTGACAGAACTTCTTGATGTGGCCTTTCTTTTTACAGTAATGGCATTCAATATTTGCATACTTTTTTTACTTTCCTCTGCTCTTATCTTTTTGCTTTGAGCTTTGAGTCTCACTTCTCCCTTTAGAATTTACAACAAGGATATCTGAAAGTGTTGAAGAGGCACCCTTTGATCTATGTCTCATCTCTTCATTCTGAATACCGCTTTTGACAAATTCCATATTAACTACACCATTTGGTACAGAGTTTGTAAGTGAATTTTTCAAAGTCTCCCATGACTCTAATAAAGAATCCAGCACCATAAGAGCAAGAATTTCATTATCAAAATTTATGCTCATTCTCAACAACTGATCTATGATCCCTTGCATTTCATTCAAGTGATTGGCGATAAAAAAACCTTCCCGATATTTTATCTGCATTAATTTTTTCAAATAAAATAATTTATTGTTGCCGGTCTTTGAAGTGTATAACTCGTTAAGCTTGTTCCATAATGTCCGTGCATGAGTTTCATTGTAAATGTGGTTGTACAAACTATCTTCAACAAACTGTCGGATGTAGCCACATACTAGCTCATGCTCCAATGCCCATTCCTCATCTATTTTGCCTTCGAGTTTTGGTGTAGTAAAAACCGGTAGATGTAACTTTACCACAAATAGGAGATCCTTCATCTTGTTTCTCCATTTGTGGTCATTTGTGCCATTTAAACTGACCATTTTGCTAGCCTTAGCCTTCATCGTTGCAGTATTTAATAATGCCACCAGAACACAAACCAATAGTTTTGATACCACTTGTTGGGAAAATTAACAGAGTTGCTACAGCAAAATAATTTTCATAAAGACAAAATAAAATTACTACAAAAATAATCAAACAAATAAATAAATAGAGGTAGTTAAACCGGTCAATGGGTAAGTAATATAGGCAATAAAACCTGTCATATAAATAATAAAAATAATAATATTAATGACAAATAATTTAATGTTATTCACCCTTAATTCTTGGGCTATGTCCATGGGACAAAATCTAAGATTTTCTTCCACTATAAAAACAGTAGGTACAAGAGAGAATTTTCTCTAGATCAACACTAGAGGTACACAATAAAAAATCTCACTGAAATAGTGGCACTCAAAGTGTTTCCTAAACACCCCAAAAATAATTATTTCATTATTTTGACACTCACCCTTTGAGAAAAAAATTTTCCCAAACCCTTAAAACTCTCTCACACTCATCAAAGCAAAAATTGCTTTGGCCACTCTCTTAAGCACACACCTCATAAAGCCTTTTCTCTTTTATTTTCTTGCTACTTCGTTGCTTTTCTACCTTCTATGGCCTTTATATAGGCCTTAACATACATAAAAAAATAAAAAGAATTTCACAAACTTTCAACATTTACTACACCAAATTCAGTGCAGCAAAATGTGACTTTTCATCATTTTTTTAAACTTATGGGCTCCACTATAAGGGACCCATAACACCCTTGACAAGAACCCAATAACAGCACCTTCTATCAATATATTTGTACTATCCAATGCCTCTCCACCTTCAAACTTTCTTCGCTCACCTACTGTCCCTATCTCCAGCCACAATCCACCTCAATCACTCACTGTCGACAGCTTCGATCCCCCTATTATGCATTCACCTCTCACCAATGGTGCCACTAACACATTTGATCAAGCACTCTCCCGTCTCTCTCTCCATGCTTTGCCTAACTTAATTAAAAATCTTATTATTGATTTATCTTTTAGAGGTCACCATCCTGAATCATTACCTCCCTCGTATGGACATCATATGATCACACGAGCCCAATTTCAATAAAATTCACAACTCAATCCTGCTTTTACCCAAGCAACTCAACACCATTATACCATATGCAACAACATGGCACTTATTACCTGTAGTGATGTTAGTGTTCCCAAATCATACAAAACAGCACTACACATACTTCATTAGAAGGATGCAATGAATCATGAACTTTAAGCTCTTCATAAGAACAACACTTGGACACTTGTTTCAAAACCAGCAAACACAAATATCATCAGGTCTAAATGGATTTTTTGAATTAAATTTAAAGAAGATAGAATAATAGAACATTACAAGGCCCGTCTAGTTACTCAAGGCTACTCTCAAATAGAAGGCCTAGATTATGAGGAAACCTGTAGCCCAGTAGTCAAGGCAACTACTATTTGTGTAGTCCTCAGCATTGCTACAACCTCAAACTGGAAATTAAGGCAGCTTGATGTTAAAAATGCATTGCTTATGGCCATATCAAAGAGACAGTTTACAAGGAGCAACCATTAGGGTTCAAAGAGACAACTTGATGGTAAGGTGGTAAGTATAGGCCTAATCCTACTAGAATTAGTAATGGGGTAAACTTGGTGGATTTTTTATCCTCTCTTCATCCTATGAATCTAATTTTCTAGTTTGTCCCATTGATAGCCACCTATGTGTGAGAATAATAGGAAAAAAAGATCTAGTATTTTGTTTTCTTAATAGTACTAATATTTTTTTGTTTTGTGTTGTATAAGTTGAGTAAGAAATCTTTGCATCGAACATGAAACATATACACAATTGCTTTCACCAAATTAACTATTATATTATTTGATGTTTTAGATTTATGTACTAAATTCTAAAATTTGCTTACATTTAATTTAAGAAAGATGAATATATATATATATATATATATATATATATATATATATATATAAAATAGACTATTGCATTCACCTACTTATGGGATCCAATGGATATCAACGGGACTATATGTGATATGTAAGAAATTAAATCTTTTATGTGTAGAGGAGATGTTTTGGAACCTAAAACTTTTCTTTCAGTGAGGCCAAGCACCTTATCACTCTACCCATATACATGTGGAACTATTTTAATGATTATCAATTGGATTAATGGCTTCTTAGTAAGTAAATCAACTTTGATTATATAACAGCATTGAACCAGAAAATTTTTAAAACATCTTTTTAGTGTAAACGTGGATTCTGATTATTCCAATAACTGATTTAATGAATTATATATATTATAATTCAAACTCAAATTATAACTTAATTAAAAACAGTCCACACCAATTGATTCCAAGTGTTGATATATTAACAAAAAATTTTAACAACAATCAATTAGAGCAACATGACCAATTTTTTTTAAATTTAAAAAATAATAATAATCTACTAATAAAATGGTTATAGCTTATAGATCTATAATCTACCCACTAAATTTGAAAAAAAAAAAAGCTTATAAAAATTGTATATTTATAAACTCTATTTTTAATCAAATTGATCCATATTATACTATAATAACTCCATCTATCATGGTGTGGTGGTGAAGACTTTAAGAGTGCATTTGGTTCAAATGAATTCCATAAAATTTTATGGAATTCGTTTATAAATCCAATCAAGTGTATTTGGTTTAAATGAAAACTTTGTACAATTCATTTCCAATTCTAACTTATTAATTTTGTGGAATTACTTAACACTAAATTCATGCTTATTGATTAAAATGTGTTTGGTTCAAACGTGAATTTTATTTAAAATTCATTTAAAAATGAAATGAATTCTTTAATGGAATTGAATCAAATAAGGGATAAGTGTGTCCTTTAAAGTCTGTAGTTTGATCCTCACCCTTCTCAAACTACTAATATACTAATAATACTAGAGCTATTTTTGAAAAAAAAAATACTATATGTGGACACCTTCAATTTGATCGGCCCGCAACGAAAGCCCAACGATGAGAAACTACAAGTTTATAATGCAACAGAAGCTTGAAACCTCTTATAAATAGACTCGGAAGCCTAAATACTAAATCCAAGCCTAAACCACAAGCTAAAGCCCAAGCCTATTACCTTTTAGCCTGGTAGGCCCATACCTGGCCTAGGTGAAGAGGCGACGCCTCTTCACCATGGCCATCGGTAAGGCGACATCTCATCGAAGAGGTGGCGCCTCTTCATGCCCACCAACTACTGCATTATATGCTTTTAATGGTAGTAGTTGGGGTTGACCTACCTTTGACTTGAGGCATTTTTGGATGCTAAAGGAAAGAAAAAAGGGAGGAAAACATAGAGAGGGGGCATGGGGAATGGTAAGGAGAAGGTGAAAGTGGTTTTGGTGGGATTTGGGAAAGAAGAAAAGGGAGAGGCTTAAAAGGAAAAGAAGAAAGAGAAAGAAAGGACTTTTTTTGGGACTTTTAGGAAAAGAATGTTTTGGGGAGATGAAAAATAGAGAGGAAAAAACAGAGAAAAAAAAGGAAAGGAAGAAGAAGAGATCCTAGAAACTAAGAGAACTTCATTTCTTGAGAAGGAGGCAGGTTCCTTTGCATTCCAAGCACTCAAAGTTGATCAATCAAACTCTGAGGGCTCAATTACGTGCATCAAGCTTTGTCCAAATCAGTGAGGCTCCTTATCTTTAACTTTTAAGTTCTTTATTTCATCAAAACTTTATTTTATTACTTTCTTAGCTTGCTCCTTTGAGTTATATTGCTTATATAGGGTCATATGTGAAGTATGATTACTTGAAATACTAAGTATTAATTATTAATCTTAGTATATTCATCTTTGTTTTCATTGATTTGTATGAACATTTGAGTTTCTTAGCGTTTAAGAAATGTAATTCATCTCTACCTCTGTTAAAGAGGCGACACCTCTATATTTATGCTAAGGCGATTTGAGATCGCCTCCTGGTCAGGAGAGTCAAAATCTTACACCGATTTGTTTTGATTTTAATGTTATTTGATATATTTTTTTGCATATTTTTGTGTTTGTCTTGTTATATATGTTGAGTTTATGCATGGTTACAATGTCATTTAATATTGTTATTGAATGATGATTATTGTGTTATTTATGAGACTATTTTGTGATACTATTTCTATTTTCTATTAATATTATTTGAATATTATTTTATAAATAATATTGTTGTCTTATAGGATGGAATTAACTTGTATTTGTTACAGGGATTATTTGGTAATGTTCAATTATCAAGTAATTATTCCATTAACTAGTTCTTGAGAGGTTTTATTTGTATAATTAATTATTTTACTTTTAATTTATTTGTGGTTTATATATGGTTTATTTTCCGTTTATTTTACATTTTCTTTGTAAAATGTTGTAATCCATAATACTTTTCCCCTATTCATTTGGAATGCATGATTGTAATTTTTATTATTTGTTTTATTTATAATGTATGTCGGGTTATAAGGATGAAATGAGACTAATGTGCAAACTTGGACTAAAATATAAAATTGAAAACGATTGCAATTCACATTAAAATAAGGAAATAATTTAACAATCAAAGGTAATAAAATACGAAATACACACGAAGGCCAACCGTAAGGTTAGGTGGGCATTCCAAAAACCCATACCCAATTTCCGAACCCGATCTCTGATGACGACTTCTGAGAACCTCCGTGGAATCCAGTTGCTATACAATATGTCCCGACTTTTATCCAGGTGGCGATTCTATCTTCATATTGGGCCCCTAGCCCATTTTGTATTTTCTATTGGACTCTGAACTCACATAGTGTCGTGATCACCAACATTTAAGCACACATCTAATCTTGCCGTCTACACAATATTAGTTTTATTTAAAATCAGCAATTTGATTCGGTCTTCAAAAAGAAAAAAAAATATTATACTAGTTTTATTTTAAATCAGCAATTTGATTCAAGTTTAGATGCACTCTAATTTCAATTATTTTGACAATTAAACGTAAAATCAATTTAATTTTGGGATAAGGTGCAATTTGAACCATTAATTTTACTTTGAAGTTTACAATTGACTATTATGTTTTTTTTTATTCCATTTAGACCTTATTCTTTTAAAATTAAATTATATTGGACCCTTCTTTATAAAATTATTGTCATTAAGTCCTAAAAAATTTTTTAAAAAAAACTTTAACATTAATTAATAAAATTAATGAAATTACTTTCAAAATATGTATCTATGGAGTTTTTAAAAAAAAATTTAAATTTTATAGAAATAGATTTTTTAATTTTTAGAAATTTAAATAAAACTAAAAATATTTTTTATAGACCTAAAAATTTTACAATCAAGTCATATACATTTAAAAAAAAAGGATTAAAAATTTGCTATAACTTAATAACTTTTTCAAATTTTAAAAATTTTCTATAGATTTAAAATTTTGTATAAATTTTAAAGATTAAAAAATTAAAAATTTTTATAAATCAAATGATATACATTTTGAAAAAAAAATATTATTGGTTTAAATGTTGTACAAATATTTTATAAATTTTAAAAAAACTATATGCTAAAAATTTTTATACATTTTAATTTTTTAAGATTTTTATAGGTAAAATTTTAAAAAAATTTTACCATCAAGTTATTAATTTTTTTAAAAATAAATTCCATCAATTAATTATTTTGTTAGTTGAAATAATTTTTATTGATCGAACAGTAAATTTTAAAAAATTTTAATATATAAAATTTAAATGCAGTAATTCTTTTAAAAAAATTCATTATAATCTAATTTTGAAAGAAAAAAATTCAGATGGAACCAAAAATGACATAAAGATTAAATATAAACTTGGAGTAAAGTTGAGGGTCAAATTTGCACCTTATTCCTTCCGGAAAATTCTTGCATACACCTATCTTATCACATCCAATGGTCAAATATTGGAAAAGTATAAAACACTTGGCATATGTGTCAACATTCAACAAGGTTTAGTGTAATAAACTAGGTGTAAGTAAAAATATTTCATTCCTTTACATTATGTTTGTTTAGTTTCACCAAAGAAATTATTTTATTTCCAAATAAATTGTTATTAATATAGTACGTTTGGTTCAAATGAATAGTTCATAAAAGTCATTTTAAATAAATTTCATATTTTGTAATTATAATTGATATAAATTTAGAATTCAAATTAATTTATAATTTTAGTAAAAAATTTCCTTTTTTAGTAGATTGTTTTTTTTTTACCCTTTTTTAGTTTCATACTACATTATTAAAAGCGTGATTATTTAAACTAATATTTGATTCAAAAAAATTCAAATTAATATTTTAATTTCTTTTTAATATTTATTATTAATTATATTTTTAAATTTTAATGTTACAATTCATAATTTTTAAACTTTTAATTAAAAATTTATTGAAATAAAATATGAAATATCTAAATCAAGTTTAGATTAATTAAAAAGATTAATGTGTTAGTTTTTCTTAATAACAAGACATCATAAATATAAACCGTAAGAATCTTTAAAACCAAATATTTTCATGATATATTAAAATAAATAGGACAGAAAACTTACTTGAATTCGCAAGAGAATTAACACTTAAAGCCATTGATAAGAAATCAGTTTCTCTCTCTTATCCCTTAATCTTAATCACGGGTTATTTACCAATTTATGTGAAATAATAAAATAATTTCCCATTTTAGGGTAATTGTAAAAGTAATTCCCGGTTTACGGTACTTTTTTTATTTTTTTATTTAAAAAAATCTTAACGCCATTGACAATGGCGATATTGCTAAAAGACAATGTTGACGAAAGTCAAACCACCTGTAGCAGTGGTGGTAAAGCCAAGACAGGTAGCAGCTTTAACTGATACCGCCTAACGCAATGGTGGTATCAGTTCACACCTTCCTAACGAGCTCCACATGGTGATACCACCTCTGTTAATGGCGGAATGCCACTGTTGAGCCCATGCCATTCCAGAAGGCATGCCTGTCTTGTCTTCTCGAGATAAAGATTCTCCTATACTGCCACTGACAATGGCGGTATGGATGAAAAAATTCCTTCGCTCCACTGCTTTAAAGCTTTCCTGCATTGAACAAAATTTTCTCCTCACTTCTCAACTCCCTCCCAAAACTCTCATTTCCTCTATATTCCTTCTTTCCTCGTTTCTTTGAGCTAAATTTTTTTTTTTGTTAGCTTAATCATCTTTTCTATAGGTTTCTGAAAAAATAATAATAATAATAATTTCTTATTGATGAATTGTTATATTTAAGTAATTGATTTTTTGTATTAAGTGAAAAAAATGTAAATTATTTTTGTTTGAAATGTATGAAATTTTATTTAAAAAATATTGATGCATTTTTTACAAAAATTGTTATATTGATGCATGTACATAAATTGTTATATATTTTTTATAAAATTTTGTTTAAATAATTAGTCAATATTTTATGATTAGTAGCTTATATTTTGTTTTTACTAGGTGTATTTGCAGAGGTGAAAATTAATAGCTACAAAAGGTATGTATTTTTAATAATTAATATATTGATGCATGTAAAAAAATTGTTATATTTTTCTTATATAATTGTTGTTATGAACGTTGTTAGATATAATTGTTGTTATGGATATAGTTAGATATAATTGTTGTGAAAAAAACAATTATTTATTTTTTTATTTATTGGTTAATTAATTAGATACTAAGAATAATTTATACGATTTATTTTTTATATAAGTTTTGATTATGTAGTAAATAAAATTTATATTTTGATAGAATGTAATTAACATTTTTATATGTACGTTTATTTTGTTATTTTTTTTAAATTATGTATTTTGTTAATTCATTATATTATAAGAATAATAAACAAAAATATTTAGTTAACTGTAATATCTTGAGTTTTTAAATAATTTTAAACTGCATCGGGATATACAGTGTTAATAATTTTCATATATATTTTTTATTATTTTATTATTTATTAAAGTTATTTTTAATTATTTTAAATCTTTTACATAAAATTTTCCCGAGAGTCTTATTTTCGGGGAAATTAAAATTTAAATAAATAAATATTAATTATTTTAGACGGTTTTGTGAATTTGCATGAGTCCATGCACGATTTTAAGTGTCGTATTAAAATATATACATATACATGCATATATGCACATTTAATTAATTAGCGTTTATTTTTAATTAAATTGATAATATATTATATAGTTTTAATAATTAATATGTGTATATATATGTATATGTATATAAATAGTATTAATTATGTGTGTGGTGAATAAATATTGTAAATATAATATTCATTTATTATTATAATATAAACTATAGTTATATAAATACATATATATACATATAATATTTACCAAAAACAAAAGTTTACAATATTTATGGTTTTGCCATTGAACCTTCCCCTTCGTTCTCGACATCCCCTTCCCTTTCCGGTGACTGCAACTTCGATTTCTTATCATCGGTGTGCCTCTCAGCCATCCTCCTCCATCTCCAGCCCACTCTGCCACCTGAAGCTCCCTTTTCCGGTGTTGTTTAATCAATTTTTCCCCTAGAAGTCGAAAACCACCATTAACTTCGACCACAATGATTCCGGCCACCGTTTGAAGTGGCACCAGTCTCTATCTCTTCCTTGAGATCCATTGATTGCATTTCTAAGTTTGGTTTCACTTGATTTGGTTTAGATTTTCCTAGGTTTCCAATTTTCAATTTCGGTCAAATTGTGTTCTTGAATTTTTTGAGCTTTGATTCTTATGATTCAAGCTAACTTCCTTCACAAATATTGATCCTAGTAGCTCAATCTATATGCTATAATTTTTGTGGAATTTTTGGGAATTATTTTGATTTTTGTGAATTTTTTATTATTTTATTAATATTTTCTAATTTTCGTAAATTAATTAATTAAATTATGAAATTGTGATTTATGATGTTTATAGGTGTTAAAATGCATTTTAGAAATTTATTTGTAATTCTTATGATTTTTATATATTTATTGTGAATTTATTTATTTTATGTGATTTTTAGAAAATTAGGTTAATTATGTATTTTATTGAAATTAATTGGTTAATTGAGTATATTTATTGATTTTATTGAATTATGTGTTGAGAAATTAATTTTTGAGTAATTATACTATTTTTAGTGAATTTTTAAATAATTATAGTGAATTTATATATAGTAGGGGTATATTGGTAAATTGGTACTAAATTGGCTAAAAATATAATTAAATTAGTTTTAATAGTTATTTGAGGCATAAAAATGATTTCTACAAATTATTTAGTATTTTTAACTAATTAAAAATATTTTTCGTAAATTATTTTCAAATTATATATAATATACTATTTTTCTAAATAAATGAGTTTTTATCGGTTTTTATTATGTTTTAGGGTTAAATATGTAATTTGGATTTATAAAATATATTTTGGTTAATATTTATGAATTTATCGAGAATTATGAATTTTTAATAATATTTTATTAAAATTAGGGTTTTTATGTATTTATCGGTAAAATAATTATTTTCAGCGTTTGAATATCTGATTTGCTATATTTTGAGTATTAAAGGGTATTTTTGGTATTTTAAATGTGTTCTGTGTTATCTCGTGAATTGTGAACCTCGGTCGGTGGAATTGTAATTTGGGAGTCCGACCGAGGGGTTGTGAGACTGTTTTTATTCGAAGTGTGTTTTTTTGCAGGACTGGCTCTACTCTTTGAGTAGAGAGATGTCCGTTTTACAGGGGAGGTTCTGTCGGATTTTCGGTAGAATTCTCATAAAACGTGATGTCCAGTCAAATCCTTACTCCTAATCAATGTTCGGTATTTTTAAATCGAATCTCTAAAATTACGATACACTTATTCTTATTCATGTTATCATTTGTTTGTTTAGTTGCACCGAGACCAAGGCCTAGTGGACCAAGCTCGTTAGATCCATCTCGAGGAGCGCAATAACTGTAAGTTGTTATTTTATATATACTTGTATTAGGATTACATATTTTAGAAATGTATGTTTTATTTTATAAAATATGCATAAATGGTTTAATAATTGCTTAGGTTTATTTTAGGTATATTTTAGTATATTTTTGGTATATTTTAAATTAAATGCATATTTTATTATGGAATTATACCTAAAATGTTTTTAAGTATATGTATAGTTTATTTCTATTTTATTTTATAATTAAATTGAATTTATTCGACATATATATACTCGAAATATACTGGGTTTATTTTTTGTATATTTCTAGTATATATATGGTTTATGTTGCTATTTTATTTAATATCATGCATCATTTATTTTATGAATGTATGTTTTATATATAAATGAAGGATATCAATAGAACGTGCTACCTAGTGAGCAGCACTAGGACCGAGTACGTACCGGTACGACAATAGAATTTAGGTTATATTACTAATCTATTTATGGATATTGATCGGATTGATTTATTTGATGTGTGATGTGATTTGAGAGTGTGATTGCTAGAGCTCCGTTGACCAGGGGTCTCGAGGCCAATCACACTGACAGTCAGACTGTTGGAGCTCGGTTGACTAAGTGTCTCGAGGACAATCTACTGTCTAAATGGAACAAGTGAACTTATTTGGAATAAGTGAGTCTGTATGGATAGATTGTTGTCTAACATTATTTTGAGGTTGCGATCATCTAGGGTTCTATTTAATCCTTCATAAACGGATGTTATTTTCAGTATATATATATATATATATATTATATATATATATATATATATATATATATAATGATTTTGCTGCATCTGTGTGATGTTTCCTGTATATATATTTATTATATATATTATTGAATGTGTGCATTGTCATTTAGTTATGCATGTATATATATTATAACAATTCACTCAGTGAGGTCTGACTCCCCTCCGTTGACTATTTTTCAAGAGAGTCTTCGTCTTCATACCTCAGTAGCAGACCCTTACACTGGATTTCTTCCGCCCCGGCTTTACTATGTAAACTGCTCACTTGATTTTATTTTATAATCTAGACACTGCAGTAGTTGTAGTCAAGTTGTGGGATTTATGTATTATGTTTGCATGAGATTTGTATTTTAAAGAATTGAACGAAAGTTTGTATTAAAGATTATCTATTTATGAGATGAGTTTGTTTACTTAAACCTGTTGATGGATTATTATTTTATTATATTTATGAAATTTATTTCCGCTCCAAAATATTTTATTTATGTTATTATTATTGCATGCTTTTATTTTATTTTTTTAGGCTTGCTACAGGTTCCGGATTTGAAAGAATTCTCGTTCTCTAGCACCAGTAATGGCCCCTATTTTGGGTCGTGACATCAATATTGTTGTATGTTGTCTTATATTTGTTGGACTTACTTAAAAAATTATTTATATTATTAATTTTATAATTATTTTATACAGATTAATGTGTAGTTAATTAGTAAGGAAAAATTGTTATTAGTTATAAATTTTTTAAATTTAGTAAAAATATGTAATTAGTTAATCGTAAAAAATAATGAAAAAATATGTATTTAGGTAGTTAGTACAAATACCTAATTTGTTTATTTAATTAGATTATAAGTAAAATTTATATCATCTCTTATTTATATAAGTGTTGTTATGTAGTTAATCAATTACTATTCTTATAGCATGTAGTTTTAAAAAAATTACTTATAAAAAAATATTTTAGTGAAAATATTTGTTACCTTATAAATTTAGATATTGTCTTATATATTATATGAATGTTTTGTTGTGTAACATACATGCTTTTAATATTTTGATTATTTATAGCATGTCTTATTTATATGATGAGAAAAAAAAAGTTAAAAATTGTTTTTATAATTACATTGTTGTTAAACCTTTTTTGTATCAAAATGTATTTAGTTATTCGTTAAAATACATATTTAGTTAAAATACATAATTTGTTGTGAAACATTTTAGTAACAAAATTATATTTTTTTTTTTGGCTTTTATATTATTTTGTTAATATAAATTGTTAGATAAACAAAATGATTATATACTTAGTTTTGAAAAAATAATGTAATTAGTTAGGGTTTTAAATTTAGATGTAAAACGTTATCTAATATTGTTGTCATTATTTCCTTAATGTGTTTAAGGAAAAAGTCATATGTTGAGCGAATATAATGAATCAGCAACTATAGAGGGTTATGCAGAAATCAACCCCGTCGTATTGGGGCTCCTGCATATAAAATGAAGCTTGAGCATACATTGTGCGAACATATCCGAATAGTGAACCAAAAGATTGAAAAACTTATTCGTAGAGGCAAAAGAATGAATGAAACAAATAAATGGTTTGCATTATGTTATACATTACTCGATGAATATAGTCAACATCTTAGAAAAATGTGGGCTAAATGTGATGGGACTTTTTCCTACGATGAATATGTATCATTTATTGTTGGAGGACGATGTTTAAATAGGACTTCCAAACTTGCTAATAGTCCAAACATTCGTCTTACAAAAGGTCATAATGGTCAATTTCTTTGGTTGAAAAAAATGACCGTAAGTATTATGAATAGAGAAAAAATTGAAGAGTCAATACTGAGGGCAATTAGGTTTAGGTGATAGATATAGTAATGTCATTATGTAAGGATTATTCGTACATATTTTTTTAAATGTTAATAAAATTCATGATGGATTATTTAATGTATGATCAAACGAAATATATACATATATGATTTGGACACTTGTTTAAGCAATATTTTTTTTTGTTACATATAATTGGTAAATTAAAATTACAGTGTTTGTAAAATTAAATTCTCTCATTTATTCTTAATTATTGAGTTTAAAATTATAATTTATATAGATAACGACTGCTTCATTATTTGTTGATGTTATAGTTAAACACTTTTTATGTATTTATTTATGGAATATCTCTTATTTATGTTATTATATATTATTTTATTTTATTTTATTTTGTAGACGGTGATATCAAGGACGTAACTTGTAAAGCTATATAGATATGTTCAAGTACTTTAAATTTGATGAATATATTCTTTATTGGTAAAAATTTGTATATGTGTTTTACATATAATGAATCAGTAAAATAGTAATGGAAATTTAAATATGTTTTGGTTGATATAATTATCATGTATTGCATTATTTTTTTGTTGATATAATTAATGATGTATTCAAATTTGATATCATGTTTTATTTCTATTCCATATCAATTAGGAATATTTATTGTGATCATTTTTATTTGATTCTATAGAATAAAAAATTTATGTGACGTAGTTACATGAAAATAATAATATTTACTGGCTAGAAAATTAGTGACTTAAAAAGTATTTAATTATTTTTATAGATAGAAAAAATTATATTCATTACATATAATGAAAAACTTATTCCGATAAGTATTTATATTAGGCCTGAAATGTCGCATGCATGAGTTGTAATCATATATTAGGATAGTCAAATTATTGAAACTGAGTGCGGTCCAAACGTGGTTAATGCATCTTCAAGAATGGTTAATTTTAGTGATGATTTTGATCTGCAAGTTTACATACTATAGTTACAAATGCATTGGGAATAAGTGATGCTCGGATTATTAAGAGAATTTTATTTAGACATCCAATAATGAGATTTAGTCAAAGTATGGTGTTTAGTTTTTAAAAATTGTTTTTGATTTTGATGCAAGGAATTTATTTCAAATAGTTAGGTAGTTCACAGGGTGGCTAACAATTGAACTGTGTATTGAATTTAGTGCCAATAGAGGTATAATTGTACCATGTGTAGAGACTAATTCCTCAAGATTTAATCGTAATGAAGTTAAAGTTGAGAGGAGGATGATGAATGTTTTTATGGGGAGGAGGATGATAAAGTTAAAGTCAATGATGTAGATGTTGATGAGGATGAGGATAAGGATGAGGAGCTTTTTTTTTTATGAAGATGATGATCATGATCATGATGATTATAATGTGGATGGTGATCATAAAGTTGACAATGATAATTATTTTGTCGCTTTAGTTGAAAGTTTAAATAGAGAAATTCCTTTGCTATTTGATTGTGTCAATCTTAAAGATATGTACGTAAATAGAAATCCCTTTAATGTAATGTTTTAGGAGCCCTCAAAAGAACTAGCGAAGGGTATGTTATTCTAATCCATAACTGCAGTGAGAATTGCTAATGACTTGCATTCTGTGAAAGTTGGACAACAATTCCGAAGTGTTGAAACTAGCTATAATACTATAACCTTAGTTTGCAAACTGTGTTATGAATGAAGACTAAGAGCCATTAAGTTAAAAAAGAGTGGGTTTTGGCAAATAATAAGGTACAATGGTCCACACATTTGTACTGCGCCTGGATAGAGTCAAGATAATAAGAATTTTGACTCTAATTTGATAGCTACATACATACAAGCAATGTTATAAGAGCAGCCTGGCATTAAGGTGAAAGCATTGCTTACTGGGTTGAAAGAACGGTTTGGTATCACACCAAGCTATAAAAAGGTCTGGAAAGGAAAACAAAAGGTAATTGCAAATTTATGGGGGGATTGGGATGACTCATACAAAAAGCTTTGTCAATTCATGCATGCTACTGTGACACTAAATCTCGGTTCTTATTAGCATCATGAAGGGGAGGCACATTTGAGAAATCACTTATTGTACCCAGGGTTCGACAATTCAAATGCATGTTTTATGCATTTAAGCCATATATTAATGGGTTCAAACATTGCAAACCTATCATATATATGGATGACACATTTCTATATGGTAAATATAGAAGTGTACTATTGATTGTTGATGCAGTTGATAAGAATAACTGTAATATCCCGTGTTTTTAAATATTTTTATACTGCATCGGGATATGCAGTGTTAATAATTTTTGTATATATATCTTTGATATTTTATGAATTTTTTATTTAATTAAGACTAATTTTAATTGTTTTATATTATTTTAAGTACCTTAAGTAAAATTTTTCCAAGAATTTTATTTTCGAGGAAATTGACACGTAAATTATGTAATATTAATTATTTTAAATAGATTTACGAAATTGCATAAGTTCATGCATGATTTTTAAGGGTCGTATTGAAATATATACATATACATGCATGTATACATATTTAAATTAAATTAGGGTTTATTTTCATTAAATTATACTATATTATATAGTTTAATGATAATTAAATCTGTATTATATGTGTATATGTATATATATATTAATTATTATTTTAAACATGTGGTGTGTGATTTTCCTAAGTATTATATTAATATATTTTAATATAAATTATTAAATTTATTAATATATATATATATATATATATATACAAATTATAAAAGTTTATCAAATTTACCATTCATACCCCTCCTCCTCCTTCTTCCTCTCAATCACCTCGCTCACCATCACCGTCGTTGCCAAGCTCCACCCCTACCATTGGTGTGCCTCCTGGCATGCCACCTCCTTCCTCCAGCAGCTCCGCCACCTGCAGAAGTCTCTTCCGGCGCCGGTGAAGTGGATTTTGCTGTTTTGGCCGAAAGTCTCCTCTTCCTCCACACCTCACGTTTCCGGCCACCAAAACCCATCATTCTGATGCTGTTGAACTCCTCATACACCATAGAAGAAGATTCTAAGCTTCCTTTAAGCTTAAATTCGGTTTGGTAAGGTTTTTGTCAATTTTTCAATTTCGGCCATTTTGACATCTCGAATTTTTTTGAGCTTTTCCTTTGTGATTCATGAAAAGTACCTTAACAAATGTTGCTCCCCTTAGCTCAATATACCTATGTGAATTTTTGTGGAATTTTTGGAATTTATTTTGATTTTGGGTATTTTTGATTATTTTATTATTATTTTCTAATTTTCAAAAATTAATCAATTAATTTATGAAATTGTGTTTTATGGTAATTATAGGTGTTGAAATGAATTATAGAAATTTATATATAATTTTTGTGAATTTTTATGTATTTATTTTGAATTTATTTAGTTTATGTAATTTTGATAAAATAGGGTTAATTATGTGTTTAATTGAAATTAATTAGTTAATTGAGTTTATTTAGTGATATTATTAAAATATATGTTGATAAAATTAATTTTGTGCAATTATATTATTTTTAGTGAATTTTTGAATTAATTTTAGTATATTTAAATATATAGGGGTATTTTGGTAATTTTATCCTATATTGGCTAAAAATGTAATTAAATTGGTTTTGATAGTTATTTAGGATATAAAAATGATTTCTACAAATTATTTAGTATTTTTAACTAATTAAAACTATTTTTCGTAAATTATTTTCAATTATATATATAATATACGATTTTTCTAATAAAATGAGTTTTTATCGGTTTTTACTATGTTTCAGGGTTAATTATGTAATTTCTAATTATAAAATATATTTTTATTATATAAGGGTATTTTCGGTATTTTGTGATTATTCTGTGAATTTTGAACCTCGGTCGGTGATTTGTAATTTGAAGTCCGACCGAGGGATTATAGTTGTGTTCTATGTTTATTTTCAAAGTGCGTTTCTTTGCAGGGCCGGCTCTACTCTTTGATTAGAGAGATGTCTGTTTTACAAGGGAGGTTCTGTCGGATTTTCGGTAGAATTCTTGTAAAACATGATGTCCGATCGAATTCTGATTTAATTCTGTGTCTAGTAATCTAGATCAAGTCTTTAGAACTTCTGTTAGATTTATTCTGATTTCTATCATTATCTGTTTATTTAGTTGCGCCGAGACCGAGGCCTAGTGGACCAGGCCCATCGGACCCATCTTGAGGAGCGCAATAATAGTGAGTTACTATTCTATATATATATGCTCTAGGGTGCATGATTTTAGAAATCTATGTTTTATTTTGACTAAAAATGCATAATGGTATTAATTAGTTCTTGAGTTTATTTTAGTTTCCTTTTGGTATATTTTAAACTATATGCATGTTTTACTAACGAATTATGTTTAAAATGTTTTCAAATACATTTCTAGTTTATTTTGTAATTTAATTGGATTTATTTGACGTATATATACTCGAAATATACCTAGTTTACTTTTGGTATATTTCTAGTATATATATGGTTATTGTTGCTATTATATTTAAATTCATACATCATTTATTTTTATGAATGTATGTTTTATAATTTAATGAAGGATATCAATAGAACGTGCTACCTAGTGGGCAGCACTAGGACAAAGTACATACCGGTACGCTGATAGTATTTAGGCTATATTACTAATTTGTTTGTGGATATTGATTGGATTTGATTATTGGATGTGTGAGATGTGATTTGGGAGTGTGATTGCTGGAGCTCGGTTGACCAAGTGTCTCGGGGCCAATCACACTGACAATCAGACTGTTAGAGCTCAGTTGACTTAGTGTCTCGGGGCCAGTCTACTGTCCAAATGGAACAAGTGAATATATTGGAATAAGTGAGCCTGTATGGCTAGAGTGTTGTCTAACACTATTTTGAGGTTGCGATTTTCTAGGGTTCTATTTGATCCTTCATAACCATTGGTTTTCAGTAAATATATATAAAAATGATTTTGTCGCATCTGCGTGTATTTGCTTGTATATATATTTATTATATATACTATTGATTGTGTGCATCGACATTTAGTATGCATGTATATATATTATAGTAATTCACTAAGTGAGGTCTGACTCCCCTCCATTGACTATTTTTCAAGAGAGTCATCTTCATTAGACCTCAGTAGCAGACCTGTATGCCGAATTTTTTCTGCCCCGGCTTTATTATGTAAACTGCTCACCTGAGTTTTATTTTTTTATTAATCTAGACACTGCAGTAATTGTAAACAGTTGTGGGTTTATGTATTATATTTGTGTGAGATATGTACTTTAAATATTTGAATTGAAACTTGTATTAAAAGTTTATTTATATTTGAGATGAGGATTTGATTTAATTTCGTTTGGTGGAAATATTATTTTGATATTTATAATTTTATTCCGCTTCATAATATTTACTTAATTGCATTATTATTATTACTATTGCATGTTTTATTTTATTTTAGGCTTGCTACGGGTTCCGGATTCGAAAGAATTCCCATTCTCTAGCGCCGGTCATGGCCCCTGTTTTGGGTCGTGACAATAACGCTATGTTACCATTAGCATTTGCTTTAGTTAAAAAAAGTCTAAAGATAACTGGGAGTACTTTATGTAGAGGTTTTGATTTTGTTTTTGTGATGGGAGAGATGCTATTTGTATCATTTTGGATCGACATATTAGAATCAAGAATGCAATGAGGCAAGAATTGTGGTCTGCTAATGCACATCGATACTGTTTGCGTCATGTGCTTAGAAATTACAATACAAAGTTTAAAAATGGTGCCATAAAGAACTTACTTGATAAAGTAGGTAGAGAGTTCTAAAAAGAAAGTTCAAAAGCTGGATGGACAAAGTTGAGCTCCTACATTCGGATTCAAAAAATTGGATTAATAAAATTCCAAAAGAGAAATAGACTTTCTCATATGATGGTGGCCATCGGTATAGTGTAATGACTACAAACTATGTTGAATCAATCAATGTCATATTCAAGACAATTAAATCGATGCCTGTGACTACATTGATGTATCAAAATTTTTTAAAGTTGGTTGATATATTCGATTAGTATAAAATTGAATGCACCACATTATTGAATAATGGCTTTTTATGGACACCTAAATGTGTAGAAATACTGAAGCATTGGGTTGATAAGGCAAACGGGCATGTCGTGCAATGATATGATTAAGATAATATGATTTTTTAAATTATGACTGCTTTTAATAATGCCCGCAGAAAAGGAGGTCACAAATAAGTTGTCGATATGAAATAACAACTCTGCACATGCAGTAAGTTCTAACAAAGCAAAATTCCTTGTTCTCATGCGATTACTTTTTGTTTGACATATGGCCTTGATTATAGAGAATTTATTGCTCCATTCCACTCCGTCAGTGAAATTTTAAAATGTTGGTCAACTTATTTCATTCCTTTAGGTAATCCTGAATATTGGCCTAAGACACATGAATTGTCGTTCATTCCAAATCCAGCATGGAGAAGGAAAAAAGGAAGACCAAGATCAATGTGCATTAAAAATGAAATGGATGAATGAAATTCTTCTGCTGTAACAAAGTACTGCATGAAATATGGTTTGCCCAGGCATAACGCTAAGATTTGTTCACAAAATTAATATAATACTATCTTTTATGATTTTTAATATATATTTCTATAAACTTATTCATTTTTTATGGCCCTTGTAATCCTTATCAACTTTTTTTATAAAATATGTCATACATTTAATATTTATCAAGAATGAATAAAAGTGAAAAAAAAAGTTGGCTCTTCTTCTTCTTCAAATGGAGCATGTGGTAGAATGGAAATGAAAATTATTGATAAATATGAAGACCCTAATTGTGTCATTTGGCATGGAACTAAAAGGCTGTAAGCATCTAATTTCGAGATGATGAAGTGTGGATGCGACAAAGGACTTCAATGATGAAAATGTTATAAATAAGTCTTCAACACTTGAAGTTTGAAACCTTAAAAGTCTAAATGCATTTCCAAAAAGAGTTTAATTGGTTTTTTAAGGACTTAATTGTAATTTTTTAGGACCTAATTAAAAAGTTTAAATTCTTTCAAGGGTCTTTTTATAATTAAAAGTTAAAAAAATATCAGAATTCTATAATTCCAATCAGAATTAGACATGTTCCATCTTTTTTATTTTATTTTATCTTTTTACAGTAAATAAAATTTGGTTTCCTAAATTTTGATTGGTTAAATAATATTTATCTAAATTTTCAGGAAATAAAAGTCCTTTTAAAACTGAAACTCTATCACTGAAAGAGGAAGAAAATCACAAGAGGATACGTCTCTTACCTAGGGTTTTTCTATAAAAACTCAGTTAAAGCTCTTTTCCTGGGGGGAGGTCTCTCTCTTGGCTCTCTCTCTCTCAACTCTCTCTTTGCTGCACTTTTTATAGGCTTTTCCTTTTGTTCCTAGGCAGCACACAAAAAAAATATTTCTCTATGACTTATTTGTTTTTAAGAAAGGAGCAATAGACTTTTGAAAAGAGGATGACAAAGTTTTGAAAACATACTCAACAAATAATGGTGATTTTTACTAGTCTGAGGGGTCAACCCATACTGCATCCATAATCATCATCTCCTTCTTTACTTTCTATTTTTTTTATCTTATCATTTTGTTTCTATTGAATTTTAATTTTACTTAATTTTTACTGTTATTTTGTTTATCCACTAATCATTGTTTATTTTTTGTGTTGGTATTTATGGAGAGGATAACATGATGAGTTTACTCAAAGAATAAAATCCATGAAGATCCATGGTTATAGCCAAACATAGTTTCTAGGTTTATTTATTTATTTATTATTATTTTGTCGGTTGCTTTATTTTGTATTTTTATTTTTGGATTGTATTAATTTTTCTTTTCTTATTATTTTCAATAGATCACTATAATAGCCCAAATGGTAGGAATAATGAAATCATGTGTGTGTGGTTGTGTGTTTTATTTTAATTAATTGGTTAGTAAAATTAGGGTTTTTTAATTGGGTAATTGATTAAAATTAATGGCTATAGAAATCATTAGGGTTTTGAGTTAAAATTGAATTAGATTTAAGTGTATAGAATTAGGGTTGCTCGTTAATTATTTATTAATTTACTGTTTGAGGTTACTTTAATTAAATTAGGTTTTTTTAGAAGGAATAAATTTAATTGATTGTTTGATCTTTTATTTATTGTTTTGGTTTTTTTTTTTTTTTTATGTTTTTAGGCTTATTTACTTTTTATGTGTCTTGGGCCCTAAGCCTATGTTAGGCTCTAACTGATTTAACTAATTTTAGATTTAGGCAGTTCTTTTTTAGGCCCATCTTTTTATTAGCTCATCTTATTTAATAGGTTATTAATTGATTAGGTATAGATTTTAATTAATTAGAATGCATTTTAGGCCTATAATTAATTAGAAATTAGGGTAGAAATAATTTAGGCTCATTAGTTAATTTAGACCTAAGCCCACTTTAGGATAATTAAATTATTTAGACCTAGCCCATTAAATTAAAGCTTTTCTATAAATTGTAGATTTAAGATCACCTTAGAATTAAAACATGTAGAATTAGGCCCACTAATTTAAATATTTCATAATTTGTAGATTTAGGCCCATTTTTAGAATTAAAATCAATAGACTTAGGATCACTTAATTAAAATTGAGTAGGAATTAGGCCCATTAGTCTTTAGGCTCACTTGTAAATTAAAACATGTAGATTTAGCCCATTTAATTAAAATCAATGTAGATTATACTAACTTAGGGATTGTGAATTTAAATGAATGTATTGTTTACCTGTATTTTTCATGACTAGTTTACCTAAAGTTAATTGTTCAAATAAGGGTTTATGTGAAATTGCATGTAAATAGAGGGTAAGATAGTAATCCATAAAGTAATTCTAAAAGAACACGAGACTAACATAAGTTAGTATTCCATACCCAAAATTTCCTGGTTATGGTACTGGCTTTCTTTTAGAGAATTGAGTACCACCATTTTTCAATTTATCCCAATTATTATCCTGAGTGGCGACTCCTCATCTCCAGATCATGTCTTTATGACAGTGGTTAGTGCATTCTCTAGAGCCCAGAGCTCAAACAGTGTCACAGTTGCTAAAATCTTGGACGTACACTAAACCCCATTGTCTACACTAGCGACTCTACTGGGGATAATAGATATTGATTCTACTTGTGTTCTTTAGAATTATTTTATTAATTATTATTTTATTCTTACATTCATTCTACATGTCCCTACTAACCGATGGCGTTGGTTTATGGTTTCATGATTCCATTAGCTTCATGGGATTGTAAATTGGCTAACCATAACTCTTAGCCTTAACTTGGTTCCAGAGAGATTACCAGGCTCATCTGACCGGAGTCTATAACCCAAGTCCTAAAGGGGGTTAGTCTTTTATTGAGTTTGTAAAGGATGTTGGGCCCCTCTGACCTTAGCCTATAACTGAAGTATTAAAGGAGGGCATCTTGCTAAAAAAACCTTAACTTTTCCACCAGACTCAACTCATGTAATGGCCTAGTTATTAATGATATGCACTAGGTCAATCATGTATGACCATGTTTTGACTTTATCATTTTATTTAATAAAGAGGCATTTTTCATTATCATTTTGTGTTATGATAATTACTTGAATAGTCAATTCTTACTAAGGTCATCAAGTATGTGACTTGATAGTAAAACCCTTAGATTAAATATGAGTTCTATTCAAATTATCCCTAGTCATAACAATATGTTATGGCTAGTATAATGTTGATTGATAATTATGTTTTACTAATCATGAATATGAGATATTAAGTAAACTCATAGGTACTTATTTGGGAAATAATGTACTAGATTGACCCATCATGAGAATACTACATAAATAATTATCATAAGTAATTTTCATCATAATAATATTGATTTAGTCCTTTGACCTTGAAATCATCATGGATTTCTACATAACTATTATATATTTTGACACAATCTAACATTGTCTTTAACAGGATGATTAAATAGATTGTTGTTGGATATGAAATGAGTTAAGTGAAGAATGTGAGTGATTAAGAAGGAATTTATCCCTCATTTTATCTGAGTAAGATATCTATGGGCCCCTTGATAAGATGGACTGAGGAAAATGCATGGTCATGCTAAAGTGAATTGATAAAGAGTTATCATTCTCAGTCTACTTAGAGTCAAGAAATAATATGATTGAATTATATAAAGGATGATAGAAACTATGTCTTATATTCAATCAAGATATCATGTGACAAAGGGATTACAATATTTATTATAAATTAAGTTATGTCGGATTATTGACTTCACATGACTTAGGTAGTCATAATGTCTTGCTAGAGGCCACTTATGACTTGTAGGCCTAAATAGAGATTTAAGGCCCATTGCCAATGTCATATGAACCTATAGGGTCACACACTTAGAACATGCCCAAAAACGGATATGGGTTTGAGAAGCCCAAATATGCTCTGTAGAAATAAATAAATAGTTTATTTATTTAAGGTAAAGGTTATCTTAAATAAATAGAATATTATTTCTAATTTAATTTTAAATAAAATCAGAATAATAATAATTGAGAAATTACCAAAAAAGTTGTCTTGGTAAGTGAAACCCTAATTAGAGGTCTATAAATATGTTATATTCCCTAGGGTTTCACTAACTCAATCATTAGCCACCAAAATTCATTTTTCTCCTCTTAGAAAAACTAAAACACATAGTGTTTTTATTCTTGATTTGTGAGAAATCAAGAGAAGTGCTAGCACATAAAGTTTTCATTTTAATCAAGGGTTGTTCATGTGGATGCTTGTGGAGGACAGATTTTTTTAGAGACATCTTGATCTGAACTGCCAAAATCAAAAGCTCGAGGTAAGGTGTCACTGGAGTGAACCTCCTCTCTGCCTTCCAGAAATCTTGCCTCTTCTGCATTGTGGTAAGATTTGAAAACCCTAGTTTTAAAATAATTAATCGAATTACTTGGATCTGGGTTAGGGTTTGTGGGTAAAAGTTTTAATTTTCACCACGTTTTTGAATCATGAAACCCAACACTAGTAACTTCCTCTAGGATTACCCAAATTGCTTGTGAATATTGTCATGAGGTATTTCTATCTATAAAGGCTCAAGCCCATACTTTTGAGACCCATTTGGGTTACTAAAGATTGGGCTAATCTTTTATACCTAGAAATTCTATTTTTATGCTTTACTATTTTGAGAGATTTGACATGCGTGTCGATTCTTGATATCCCCCATTAGTGTTAGGGTCAAGACTAAAAATCTTAGGAAAAGAGACTCGCCATTGAATACGTGTGTGGGAGTAATAAGGCTGGAAGGATGTATATACACTTAACTTGTTACTTATTACATAGCACGTGCATCATGCATACATGCATACACACATTACATGCATCATATTAATTCTTTATCTTTCAGCCATCATAGATTCATTTGGGTTTTCCTATGTTTGGAGTTGGAAAGGTGGCAAACTAGTAAGAATCGATTCAAGTCCACAATCAATTGCAAAGGAGATCCTTAGCAAACTGGAAAGGAGTCCCATCAATCCAATCTACCTCGAAGCTGCACAAGTTAAACAAGTAGAAGAAATGGAACAATAAAAGGGAGGAAATTGGACCTTAGAGGATGTCAAAGGAGCATTAATGGATGACATGAGAGCAATAATGCAAGATGAACTAAGACAAGCTTTGGCTAGATTAATGCCACCACCTATTGTTGTTGCACCTCCTATTACGGCCAATCCACTTGTTGTGGGTGCACAACTTGTTAACAATGACAATGCTGCTAGGAATATACCTGCTATGAAAATAAAATTGGAGGATGTTAAGAGCTACATGGTTGAAAAGGCAAAAAGGGAATCAATTGAGCAAGTTCAAGAGCTAGAATCCAAGCAGATGAAAGTACTGACTCAGAAGATGTCCAAAATGGAAGAATTGATTAAATGACAAGGCATCGAATATTCATCTGACTTTAATGATATAATGCAATTTGAGGAAGATAAGCTGCCTGATAAGTTTAAAATGCCATAGCTGCAGAAGTTTGATGGTACTGAAGACCCAAAGATCCACCTTAGTTAATATACAACTACTATGAGCACCATTAAAGCTCCTTTGTCTGTAGTTACCAAGTTATTTTCACTATCCTTAGAGGGTATGGTTGTTAATTGGTATTATAGGTTAGAGAAGTCTATCCGAGCTGACTAGAGAGAATTGTGTACTACTTTTCTGAAACAATATGACCACAATACCAGGCTTAAAGTGTCCATCAGGGATTTAGAATTGACTAGGCAGAAGCCTAATGAATCATTTTCAGATTTTCTGACTAGATTCATGAATAAGGCAGGATTAATGAAAAATAAGCTAACTGAAAAGGATCAGGTTAGGATGATTGTTCGAAATGTGTCACTTAATTTGGTTGAGAGGTTGCAAATGATGAATCCTAAAACATTTATAGACTCTTATGATGATGGGTTGCAAGTTGAGGAGATCAAAAGTAAGAAAAAGAAGATTACTAAAAGCACCAGAGCAAGAAACTACACAATTGGGGGCACACAGCAAGGAAGCACTAGCCAGATTATGGAAGTGCATGTTGTTCAATAACCAAGGAGATTCTCCAATTTTAACCAACCTTTGTCAAAAGTCCTGGAGCACCTAATGCAAAAGGGCTTACTTCAACCTTTACCTAATCTAAACCCACCAAACCCAAACACACTAGGCTATAACCCAAACAAGCATTGCAAATTCCATCAAAACCTCCAACACTCCACAGATAACTGCATCCACCTCAAACATGAAATCCAAAACCTTATAGACTCTAGAAAGATCACAAACCCCAAAAACCCAAGCACCAGAAATAATCCTTTCCTAAACTACTAAAATTTACCACCCTCAACTACCATGATAATCAACTCAAGAGTTAGTGAGGAAGAAGTGCTAAGCTCCCTTGAGGACCTAGACTTTAAAACCAATAAGAAATCTCATAATGCCCCTAAAGATAAGGAAAGAATAGAAGACTTATTGGGTCAGCCTTTAGGCAAGTTTGACTATAAGGTGTTTTACACTAAACCACCTTCTTTTGACATACCCTTCAAGTCAATTGTGCCTACAGGATGGGATGATGAGTTTAATGATGAGAAGCTACTAGACAAAAAAGAAAAATGCACATTTAAGGTACAGAAAGATGAAGTCATATAGAAAGTTAGCACAAAGATGCAAGAATAGTTGTTATGTCAGCTGCCTGAAGGACAACCACTATGAGTCTCAGCATCCCTAGCATCTAGAATAGGAAATAAATTTTCTTATTGTCTTCTTTGAATAAAATTTTAGTTTCTTTATAACTTTTTTTGTTTTAGTGATCGATGATATGAATTCTAATCATGCTTACTTATGTATTATCATCCTAATGGTACTGTAGATTGAGATATTGATAGTATCTATATATTTGACATAAATTCAATTTAATTAGATTCATTTAGCATGGGCACAAATACAAATTCAAAGAACATTCATATATCACATAACGTAACTTTTGAAGATAGGAATTTTAAAGAAAAAATAAAAAGAATGATAAAAAGAGAAAGAACAAAGAGAGAGAAAAAAAAAGAAAAAAAAGAACAATAAGGTAAAAATTATAGAGAAAAAATTTAGGACTGGCTAATAACAAGAGTTGTATCATGTGATGTAATAAATGTTCTCATTTTCACCCTACTAAATGAGTGAAATTGAATTTGAAATTTTTGTTCAAATACTACATATCATCTTTATCTTACTGCATAAGTATCTCTCTCTCAACAACAACAACGAGGGAGGAGGATAAGAGAGAGATCTCTCTCTCAACAACAACAACGGAGGAGGAGGAAAAGAGAGAGGATCTCTCTCAACAACAACAACGGAGGAGGGAGGAAAAGAGAGAGATCTCTCTCAACAACAACAACGGAGGGAGGGAGGAAAAGAGGAGAGATAACTATCATCAATTGTGGCATCAGCACCAAGCCTTATGTTCTGCTCGAGAATCCTTTGAAGCTATAGGTCTTTCATATTATCTAGAAAATCCTACCTTAAGGGACAACCCTCAAAATCAATAGTAACAGTGATGATGAATTAGAAATGACCATACTAATGGTAAAGGTGTGATAAAGAAA
Source organism: Mallotus nudiflorus (assembly GCA_947683625.1). Lineage (NCBI taxonomy): Eukaryota > Viridiplantae > Streptophyta > Magnoliopsida > Malpighiales > Euphorbiaceae > Mallotus > Mallotus nudiflorus. Next base: position 1,582,453 of record CANTUR010000325.1, read on the forward strand.
AAGAAATTTGAAGCACGTAACTAGAATAAAGTGATTACACAAATTAATGATTACATACTTTAACTTATAACAGGAGCAAGTTCAGTTAATTTAAGTATCAAGAATTCTCTTCAGTTAATTCACTCATCCTCAGCATCCTCAATATATGAGACTGCAACTAATAGGGTTAGTAAGATAGAGGGTCAATAACAACAGTGAATGAATTAAGTCCCTTGCACATATAAAGAAAAAGACTACTAGAATAGCATGAATGGATTTAAAATGAAGTTAGGGGTAAAATGTAGCTCTGAGGGCAAATTACAGAATAGTAAGTCTGCATTTGAAAAGCTAAGATGGAAAACTGAAGTATAAGAGCCAGTATAAGAGTTTTAGGGGCATAAAGAAGTAAACTGTAAGCAACAACTAATAATTCATCAATACAGCACCACTTAGTCATCTGCTGGACAAGCTGTATCAAAAGCTCTAACATCAGAAGTACCAACAACAAAGCTTTCAACCATCAAACCTATAGGTTGTTGATGAGGCACCTCATTCTCACACTCCAAGCTGCGAACATAGCTCTGTTCCAAACAGAAGACTTATTAAGATCGCATGTGTAGATGGCGGGGTTTAATGCGCGTCCAAGATTTTAGCAACCATGACACTGTTTAGGCTCAGGGCCTTAGAGAACACACTAACCACTGTCACAAAGATATGGCATGGAGATGAGGAGTCGCCACCCAGGGTAATAATTGGGACAAATCGAAAAGGTGGTACTTGATTCTCTAAAAGAAAGCTAGCACCACAACTAGGAGATTCTGGATACGGAATACTAACTTCTCTTAGTCTCGTGTTCTTTTAGAATAATTTTATAAATGATTATTTCATCCTCTAATTACATGCAATTTTATTAAACCCTAATTAACATCCATCTAAACCAAAAGGCAACAAGTCAATAAAATTACAAGTAAAAATGTATAAAAAGGCAATGTCCCTATGTTTAAACTATGTTAATTTTATTTTATAAGTTAGCTAAGTCCATATATTATTTACAAATGAGAAATGGACTATAGGAGGGCCTACATTTTTATTAATTAGTAAGCCTAGATCTATTTATTTTAATTTGTCTAAGGAATGGGCTTAAGTCTATTCAATTTTAAAGGAAAATCAAATTAATGAGCCTAAGTCTAACTTGGTCTTATTTTAAGTGAAATGTGGGCCTAGGTCTATTTATTTTAAAAGAAATGAAATTAAGTGGGCTGAGCTAAGTCTAGACAAGTTTTAATTAACTAAGTGGGCCTAAAATTTAATTAACCTAATGGGCCTAAATTGATTTTAATTATTTAAAGCCTTAAACCTTTTTTAAGCCTATTTATTTAAATGAGTTAGACCTAAACGTGGGCTTGGGGCCCAAAAACATAAAAAAAATAACAAAATAACAAAATCAAATCAAAACACATTCACATATGATTTCTAAAAAGACCTAAATTAATTAAATACAAACCCTAATTAACTAAAGCCACCATTAATTTTTAATTAATTTTTACCCGATTGAACCTAATTACTAATTAATTTTAAAGTGCATAAATTTAAATCTTTTACTATTCCCTCTACTGGGATATTACAAACTATGTACAAAATTAAAATTAAATAATTATACACCCATGAATTAAAAATAAACTACACATAAATACAAAATAAAGATTAAAATCCTAAGAACTATTAACAAAACAGTACAGGTTCATCCATGGCATTCCATGGATCTTTTGTTCAATTAAACATAGGTGGTATCCTCCTCAATTCATATGCACATATCAAAATAAAACAAAAAAAGCAATCAAATTAGTAGTGAAATGAAATAATAAAACAAATAACGAAATAAAATAAAAATCACAGAGGAGAAGAAAGAAAAAAATGAATGTTGTGCATATGCTTTGAGATAACCCCTTAGATTGTGATTGTCATCATTGAAATTGACTCAGTATTGATTTGATTTTGGACTGGGACTAAAAAAATGTTGGATCGTCTTCGTTAAATGAACTGTAAAAATTAGGGTTTTAAAAGAACAAAAGAAATCAAAGTTTGATCTACGGATGTGTGAGTTTCTCTCAGTTCCTCCATCTGTGTCGAAAAAAATCCTCCTTCACGCACGCATGCAAACTCTACTTTTAAATGCAGAGTCTGCGCGTACTAACTTCCTCCAAAGGATTAACGGACTGATGATCAGATAGCATTTATTTTTTTTATTTCAAAAATATCTTCTACATTTAAAAAAAACCTTATCATAAAATCATAAAGATAAAATTTGAATTTTCGACCAATCAAAACACTGAAAAAATCGATAAAAAATAAGAAAAAATACGCGAAAAATAAAAAAAAATGACTTATTGCGCGTTGGCACTGTGCAATGCCGATCGGCATTGTCTAATGCCGATCCTATAAAAAAAAAATTTTAACTTTTAATTACCAAAAGACCCCTGAAAATTGACTTATTTGTAATCAAATCCTAAAAAATGTTGCAATTTAGTCCTTAAAGTCCAGAAAATCGACAACCAAGTTCAATTTTTGAATGAATTTCATTATAGGGGCTTACGTCGCAATTATGCACAATTGCATCTTGAAATTAGGTGCTTACAGTTGCTCCCCTTTATCATTGCTTGCTTAACAAATTGTGGCAAAGCAATAGAAGCACACAATTTTGAAAGAAAGAAATTAGGACACTTGATTGTATCTTAAATGATAGCTTGATGCTCAAATTATTGAGCAAGATGTAGTGTTTGATAAGTCTCACTATATTTCCTGCTGAACGTCTAGTGGACTTTGTGCAAATGAGTTTCGCTATATTCCCTATGGGACGTTTAGCGATGATAAATTGAAAACTTGCTATAGTTCCTGTGGAACGTCTAGCAATGATGAATTTTGTTATATTCCCTATGGGACATCTAACGATGTGTACTATATTTCCTGTGGGACTTCTAGTGTAGATGAATTGAAATTTGCTATAGTTCCTGTGGAACGTCTAGTAATGATGAATTTCGTTATATTCCCTATGGGATGTCTAACAATCCACACTATATTCCCTATGGGACGTCTAGTGTAGATGAATTGAAAACTTGCTATAGTTCCTGTGGAACATCTAGCAATGATGAATTTTGTTATATTCCCTGTGGGACATCTAACGATGATGAATTTTGTTATATTCCCTGTGGGACATCTAACGATGCACATTATATTCCCTGTGGGATGTCTAGTGTAGTTGAATTGAAAACTTGCTATAGTTCCTGTGGAATGTCTAGCACTGAGGAATTTCGTTATATTCCCTATGGGATGTCTAACGATGCACACTATATTCCTTATAGGACGTCTAGTGTAGATTAATTAAAAATTTACTATAGTTCCTACGGAACATCTAGTAATGAGGAATTTTGTTATATTCCTTGTGGGACGTCTAACGATGCAACTATATTCCCTGTGGGACGTCTAATGTAGATTAATTGAAAATTTGTTATAGTTCTTGTGGAACGTCTAGCAATGATGAATTTGAAAGTTTATGTCATAACTGCTATGTAGTACATAACATAATGAAGGTTATGACTACTGTGCAGCACATAACATAATCATTTGAAATTCATATCATAGCTACTATGCAGCATATGAATCCTTTAATTGAAATGATGCATGTAATCTTGTTCTGTATTCTATACTAGATAGAAAATTTAGAATCACAGATTGATTATGCAATCTTAATAATTTAATGAATTATTAATTTGATGAATGTCATGATTTAATTAGGAATGTATTCCTAATCCGAATGCAATAATGGACCAAATTGTAAGAAAGAAAAGATAGATAAAAAGTAAGTAAATTGGAAGGATTAAAATGGATATTCTTTATTTTATATATTCTTTCCCTTTTGTCGATCACTTCACTTCTCTTCCTATTCTTTTCTTCTTCTTCTTCTTTTTCAATTGATCTTGATTTTTCTTTTCTTGATTTCTTTACCATTTGTTGTCTGATTTACAATTCGTCTGATCCTATGGCCTCCTCATCACATGGACAACATGAAGGAGTTGAGACTTCAGAATGTCAGAGGATTTTGCCTCTTCGTTTTCCTCAGAATAATCTGGAACTTCGAGAAGACTCAACTATCTTTCCTTTGACTCATTTACATACCCACAGGTGCAAAGATGTGGGTAATGAGGTAACTTTTCTTGCTTCTATTTATTTCTGCAAAAATGTTATCTGTATAATTAGTAATTAGAGTTAGTTTCAGAGTAAAGATTGACATTGACATGTATATTAGTCAGAAATTAATATGAAAATGCATGATAAATTGAAATTAACTCTGAAAATATGAAATTTGACTCCCGGGTTGTCAGAATGGGGGATCAGATGTCTGGAATTCCAAATTTTTGATCAGTCAAGTTAATGCCAAGCGGCATAGTAGATTGCCGACTGGCAATCTAGAATGTAGATTATCGGTCGGCAATCTACATTGCTGATTAAAAATTTTTTTTAAGGGGCAATTAATTAACTAATCAAATCATTTAATTTAATCCTTTGATTAATTAATTAATCTTTCCATTAATTAATTATTATTTTCTTTTTGAAATTGAAATAGCATCCGATGAAGTTCACGGGCTGTCTCAATCTAGCCCGAGAATTATTTCACGAATTATCGGAGCAGGTGACACATTTGATTTGGGCTTCCGGATTTAGGCATTTCATTGTTGCACTTCTGACTGTTCGAGGCCAGTCTGACTGTTATTCTTTATTTGTTTTGATCGAGCGATTAATGGATACTACCCATACTTTTCATACTCGTGTGGGTGAGCTGATCGTTTCACCTATGAGTTTCTCTGCTATCACTGGGATTGCCTTTGGAGGATCCCCAGTTCCATTTAACATCAGCTATTATAGTCTTCCAGAGCATGCACAGAGTCAGTATGTGCGAGATTTGATTAGGTTCGCCCCAGCATGGAAGAATCGAAAGAACGTTCTTCTTTCATCATTAATTAAGGGATTCAAATGCCTTCCTACTTCTACTCCTCATCAGATTATTCATAAGGCGAGGTGTTTCCTTTTGATATTATTATGCACAACCCTCTTTTATAAGATTGGTCATGAGGTCAGTATCACTCTGTTGGGTCCTCTTCGTGACTTGGATCAAGTTGCCGCACTAGATTGGGGATCTGCTGTACTCACTTATATTTATTATAGATTGGACACTATCTGTAGAGGTGTTGTCATGATGTGTGGCTTTTGGCATGTCTTTCATGTATGTTTTCCTTCATTTGATCTTTATAGTCTTACTCTTCTTTGCCTTTTTTTGATATGTTCTCTTTTTTTCCAGATCGGGAGCATAGAGATCATGCTAATTTAAGGCTTTAACGCCACCAGTTCTGATAGGACCTTTCCTCTGATAATGAGATGGGGTTCTTCTCACCTTGCTAATAATAAGAATACTTTACAGGCGTACCGTGATCAGTTGAACACTGTCGAGTTGCACCTGGTAAGGAAAAAGAAAATAAAATCATTAGTATGTTACAATTTAATAGAGATTAGACTTAATTTACATAAATTACAGATAAACTCTTATTGGTTAGAGGGTGCTGAGGACATCCAGCGATATGATTTCATGGTGGCTGTAGCTCCCTTGGAGCCTATGAGGATCCTGCTCTCTAGTTATGGTTGTCTGATGTGGTATTTAGGGGAGCAAGTGTATCGTTGGTCTTCTAGCCCTTCTCAATGTCGTATTCCATCTGATGTCCCTTCTTATATGCTCACATCTTACAGGTTCAGAGCTGAGGGATGCACTACAGGGATATGCTACCTTAAATTTTCTTGAGCGTTTATCAGCAGTTTATCCGTGAGAGCCTCCTGGAGCATGTTCCCATTGACGATGATGAGGTAATTTCTCGTTATTTCAGCTTCTATTTCTAGAACCTATGAATCACTCCTTCTCTTTACAGATTGAGGAGGTTCGCTATCCTGTTGATGCGGATGAGGAGACTGAGATTACTCCAGAGACTGAGGTTGTTCCTGATATTGAGAGCCCTGACCCTAGACCTAGTCCTGGTCATCATGCTCAACACGTTGGTCTAGTCGTGATAGGGCCTTTATCGGTGCTACGCTTAGTGATGTCTCTCTTCCAGATAAGTCTATGTTCTATTGGGCTCCCGCTGTTCAGGCTCCAGTTGAGTAGCAGATGCAGTTTGGTGATGCTCAGCTTCTTAGATTTTATCCACTAAATGCTTTTCATATGAGTCTGTTTGCTTTATTTCTTGTATGGATCTGTACACTTGACATTGATATTAATAAAATTTTATAAAATAGATTCCCCGGACACAGGTAGAGTATTTATATGAACTTGCCTTGTCTCAGAGATTCTGTATGATGCAGGTTATAGACAGTTGGCGGGTAAGTGCCGTCACTGAGACAATGCAAATATATGCAGCGCTATTTCAGTGGTCTAGAGGGAGAGAATGAGATGCTTTGTCGGTAGCTTGCTGACATGGGCTTTAATCCGTATAGTGCTAGGACTTCATCTGCTAGATCTCTAAACACTTATCATCATTATGACCCTACTAGAGGATGGAGCCCATGGCCTGATACCAGACCACGAGATGAGTGACTTAGAGTTTTTGTATTCCTGACTTTCTACGTGTTTATATCTAACTACTCTCTATTGTACTGCTATTTTTATTCATGTACTGTCTCAAACACTATTAAATAGAACTGAAACAGTGTTTGCATCTTAATGGATTTTTTTTTAACTAATTAAAAAAGATAGTTAATGAGCATTATCTTTTTTAATTAATTATCCATTTATCTTAATCCTTTCCCAAGATGGATAATATTGGAAAGATAAATAATTAAAAGAATGGATTATCTTCCTAATTATCTATTTATCCCAGTCCTTCTCAGATTCTATCACCTTATCCACATCTTTCTTTATTAGCAGAATCCTTTTCCCACATAAACTCATCTTCTTTCCCTATATAAGACCATACAAGAGGCATTCTCCTTCATCCTTTACTCACTCATCATGACTCGAGCATCTCTCCAAACAATGAAGAAATTTCTTAAAAGTCTCAATGGCGATGACTGGAACAAGCTTTAACCTTTAACCTTTCCACATCAAATCCCTAAAATCTCTTTAGCACCTGGCTATTGATAACAATCTCCTACATGCTGCTGCTACCTTCTAGGATATCAAGGACCATGTATTCAAGTTTAATAATTAGGAGCTTTGTCCAATGCTTGAAGAGTTTATTGTTATCCTAGGATGCACATTAGACTTGACTGCTATAATAGCCCTTCCTGATTTGGAGATGCAGTTTCTTGGCATATTGGTTGCATTCTTTGATTTGCCTCCAGATGATATTTACGTGTATATGCATAACCCTGGGACCATTCATCTTTCTTCTCTGATCACCATCTGTGGGACTCAGGATAAGAACACTGCTTCTTGCCTTCTGTTTATATGCTCAATTTTTGCTAGTTTCTCATCATGGTGATGTCGATACATGCATTGTTAGTATTTTGGAACAGGTGGAGCTTGGAGCAAATCCTATGTTAGTTATCCTTGCTGAGACCATCAGTGGGCTCGACAGTGTCAAGACTCATAATCGTTTCTCAGGCAGTTTACTTCTTCTTCAGGTGTGCAACCAAAACTTTTGTTTTTATTTTATTTTTGCCCTAATTTTTGCCTAAGCTGCCCTTTCAAGTTTTCAGCTTAGCAAGCTTGCCCTAACTTTTGCTTAAGCCGCCCTTTCGAGTTTTCAACTTAGCGGGCTTTTATTTTATTATTCTTATACCTTTTTTTTTCTTTTTTTTTTTAAGATTTGGTTACAGGAAAAGCTGAGCTTGCTTAATGTACCCCTCAATCTTTTGACTTATCAACCTCATCAACTATAATCTCGTTCTCTGAAAATGAAAGACAAACGTTCTATGGACTAATGGGTTGACTGGTTGAAGAAGATTTTAGATGCTGAGATCACATGGGTCTTCCCTTGGTAGAGATTGAAGTTCATGACTATTGAGTTGTATGATCACTGTGTTCCTATTCTAGGGCTGCACTTCTCTACCTTTTTTATCCCTTTACGCCTTTGTCGTCAATATGGTCATCCTCAGTTCATTATTACTATTCTGACTGACTTTGAAGGCTTTCCTTTGAGACAAGTTTCTTTGGATAATATTAGGAGCTTGTGGCCTTGTAGAGCCCTTGAACGGAATATACACCTAAATGTTGATGTTATTACTGATGACAATTACAAAACTTGGGTTATTATCCAAAAGACAGAACCATCAAGCTTTGCTAGGTACAAGAGAACTTAAACTTTGTATGATGAGTTGCAAAGGAAAAAATAAAGATATCACTAGATAGAATGGTCTCATAGAGTTAGTTTTAGGCTTTCTTATGTTTTGTCATCCCTTCAAGTACTTATGTTTTATAATAAAGAAAGATATATAAAGTTTAACAAAACTTCAATTTCAATTTCATTCATTAATTAGGGCTAAAATGAGTATATTTAATACATCACATGACATAACTCTTGTTATCAACTAGTCCTCATGGATTTTCTAACTGAATATTTTTTGTTCACATTTTATTTCCTTAATTTTTGCCTAACTAGCCCTTTACGGGTTTTCTAATGAGCGGGACCATTATTTTTTTATTTATTTCCCTAACTTTTGCCTGTCAACTCTTTGAGGGTTTTCTGAACAGCGGGAATGTCCTAACTTTTGCCTGACTAGCCTTTTCAAGTTTTTTAGCCAACGAACTTTATTTTCTTTATTCTACTTTTGTTTATATTTTTTACAAGTAGTACTTCTTGAGGCGATCCAGATTAATAGGTTCCATAAACTCATTCCCTTCAAGATCTGATATCTTAGCAGCTCCTTTAGGTAAGACCGATTTGACCAACTATGGTCCTTCCCAATTCGGTCTAAATTTACCTCTCCAATCGAACACCACGACTCTAGACTATTTCAGTGCCATATCTCCAGCTTTGATCTTCCCAGGCTTAACCTTCTTGTTAAACACCTTTGCTATCCTTCTCTGATATATCTGAGTGTGGAATAAAGCATCCATCCTTTTCTCATCTAGAGATACTAGATGATCATATCTTTTCTGCGCCCATTCTCAGTTATTTTAGCCTCCATGACTACTCTCTCAAGGACTTAATCTCAGTTTCTACGGGCAAAACTGCCTCACAACCATATACCGATGAGAACGGTGTTTGGCCTGTGGCGGTTCTAGCTATAGTCCTATATCCCCATAAGGCAAAAGGAAGATATTTAAACCAATCCTTGTAGATTTTAACCATCTTAGAAAGGATTTTCTTGACATTTTTATTAGCCACTTCCACTGCTCCATTAGCTTGAGGGCGATAAGGTGAAGATTTTTGGTGCTCAATCCCATACTTTTGTAACAACTTTGCTGTTTTTGCTTAAAATTGAACCCCGTTATCTGTCACAATATGATGTGGAACCCTATATCTATAGATAAGGCTCTTCTCGATGAACCATGCCATCTGTTTTGCTTTCACAGTGTTGAAAGATTCTGCCTCTACCCATCTTAAAAAGTAATCGATTGCCACCACTATATATTTATGCCCATTTGATGTTGTCGATCTTATTTCTCTTATGATATCAATTCCCCATGCTGCAAAGGGCTAAGGGGATGATAATCTATTCAGCACTGTTGGAGGTATGTGACTAAGATTCTCGTGGATCTGATACTGATGGCATTGTCTTACTGTCCTGATACAATCCTTTTCTATAGTCATCCCGTAATACCCTCGTATGAGTATCTTCTTAGATAGAATTATCCCGTACATATGAGAACCACAAGCCCCTGCATGAATCTCTTACATCACCTCTTCAGCTTCATCCTTTTTGAGACACTTGAGCTGCATCCCATTCAGCATTCTTTTGTATAATACCCCATCATGACTTGCATAGTTACGTGCAAGAACACAAAGAGCATATCTTTCTTTTGAAACTGCTTCATCTAGATAAATTCCTTTTTCAATGAACCTCTGGACATCATAAAACCAAGGCTTTTCTTCAGGCCCCATTTAAACATTCCAATATGCTCACCCACATAACACGGTGCTCTAGACTTCATAATCACTAAAGGTTTCATAGCTAACCCAGTTGCACTATCCCACATCAAATAGAGTGTTGCCAATGCGTCCGCCATCTGATTATCATCTTTGGATAGATGGATAAAGAGAAATTTGGTGAAATTCTTCATTAAGGCTTTTAAATAGCAGATATAAGGCTTCAGCTTTTCCTCTTTTACTTCCCATTCTTCATTAGCCTGACTGATGACTAACATTGAATCCCCATAAACCAACAAATCTTTTGTTCCAGCTACCACAGCTGCCTCAACTCCATAGATACATGCTTCATACTTAGCCATGTTATTTATGACCTTGAAATCCAATTTCTTTGCCATTGGTATGGTTTTTCCTTCCGGTGTAACAAGAATCACTCCCAATCCAGCTCCTTTGTTGTTTATAGCTCCATCAAAGTAAAGTTTCCACTCCTGGTGCTCTATAACTGCTAAGTTCTCATTTGGAAACTCCAAATTCCACTGCTCTTCACCTTTGATCACATTCTGAGCTAAGAATTCTGCTACTTGCTCTTCCTTTGATTACCTTTATAGTAATGTACTCTATATCAAATTTAGTTAAGAGTACCAACCATTAAGAAATTTTTCCAATTAAAGCCGATGCTTGAAATAGATACCTTAAAAGGTCTATTCTTGAAACAGCTTAAACCCTATAAGATTGAAAATAATGCCTCAATGTCCTCATAGCCCAAATCATGATCAGGCATGTCTTTTCTACTAAATCATATTTTCCCTCTGTTGACCATTTGCATGATCAAACTCCTAATTTTGGACTTTGACAAACAATTTTTATACTAATAATTTCAATTAAGTGTATAGGGAATTATATACCAAACATATACCAAGCATATACACTTCTGGATGAATAGTGACTTTTCAGGCTGATTGAACCTCTGAGATTGAAGAAGGCTTTTGACATATTTAGAGCTCTTAAATGAGAAAATGAGCTTCTTAAAATTTGAAGTAGACATCTTAAGCTTTCTGAATTAGGATTATTTGTCAAAATCCAAGTTCATTTGGTTAGGAAAATTTTAATTTGAAATCCACATATATGTCTACCATCTCAGACTGCACAACTCTTAATATTTTGGACATTTCTTGAGTTACAGAAGTCCAATTAAGGTGATTAAAAATGGTATGAAAATATAAGTCAAATATCTACAACTTTCATGAAGAAATATTGGCAAATTCAAATTTCTTTAGGAACAGATCACGACTTCAACTTATGTATAGCTGTCTGACAGTATTCTACATTTTAGATTTCACAACCCTTAGTAATTTGGACATATCTTAAGCTAAAGAAATCAAATTTAGGTGATTAAAAATGATACGAAAATATAATTAAAATATATACAGCTTTCATGAAGAAATAATGGGCAAAATCAAATTTCTTCAGGAGCAAATCACGGCTTTAATTTGGGTATAGCTGTCTGACCGTAGTCTGCATTACAGATTGCACAACCCTTAGTATTTTGGACATATCTTGACCTAAAGAAGTCAAATTTATGTGATTCAAATTTATATGGAAAGATAATTCAAATATATACATCTTTTATGAAGAAAGTATAGGCAAATTCAAACGTCTTGAGGAGCCAATTATAGTTTCAATCCATGAATAGCTGTCTGACAGCATCAGTCTCAATAATTCAAAATATAGACATTGGACACATCATTTTCACCTCCAACAGCTATATATTTTAGTATAAATAACTCTAGAGCTTAATAAAAGTTAAGAAACTTGTTTATCATTCATTATTTCTTAAGCTTTCATTAAGCTATCAAATTCTCTTAAACAATTCTTTATTTGTACAACTCTTATGAGAGCTGGGTGTGTGTTAGAAATAGAATTTCTCTTCATCTTAAATCTTGGGTTAGATTAGAAGGGAAGTGAGATTTATTTCTAATGGAATTGGTTTAAGTGTTATCCATTGAAACACTTGGATTTTGGTTTTTTGAGTGAGCCTTGAAAACTCATATTGTAAGGTTATAAGAGTGAGCCATAAAACTCTTGTATAGTCTCAATCTTGTGAATAATATTATGGGTGATTAAAATCCTAACTTGGGGATAATTTAGGTGGAGACATAGGATTGTTGTTGAATCCGAACTCCTTAAATCTTTATGTTCTTCATTCTTCCTTCTCAACTTCTATTTAATTCTTGTAAAGAATTCTTTTAATTCCTCATTTTTATTTGATAGTCCTATTCACCCCCCCCCCCTTTAGGACTCTTTTCACCCTCGTACGGTAGGAACTTCTTGCTCAAGTAGTACACTGCGTGCTCTATTCCATCTGACCCTTCTTGTGCTAACATTGCCCCCATTGCATCCTCTTCTAAAGCCAAGTATAAAACCAATGGCTTACCCTATCTAGGTGGTTTCAGAATAAGTGGATTAACAAGATACTCCTTGATCTTATCAAAAGTTTTCTGACAATCATCACTCCACTTAACCGGCTGATCTTTCCTTAAGAGCTTAAAGATAGGATCACAAATGTTAGTGAGTTTTGCGATAAACCTACTAATATACTACAACCTGCCAAGGAATTCTCTTACTTCTTTCTCTGCCTTTGGTGCCAACATTTCCTAGATGGCTTTCACTTTATTTGGATCCACTTCAATTACTCGACTGCTCACTATATGCCCTAACAGCTTCCCTGAAGTAACCCCAAAAATGCACTTCTTCGGGTTGAGTCTCAGGTTGTACCTCTTAATTCGGGCTAAGAACTTGTCTAAGGCTTCAAAGTTTCCTCCTTTTGTCTCTGATTTGACCATCATGTCATCCACATACACTTCAACCTCCTTATGCATCATATTATAGAAAAGTGCAATAGCGGCTCTTTGATAAGTTGCACCTGCATTCTTCAGTCTGAAAGGCATCACCTTGTAACAATAGGTCCCCCATTCTATAATGAAAGTTATCTTAATCTTATCCATAACTGCCATCATGATCTGGTTGTACCCAAAAAATCCGTCCATAAAAGAATACATTGCACTTGCTACAACATTATCCACTATTACATCAATGTGAGTTAACGGGAAGTCATCTTTTGGATAGGCTTTATTCAGGTCCCTAAAATCTACACACATCCATACTTTTACATCTTTCTTAGGAACATGTACTATATTTGTTAGCCATTGAGAGTAGTCTACTACTTCTAGGAAGTTAGCCTATATTTGCTTAGCAATTTCCTCCCTTATCTTTTCTATCCATTCTGGTCTTAATCTGCACAATTTATGTTTAACCGGCTTAATTTCTGGATGAGTTGGAATGTGATGCTTTACTATTTCCCTATCTAAACCTAGCATGTCTTCATAAGTCCAAGCAAATACTACCTTTCTTTTTATTAATATTCTCTCAAAATTTTTTCTCTTTAGGAGTTACATCATGTGATATAGAAATGTTCTTTGGATTATCATTTGTACCCATGTTAAATGAATCAAATTGAATTGAATTAATGTCAAACATGCATAATCGATCAAAATTATAATGCACAGAACTATCAAGATGCACATCACACAAGTAAGCAAAACCAACATTCATATCATTTACCATAGGAAAAATAACATCTTCATCCGCATAAAGACCAGACATTATTACATCAGTTTCTTTATAGAAAACATCAATAAAACTATCACTAATTATAGTAGCTAATTCTTGGGGTGGTTCCTCCTCAGGTGGCAGACACAGCAGCTCCTCAACAGCATCATCACCCATCCTTTCAGTTACTTGCTTCATGACTTCCTCTTTATTACTGGCCACTAGGCTTTCCACAATCTACTCCTTAAAGATCTCAAACCCAGGGACATCCTTTCCAGCCACGTTAATAGATTCTTTAGGGCCCAGAAAATACTTGCCCTCCCCTGGCTTGATGAAGTTCTCACTTAGTGGTCCAATCCTTCCCAAGGGCTTATTTCTTTTTGCTTTCTCCTTGTTCCTTACTCTTCTACTAGCCGATCCTGCCTCAGTATATCCCAAACCCTTTATAGGGTCTTGGGCTTTAATGTTCGGGGCCTAGGACTTCCTTGTTCATTCTTCCCGAGCCCCTGTCCAGGTCGATAATTCATGCTTTCCATCATTTTTGCAACCCTGGGATCCATCTCATCAAATATTCCAGCAACTTGGAAACCAGGCGGAACACACACTTACTTCTATTTATCAAGTATGGCTGCCACAGTTGTATTGGTTCCAACTTCTATTGTCACAACATCTCCTTCATGAGGGAATTTTATTTTCTAGTGCACTGTTGAAGGTACTCCTCCCAGGGCATGAAACCACGGCCTTCCCAATAGCAGGGCATAGGTAACAAGGATGTCCAATACAGTAAATTCAACAGTTGACTTTACAGGCCCTATTTTGACCAAAGCTTGAAATGTTCCCTCCACATTCCTGGTACTGTCATCGTAAGCTCTGATTATGAGGTTTGAAGCCGTCAAGTCATCTACTTTCATACCCAGATTAGGCAGGATCTTTAGCGGGCATACATTTATAGCTGAACCATCATCCACCATTACAAAGTTGGTTCTCTTCCCTTTTACTTCGACTGGGATAAATAATGCCTTGTTATGATTTCTTCCCTCCAAAGGCAAGTCATCATCTGAGAATGTTACCAGCCCATGTTTCTTTTCTGTAACCTTTACCACCATAGCTTCTAGAGTAGCAGTTATTTCAATGCTCATATTCGATAAAGCTTTGACAAGAGCCCTTATATGGTTGCCTGAATGCATCAGTAATTCCCAAATGTTGATGTTTGCCTTAGCCTTCTTCAGTTGTTCCAAAGTCATATCCTCTTTCTATCCTTCCTCTACTTCTGCATCTTATGTTTCTTCCCTTTCTGTAACCCTTTCATTTTGCTTTTCTGCTGCTCGGTAATTCCTCCCACTTCTAGTAACATGATTCACATTTGGAGCGTCACTCCATACATCAAATCCAATGGGTTTTTCTTTATCAAAATCGTACCAAATGTCCACAGCCCTAATAATCCGTTCTTTTTTCTCATTTTTCCAAAATTCCACTGTGCATGTTTCTTTTCCTTTCAACTCCCTCAGCTTGTCCATATATTGGCTTAGCAGCTCTTCAACCCCTTCTTGGGATAGTTCTAAGGTTAAAAATTCATCTTCTTCAAACTCATCACCCCATCCTATCAGCACGATCTCTTCCATGGGTAAGTCAATAAAAGCGGGTTTAGAATAGAATACTCTGTAATCGAACTTACCCGAAGGTTATCCCAACAGATCTTCATCTCCTCTTAGTGACTGCTCGGGAATTTCAGGCTCTTCTTTTACTAGCTTATCATCAAACTCATCTCCCCAACTTGAGGGCTTAATTGATTCATTAGGGATATCAGCAAAGGGTGGTTTCGAGTAAAATACTCTATAATCAAACTTGCCTGAGGGCTGGCCCAGTAAATCTTCTACTCCTCTCTGTGGCTATCCGAAAGGTTCTCTATTAGGTATAAGGTTGAGGTCCTCGAAGGAGCTTAGCACTTCTTCTTTGCTAACCCATGAGTTGATCATCATGGTGGTTGGGGGTGGAACATTTTAGTAGTCTAGGAAAGGGTTGTTTCTAGTGTTTGGGTTGGAATTGGATTTCTCAAGGTCAATGATTTTTCCAGAGTCTATCAAGTTTTGGATTTCGTGTTTTAGGCGAATACAGGTATCTGTGGAATGGCCAACTACTTGATGAAACTTGCAGTAACTATTCAGATCATAGCCAGGGAGATTTGGATTCGGGGGTTTGGAAAAGGTTAAAGGTCGGAGCAGGCCTTTTTGGATTAGCCTCTTTAGGACTTTACAGAGTGGTTAGTTGAAGTTGGAGAACCTTCTAGGTTGTTGAACTGCACACACCTCTACAGCTCGGCTAGTACTTCCTTGTTGTATGCCCCTAATTAGGTGGTGTTGAGTTCCTGTGCCTCTAATAGTTTTCTTTTTCTCACTCCTAATTTCCTCAGCTTGTAACCCATCATCATACAAATCCACAAAGGTTTTGAGATTCATCATCTGTAGCCTCTCGACTAAATTAGGTGACACATTACGAACTATCATTCTAACTTAATCCTTTTTAGCAAGATTGTTTTTCATCATCCCTGCTTTATTCATGAAATGAGTTAAGAAATCAAAAAAAGACTCATTTAATTTCTGTTTAGTCAACTCCAAATCCCTAATTGACACTTCCAATCAAGTGTTATAATCATATTATTTCAAGAATGCAATACATAGTTCCTTCCAGTCAGCTCTAATAGACTTTTCTAACCCATGGTACTAGTTCACAGCCATTCCTTCCAGGGACAGCATAAACAACCTAGTGACTATCACTAGAGGTTATTTTGTAGTGCTCATGGTTGTTGTGTATTGGCTCAAATGAATTCTAGGGTCTCCTCTCTAATTAAATTTCTACAGTTGAGGCATTTTGAATTTTTCAGGCAGCTTGTCACCCTCCATTTGCAATATATCATCAAAGTTAAAAGAATATCCTATTCCTTGTCCTCTAATCAGCTCTTCCATCTTGGACATTTTCTGAGTCAGTGCTTGCATCTGCTTGGACTCAAGGTCTTGAACCAATTCAAGCGATTCTCTCTTTGGCTTTTTTACCATGTAGTTTTCATTGTCTTCCATTCTCACATCAGCAGCATACACATTTCTAGGAGCTGGTTGCCCCCCAGCATTATTAGCAGTAGGTGGAGGAGCTACAGCAATAGGTGGAGCTCTATAGTAGGTGGTTGTTCAATAGTAGCAGCAGGTGGTTGTTCAATAGTAGCAGTAGGTGGTTGTTCAATAGTAGCAGCAGGTGGTTGTTCAATAGTAGCAGCAAGTGGTTATTCAATAATAGCAGTAGGTGGTTGTTCAACAACAGTAGCAGGTGGTTGTTCAACAATAGCAGTAGGTGGTTGTTCAACAACAGGTTGCACTAGTCCGGCCAAAGCCCATCTCAGTTCATCTTGCATCATAGTTCTCATGTCATCCATCAAAACTCCCTTAATGTCCTCTAAGGTCCACATCTCTAGTTGTTGTTCCATTTCAGTCTGTTCAGTTAGTTCAGCTTTTAGGTATAGTGGATTGATTGGACTCTTCTCTAATTCTTAAAGGATCTTTTGAGCTATTGACTTTGGGCTTAGATCTATTCTGGTCAATCTGCCACCTCTTCATCCCCAAACACGAGAAGACCCAAATGAATCTATAATAGCTATAAAACAAGGTATTAGTATGATGCATGGACTGTATGTATGCATGTATGCATGATGCACATGCTATGCAACAAGTAGTAAGCAAGCACTTAGCAAGTAGCAAGTATCAAGAAGCAATCAATAGGCAACATGCAAGCATAAGCCTTCTAACCTTATTTCTCCCACACATGTGTTCAATGGCGAGTTTCTTTTCTTAGGATTTTTGGTCTTGGCCTTGGCCTTCATATTAACATGGGATATTAAGAGATAATGCGTATGCCAAATCTCTCTTAAAAGAAAAAGCACAGAAGTAGCATTTCTAAATATAAAGGTCTAGCCTAATCCTTATTAGCCTGAATGAGCTTCAAAGGTAAAAGCCTGGGCTTTTATAAATAGAAATACCTCATGGAAATTCAAAAAAACAAGCACTTTGGATGAAGATCCTAGGGGAAGTAACTAGGCCATTATATGTGGTTAGGGTCCGGTGAAAAGTTAAGGTTCCTTTAGCAATATGCTCTCAATTATGGACTTTGAGTTATAGGCCAAGGTCAGAGGGGCCAAGCAACCTTTACCAACTCGAGAGAAGATTACCCCCCTTAGGGACTTGGGTTACAAACTCTGGTCAGATGAGTCCGGTAATCTCTCTTGAACCAAGTTAAGGCTAAGAGTGATAGTTAGCCAATCTACAATGGAATCATGGAATCATAAACCAATGCCATCGGTTTAGTAGGGACATGCAGAATGAATGCAAGAATGAAATAATAATCAATAAAATAATTCTAAAGAACACAAGTAGAATTAGTATCTCTTATCCCCAATGGAGTCACCACTGTAGACGGTAGGGTTTAGTGCATGTCTAAGATTTTAGCAACCATGACACTATTTAGGCTCAAGGCCTTCGAGAACACACTAATCACTTTCACAAAGACATGGTGTGGAGATGAGGAGTTGTCACCCAGGGTAATAACTGGGATAAATTGAAAAGGTAGTACTCGATTCTCCAAAAGAAAGCTAACACCACAACCAGGAGATTCTAGATACGAAATACTAACTTCTCTTAGTCTCGTGTTCTTTTAGAATAATTTTATAAATGATTATTGCATCCTCTAATTACATAAAATTTTATTAAACCCTAATTAACATCCATCTAAACCAAAAGGCAACAAGTCAATAAAATTATAAGTAAAAATGCATAAAAAGGCAATGTCCCTATGTCTAAACTATGTTAATTTTATTTTATAAGTTAGCTAAGTCTACATATTATTTACAAATGAGAAATGGACTATAGGTGGGCCTACATTTTTATTAATTAGTGAGCCTAGATCTGTTTATTTTAATTTATCTAAGGAATGGGCTTAAGTCTATTCAATTTTAAAGGAAAATCAAATTAATGAGCCTAAGTCTAACTTGGTCTTATTCTAAGTGAAATGTGGGCCTAGTTCTATTTATTTTAAAAGAAATGAAATTAAGTAGGATGAACTAACTCTAGACAAGTTTTAATTAACTAAGTGGAATTAACCTAATGGGCCTAAATTAATTTTAATTATTTAAAGCCTTAAACCATTTTTAAGCCTATTTATTTAAATGAGTTAGACCTAAACGTGGACTTAGGGCCCAAAAACAAAAAAAAAAATAACAAAATAATAAAATCAAATCAAAACACATTCACATATGATTTCTAAAAATACCTAAATTAGTTACATACAAACCCTAATTAACTAAAGCCACCATTAATTTTTAATTAATTTTTACCCTATTGAACCTAATTACTAATTAATTTTAAAGTGCAGAAATTTAAATCTTTCATTATTCCCTCTACTGGGGCTATTACAAACTATGTACAAAATTAAAATTAAATAATTATACACCCATGAATTAAAAATAAACTACACAAAACACATAAATGCAAAATGAAGATTAAAATCCTAAGAACTATTAAAAAGACAGTATAGGTTCATCCATGGCATTCCATGGATCTTCTATTCAATTAAACGTAGGCGGTATCCTCCTCAATTCACATGCACATATCAAAAAAAAACAAAAAAAGCAATCAAATTAGTAGTGAAATTAAATAATAAAAAAAATAACGAAATAAAATAAAAATCACAGAAGAAATTAAAGTTTAATCTACAAATGTGTGAGTTTCTCTCAGTTCCTCCATCTGTGTCAAAAAAAATCCCCTTTCATGCACGCATGCAGACTCTGCTTTTAAATGCAAAATGGGGTCATTTATAAGAAATAAGATGTGAATTACAAGATTATTATGGAACCCATGAGTTACCAACACCAAAAGCAATTTCATCAACACTACCAAAACACAATAACGAAGAAGTAGATAATGTAGTTAAGCAATTAGAGAAGGAGATTACTATTATGGATATGGTTTTGGAGAAATATCATGCATGAAATGACACATTTAGACAACAGTCTTTAATGGAATCAAAAAGTACTTTAGGTGACATATATACCGAGGGTGTAGAATGTTATAGTGATATTGATACTGAATTTGTAAAATATCTTTCGTCTTGTTTACATACGTTTAATGTTGTAAAAAATGTAATAATATATTTAAAATGTAGACATACTAATATATTTTATAGGTACAATGTCTAGAGTTTATTCTCCAGGAGATATTTTTAGGGCCACAGGACGTCATTGGACTCTAGATGATGATTTTTCATATCCAATGGACCCAGGGCAACATAATAGCCATGTTGTTATGATGAAAATGATTGAAGAATGGCAATATTGGCTACGACAATCTTAAGCACTTCGTGAATAAGCTATTAAAGTTAATATACGTGTACCTAAAGCACAAGCAATTCGAATGACACGATGTAATATGGATGAAATATGAAATGCTTTATATCATATTAGAGAGGAGAATAATCATATCAAAATACATTTGGATAGAGAATTTTATAAACGACGTAAATGAGAGTTATTAGAAGATAGAGATGTAGGACAAGCTAGATTATATAATTCAATAATGCACTCATTTAAATGTTCATTTAATATTGAAATATCAAATGAAGAAACATAATATAAGAAATAACATTAATAAATTATTCTTTAACAGACATTTCGTAATCAGAAATGTATGTTGGATTATTAAGAACATTGTTAACCTTTATCTCGGAAAGTGTCCTGCCCATTGCAATAGCTTGATTGTTAGTAAGCTTTAACAGATAATATATTGATCTTCTTAAAACATCTGATTATTCTCTTTTTGAATTCTTTTAGCAGCAACTTCATATTCTGATTAGTTTCTTTTTTGCATTGATAAAGTTAAATGCCTGACAGAAGAAGCTCCCAATTCACGTAGTTGCTCAACTACAAGCTCAACTTCAGTAACTTGAAATGCCCATTCCTGACATAATCCTGCATAATATTCTTTTAGATTTGATTCTCTCAAATTGCAATACCCATCATTTAATTCTAGTAGTAGCCATATTATGCCTCTACAGCCATATGAAGAATCACCTGCCATTTAAAAATAAGCAATAATGTATGTGTATGTGTATGTGAATATGGTGTTATTATGTAGAAAAACTGCATATGTTTTTATACTACTAAACTACGAAATGGATGACAGTAAATAAAGTTGGTGACTCATTCAATTGGGTCATATTTATGACCATATGTGATTGAATGCAGATGTTTGGCACGTGTATTGTCAAATCAATATAATTTACTAGTAAACACATTATAAGGGGGTCCCATAATTGTTCATGTATAGTTGTATCACATGTGATTGGGTTGTGGTTATAGTAGTAATTTTTAAATCAATTTATTTAGTTCACACTCATATTGTCCATTCAAAATACGTTATGCTTCTATGTCATGTGGTAAAGTAATAATTTCTGTCATTTTATATCACATGTCATTGGGTTGTGGTTCTATTATTAATTATGAAATTAATTCATAGAGTTGTCAATGTCAACTAATTTATGTGAATGAATAGAAATGGATGAATAAATATATACAAATTGCACAAGAGGTTATAATAAAAGTTAAACATTTTGACGTGATATTATTTGTCATTTATTTTTCTTAGTTATGGAGTAAAATTTCGTGCCATGTGATTACATATAGCCTAGGCCTTATGATGCATCATTACTATACCTACAAAATGAGCATAGATCACAGGCTATATGGAATTGACAGATAATTAAAAATATTTATTTATCAATATATTATAGAAATATTTACATATCTTCAATATTAACTATAATTATTAGAAATAATGCATATATACACTAAATTTAGAAATATGTATTTTCAAGAATATTAAAGGGATTGGATTGTTATTGAAAGTTAAATGGATTATATTGTTATCAAATAGAGTGTCATCATTAATTTATAAACATGACATATTCAATTGGAAGAACCCATCCTAAGATGTCAACGAATGGCTCGGGCGAATGACTCATATGCAAACATGACTCTTGAAATTGAGATGTTATTAAAAGACGTGGGCTTTTTTGCCTCCTCTAGTGTCATTATGATTGGCACCTAATTTCTGTGCTTATGGAGCGTTAGAGACTGGAGACATATACTTTCCATCTGCCGGATGGAGAGTGCACAATCATGCTCTAGGATGTTGCTATTTTGATAGGAATGCCAATTAATAGGCATCATATTATTGGTTAAGTTTGATGTATTTACCTAAATTTATGCCAATTGCTTCTAAGGAATTCACCTGAACCAAGGAACATTCACTATTTATTGGTTTGCAATTCTTAGTTTACCAAGCATTTCTTAAAATTACCTGAACAAGTTAACCGGACGACATTGCACAGGCATACACATGCCTATATATTGCAACTTTTTTATTGGTATTATCCCCTAAATATGATATTGGCAAAGTCAGCTTGTTGTTCCTTCAATATTTGGATAATATTGACGTAATTGGTCAGTACAATTGGGAATCTGCATGTTTGGCTACCCTATATGGGGAGCTATGTCGTGCATCAAGGCTTTCAGTAGTGTCCTAGATGGCCGGCCCACTCTTTCTCCTTTAACTATGGGCTTGGGATCAATTTCTTTTTCTCACCCCCTACACTGCTGACTGTCATTTCTGTCACATGCACCTTAAGGTCACAGGTATAACATTTGTTTTATTCTAAATTTAATTTTTATTTTTTTTATTTTATCGACATAATTTATGTTACTCATAAACAATTATATCAGATGGAGCTGACCACATAGGATTACAGTTATTCCCACACATGTCATTATCGACATCCGATTGAGACTAGATAATGCATGTCAGGATGAGGTAAAACATAAAAAAAATTTCTTTAATTATTCAATATTTTGCAAATTTATTTATAATAATCATCATCATATACTATACTCATTATAAAGGAATTTCTCGAATTTACTATTAATAAGCATCATCATATATATATACTTTAATTTTCAATATTTATAATGCCATAATTCTTATTATTATTATTATTATTATTATTATTATTATACAAATTAATTGGGAGCTATACATTGATGATGCCATTCAACAGTTGTCAGCTTATTGTTTATAAGGACACGATATATGGCGGTCGATAGTACCCCTCACATGCATCCATATTGTAGAATGGCATTACCTTAATAGGGTACTTCGACAATTTGGATGTGTACAACCCATTCCTCATCCTCCATTCCACTTTGATGCATTGCATCATAATAATTTGCAGGATTATGACATAGATTGGGCCGAAAGACATGCCCAATAGGTTGAGCTTAGGGGCCGTTGTGCTCATAATATTGCCGTTGGGGAACCTTTAAATGGATCCATACATTATCATTCACAGTATTTTGAGTGGTACCATTCTGTGACACGTTGATAGATCTCACCTGATAATGCTCACTTGGGAGTAGCTGTATGTAATTAATTTTATTTTATCATTTAAATCTTATCAAATTATTTGTACAATTTTTGATAATTTATTTCATTACAATGCATTGGAGCATATTGCGTTGACTAGAGATTTATTCCAAGCTAATCAGATCGCCAACAATTGCAAAATTACAATTAATGAGCATAGACGATAAGTTACTGATGATATGCCATGCCCCAATCCAGCATAACAATGTACACCACTCCCACAATAGTTAAGTAATGTTGGGCCTGTTGATGAGGTCACATTGAGATGTCATCAATGTCATGCACTCCAACGAGCTGCCGCTCCACTATGCCCACCTGCCAGTGCTGCATGTATTCCCATTCCTCAACCACACTCTGTTCATTCTGAGTTCCATACAAGACCTTCCACTCTATTCATTCTGAGTTCTATGCAAGACCTTCCACCCAGGGCATCAATACCACCTCATCAACATTATTTTCAAAAGTTGGTCCTTCCGGCACTACATTCATTCCTCCTTCTCATTTTTCTTTTACTTATCCATCTAGTCCATTCTTACGTCGTTCACCTCGCACTCCTTCGACCTAACTACCTTTTTCTTCTCCATCCATTCACTTTTCATCACCTCACACTTCATATCTCTCTATCCCTTTATAATTCATAGACTTCCATCTCACTCAACTTCCTTTTACTTTTGTTTTGCCAACGGCACCGACTTTGCAAACTCCTCCTCATTTTCCATCATTTCCTTCTTCAACTCAAAATTTTCTATCTGCATTTACCACCCCTCAACCTCATGAAGTGCCTACTCCATCACATCACACACCTCCTCCTGATCTAAATATGTACATGCCTCGTGACAGTAATGTTAATGATGATGATGCCGAAGATGATGATGAAGATCAGGACAATGATGATGGTGATGATTTTGATAGTGGTGGATCTTAGTTCATTGACATGAGCTCTGCACGTGTTCATCGTCGTTGGATTATGGGATTACGCTCTAGAGTTCGCAGGCATAAACCGTATGACACCTAATTTTTTTCTTTTTTCTTTTGAAAAATAACCCTTTTTTATTTTCATTTGTTGCTTTCCTTAATTATTTTTTTACTTGTTCTAAGACTAACTATTACATTTTAATAATTATTATTTTCTTATAACCATTTTACACTCTCTTTTAATACCAACAACACATAAATTAGAATGATTTAACATCAACAACAACAACACCACATATACTATAAATAAAATTTTTAATCTAAATAAACAAATTTTTTTCACTAACTCGAGATAAATTTTCAATATTGACTAAATAGTTTACTCATCACTAATTAAATACAACATATATATTTACTAAAACATATACATTAAAATATTTACTATTAAATATACATAAATATATTACTAACAAATATATCTAATAAAATTTAGCAATTTTTATCAATATGCAACATATTAAATCATTTTATTTTTTAAATAAAATATAAGAAATTTTACCAAATTTCAACATATTAAAACGTTTTATTTTTACACAACATACCTTTTCATGTTACAAGTCACCTTTTCAAGATTAACTTTTTATTTACTCTTTTTAATAAGTTAATTACTAATACAATTTTTTTCACTTTTTTAATTACGGTTCCTTCAATATTATGCACTCTTGTTATTATTCACAAATATTATATAATTACTTTTATTATTATTTCAAATTATCTATTTTATATTAAACATTTCACTTACAAAATCTACAAAATTTATTAATAATTATAATTATTATAATTATTTTTAATAAAATCATTACATAATTATTAGTGACTAACTAATTATTTCACTTACATATCTTTTATAATTATTTTTAATAACAATCATTACATAATTAGTAGTGACTAATTAAGTATTACAAATATCATAATCATAACCAAATCATTACTTATATAATTAGAATATTACTGATGTGAATGATCAGTTAAAAACTTTAAAAAATAATATTTAATCATATCACCACTGCTACTATCAGTATGATCATAAAGTCATTGACAGTGACGGTATGAGAAAAAAATTTCTCTCCTCCACTTTAGTAAAAAATACCATAAATTGAAAATTAATTTCATAATATACCATGAAAAAGGAAAAAAAAATTCAACTTACCATAAAATGGGAAATTTTTTTAATTTTTTCCACATTATGTCCCAACAAAATTAAAAAGACTTAAATAATTGAATAATTGTAAAGAGTGTCAGATTCTTCCTCAATCGTATACATCACTTTGTTGTGGACAGTAACTAATAATATGATACCTTGAAGGCCAAATGCGATTGAGAATAGTACAGTACAAGAGCATGTATAATATGGGGTAAAGATTTGTGTCCCCGCAGCGATCCACTTACGATTGTGCCCCAATTTATTTATTTTTTAATTATAATATTTTAAAAAAATTATAAATTACAAATATTTAAATTTTTTATACTATAAATTTATCGGTATATAATTTAAGTTTTAAATTCTAAAAAAAATTATAAAATATGAGTATTTAAATTCTTATATAATATATTCATTTATATGCAATTTAGTTTTAAATTTTAAAAAAATTCAAAAAAATAATTTTTAAAATAAAAATATATAAAAAATAAAGAGATAATTATCGCTACCCTTAATGCCATTGTTTATGTCGATAGTAGTGACATGTGCCACTATCCATATAATATACGTAGCTAAAGAATATGAATCTTGAAAGGTATAAAAAAATTATTAAAGAACCATAAATCTTTAATGGTTGAAACAAATCTTGATGATTTTTTTTTTCCCACTCGTAATTGGGGATGAGTAGGGGCTGTGATTCGACCTGAAGTTTTGAAAGTGTCAATAATAAGTTTTAGCCATTAAATCAAGGCTCGTGGATAATCTTGATGACATGATTTATTATAGGATTCAGAAACTATCCATAGTTAAACGTTACTAAACAAATGATACATAAGAACACTAGAGAATTAAGACGGACATAATAATAATAATAATAACAATAATAATAATAATAATAAACAATCTTATTATTATTGTTAAAAGAAATTAATGAATTAATATCTTTATTGAATGAAAATAAGCAATAAAAGCAAAAAAATTAGTATCAATATAAGGATCAACAAATAGAAATCAGAATTTTCTTAGAAATGAGACTGATAATGTCACAATCCAAATCGGAAGTTATAATTGGAATTAAGGAACGAGAAATCTTTTAAATTCGGAACTCGTAGTAAGCCTTAAAAATAAAAACACATGCAATAAATAAATAAAAATATACCAAAATTAAAACTTAAATCAATATAAAAATAAATAGTCAAATGTCATTTCATAAATAAAATATTCATACAATATTCTGAATACAGAAATCTCAAACTGGTACAACACACCTACTAATACAATAATACTACTACTGCAATTTTTTAAAATACAATAAAAATCCAGATATAAAATTTACATAAAATAGTTGGGTAGAAGAAAACCGACATAAAGTACTACTAGTACAGTCTGACGAAGAAAACTCTCCTGAAAAAAAAATGGTTGAGAGAGGTCAAACCTCACTGAGTGAATTATTATAATATATATACACGCACCTCATAATGTCATGTGCAATCAAGTATCAGTATATATATAAATATAAATATATATACAGACATTTCACACAGATGCTGAAATCCACTTTTATATATATAAATGCAGAAAACATTTGTTTAAGTGAATGATCAAATAGAACCCTAAATATTCGCAACCTTAATCAAAATATCTCACTAGCCATCAAGCTCACTTAATTCCGAAGTAATTCTCTTATTTCATTTTGGACAATAGACTGGCTCCGAGACACTAAGTCAACCAAGCTTCAGCAGTCTCACTGTCAATGTGATTGGCCTCGAGACACTAGATCAACCGAACTCCCGCAATGACACTACTTACTCACATCAATATTCTCAATAATCAAAATAATCAAATTTCACCTCAAATGATTCTCACAATGACAAATCCTAAATCTAACGAATCGGTATGTACACAGTTCTAGTGCAGCCCACTAGGTAATACGTTCTACTGATATCCTTCAAATAAAATTGTATATTTATGAAAAATAATAAAATGCATAATTAAATCATCAATGGCATTCATTTCATAAAGAAATATCAATTATATCCCCAAATATATACCAGACATATACTAAAAATATTCAAATATATATGTCACTTATATACCAAAGAATATCACAAGTATACCAAAAATATACTGAATATATGCTGAACATATATCAAAATATACTAAATATATACCAATATATAAATGGCACATATATACCAAATATATACTAAAAACAAATCAAGCATATATGTCACAAATATATCAAATATACTAAAAGTATATCAAAAATATACTTATTTATTTAATAAAATAATTAATGTTAAAACATGAAAACTCAAAATCATGCATCTACATACAATATATATATAAAATAATAACTCACAGGTTTGCGCTCCTTGAGACAAACTCGACGGGCCTGATCCGATAAGCCTTAGTCTCGGCGCAGTTAGAAAATAAATAATCATAAAAAATTAGAATAATTTCTAACTTATACTTCTAAGAATTCTAAAGGAAGACTTGATCTAAAAATTCAAAACTCAGTCAAAACACATAAATTCAAGATCGATCTGACATCATATTTTACAAGAATTCTACCAAAAATTGGCAAAATTTCTTTTATAAAACGGATATCTCTCTACTAAAAAGTAGAGCTGATTCTACAAGAAAATTACACTTCTAAAACACAGATTGTACAACACTATAGGTTGGGATCCCAAATTATACAATTTCCAACCAAGGTTCACAATTCATGATAAAAATAAATATTAAATAATAATATATTAAAATCATTAAAAATCCATAAAATCAATAATAAATCACAATATAATTTATTTAAACACCAAAACACTAAATATTATTATTTTCACAATAATTAAATAAAAATCTCAAATAATAATATAATATTAATAAAAATCAAATTTTTCAATAATTCAACATAAAATAGTAAAATTTAATTTTATATACTCAAATAGTTTAAATACGTAATAAAAGTAATTAAAAATTCATTAATCACCAAAATAGTAAATAATTTATTATTTGAATATAATTTTTGAAAATTAGTATTAATTAGTTAAAAATAGTAAATAATTTTTAAAAAATATTTTAATACCATATAAAATTCTAAAATCATTTTAAACATATTATTTAACTATATTTTCAATAAAAAACACACAATTAACTTATATATCAAAAAATCACATAATATTAATAATTTCTCAAAAATTATATAAATTCACCAAAAATTATTTTATAAATTCTAAAATTAATATCTTAAATTAATAATATTAATTTAACCAAATTTCCATCCAAAATAATTGATTAACATTATTATCAAAAATTCAATACTTTAATATTAAAATAATAAAAATACCCATAATTCAAATTAATTTAAAAATATATAAAAAATATATTTAGGTAGCCTAAGATTCACACATCAATATTTACAAAAGAAAAATTCATGAATCAATCAAACTCAAGCCTAAAAAAAATAAAAACTCTAAATGACATACACTAAATTTGAAAAAAAAACTTACAATCTGGATATTGTAAACTTAAACCGACTTGAGAATCGAGATATACACGTCAAGAGGAGTCTAACAAGCCCAAGAACTCGAGCTAAAACCATCAAAAAATTTCAATGCTACAGTAACTCTTCTCAGTCCCACATGATTTCTGACGACTCAGAGGCTTCAAAAGATGTAGAGAAGGTGAGAGGAGGAAGATGGCAAGCTCAATTGGTGCTGGTGGTGGCTCAGGTGGCAGCTGATGAGGCTTGGTGGTGCTGCAATAGCGGAAGGCAGAGGAGGTAGAAGAAGAAAAAAAAAAAATAGTAGGGAACGTTTGATCCCTTTTTTACTATACTTACACACTTTTATATATATATATATATATATATATATCACACACAACACATGGATTAATAATAAAAATAATATCAATTAATAATAATACTAATAATAATAATAATAACAATGATAATAATAATAACAATAAAAAATAATGCACATGCATGCTAATAATAATAAAAATAATAATAGTAATAATAAAAATGACAATAGTACTATTAATAACTTTAATATTTTTAAATAATAGAACTCCCAAATAAATTATTTTACGTAAATAAATAAAGAATATATACAATAATGATAATATATAAATAAAATTTAAAATTTTATTAACACTGTATATCTCAAAATATATTTATATTATTTAAAATATCTAGTCATTACAAATAAAAAAATAAAAAGATATTTTTAAGGTATAATAATATCCAGACACCTATACTTGTAACGATTAGTCATTTTGCTCCCTATACTTTTGTATTTGCCAAATTGACACTCGTATTTGCCTATAAACACCGATCAAGAGGTATGGCTAATAATTGTAGCGTGTGTATCCTAAACTCGCTGACTTATATGACACATGGACAACACGCGGAAAAGATGAATTTTTTTAGTATTTACTGTAGATTAAAAAAACCTCAAAAAGCCAACAGTTTGGGGCAGCAGAGGCAGCAACATCGCGAGCATAAGGAGGAGAAGCAGCATCGACGTTGCTTGAAAGGGGAGCTATGTCTCGATCTTGTTGAGGAACTACGCTGTCGAAAACAAAAGCAGCAACAATGTGATCTTTGGTAAAGAACGGTGGCTTCGCGAGGGAGAGTAATGATGGGGCTTAAGAATGAGGTGATGTTGTCGAGATTTACAGCAGTGTCGGCTTCGATATAACTAATATCATCCTTTTCCAGTTCAAGGTCTCCAACACTGCCATCCTTAATATTCAGAACAAATGCAGACTCTTCCCCATCACCAACTTCAGATTCACTACCTTGATCTACCACATCCTCATCTATCTTCTAAGTCTTCTTCCTCCTAACTTTTTTCTCAATGCTCTCTTCCTTTGCATTAGTTTGGCTACTCCACACATCAGTATTAACTAGTCTCACTCAGTCACCAAGGTCGATAAAAAAAATTCAAGCAACTAAGCTTTAAAGCTAATAATTGTGGTGTAAGAGTTGAAACCCAGATAAAAACAACACAGCGACATTATAATTTTAGCAAATTCCTATCAAAAATCATGCCACACTCCTATTCACTTTCATCTTTTTCTCATCTCTCAGTTCCTCTCATCAAACCCACTTTAATTCCCACTTTAAAACCTTAATTTGTCTCAGTTAAATCATCATTAAACAACAAAACATCAAGACCCAATTCAAATGCATAAAAACCCAGTTTGTGGGTGAACCCAGATTGGTTAACTTCACTCACTAAAACCCTTACATTAAACTAGAATGATTATTTAGGCATTCCTATAGCAAGTAGTGCTAAACTTGAAGATGTGTCTAATCTTTTAGGTGGTGCTTTTTGTAAAATGAAGAGGAAGAATATGAAAATTAAAAAGAAGAAAAAAATTATTTTAGACAGCTGATCCTTGACTGGTTGTGGTTGCAGCTCTTCCTGTTTTGGCAGCAACGCATGTCCTCCTCCATCTACTACCATCCTCTCTCTTGCTCACTCTTTTTTTTTTTTTTTGTCTTTTTTCTGTTCTAAAATTTCCTTCTATTGCTTTAATTAGTCTTCGAACACTACAAGAACCACAACTCGAATCACAAATGTTTCAAAGAAACCCAAAAACATCAAACAAATAACAAAACCCAGATATTAAAATTTCCAAAGCAAACAAAAACAAATTTCCACCGCCACCACAACCACCCTTCACACAGAAAACACCCAAAGAACAACCTTAGATAAAGCTCACTAGACAAAACAGAGAAAAAGGAAAAAATAAAAAAATAAAAGAATGCAAAACAAGACGAGAAAGAAGATGCAAAATGAGGAGGACGAATATGAAAATTAAAAAAAAAAACCATTGGAAAAAAAAATTAAAAACATAAAATATATTTCCACCTCTGCTTGTAATTCCTTTTCACGCGCCATAAAGGGATTGATCCCATGCAAGTTGCTAGCAAGGCATAAAACTATTTATA
Organism: Mallotus nudiflorus; assembly: GCA_947683625.1. Classification (NCBI taxonomy): domain Eukaryota; kingdom Viridiplantae; phylum Streptophyta; class Magnoliopsida; order Malpighiales; family Euphorbiaceae; genus Mallotus; species Mallotus nudiflorus. The sequence continues at coordinate 1,613,704 of CANTUR010000325.1, forward strand.
AATTATGTTATAGGCAAGTACAGGTATCAATTTGGTAAAAATGAAAATATATGGGACAAAATAACTAATCGTAATAAGTATTATGATTATTTTTAAAAATAAAAATAATGATAGGTATTGTAATCGTTAAAAATATAAATTTTATTATGAATGTGAATGAACAATATATTGCTTGTGAATGAACAATATATTGCTTGTGAGAGAATAGTACTCAAATAGTGAAAATAAAATCTCTATATAAAGGGATTGAAATTCATTAATGAGAAGATTAAGAAGAAGAAAAGATAGATTACTCTCCAAATTCTTTCAATATTATAGTTCTCTAAATTCTCTCCAAACTCTTTCTAAATTCTCTCAAAATCATTCTACTATAAAATATTTTTCTTCTAGTTAAATACTACTAAATTCAAGTTTAGTTCTATAACAAAATAAGTAATTCAATCTTTATTTCACAACACGTTATCAGCACGAGGAGCTCTCGATCAAAATAATAAGGTACATATTTCTTAATATTTAATATTTATGAATATATTAGTTGATTATATATTATCATGGATGGCTATGCCTCCTACTAATTTATATATTTATATTTATTTCTTCAATCTAACTTTATATTAATTGTTATTTTTATTTTGTTTTACTAACTACACCATTGATGCAAATATTGCTAGAAATGGTTCTAACCTTATGGATGGCTATGCCTCCTACCAATTTATATTTATGCACATTTATTTTTTTTATTATTTATGTTAATGGAAGGCTATACCCCATTTTATATTAATGGACGGTTTTGCCCCATATTTATACATATCGTTATGTTAATTCACTTGCTATAAATAATCATATCAACATTATTTATTGATTTTACTTTATACAATTTATTTCTCAATATATTATATTAAAAAAAAAAAAAAAAAAAATTTCTAACGGCTATATTTTTATTACCAACGGTAATATAACGGTAATAAACGGCTATATTTTTCATTATAAATAGATGAGCTATAAATGTTATTCATTCACACAAATTCATACATTTTCTCTTTCTCTCTTTACTCTAAATTGTAAACATGATTTGGTATATTTATATTTGTGTTTTAATCATGACTATTATAATTGTTTTAGGAATAATTAATATGGAAGATGATTTTCTATTTGATATAATTTCAAGTATTATTGTATCATTTTTTGTACCACTATTATTTCTTGCAATATTCATTCATGATATAATTAATTAGTAAATTCTGATCATGTTTGATTTTTTTTAGTAGTCATCAAATTTATGAATTCTAATTGAGTTATATTTTTTTTATTAGTTATCATAATGACAAATCTAGCAAAGCTTGAGTTCGTTGCTCTTGACATCACGGGAAAAAATTATATGTCTTGGATTCTAGATGTAGAAATGCATCTTCAATCAATGGGGTTAATTGATACCATAAAAGAAAATAATAACACCTCATTGCAAGATAAGGCAAAGTCTATAATTTTTCTCCGTCGTCATCTTGATGAAGGATTAAAATGTGAATATTTGACTGTCAAAAATCCAAGTGTTCTTTGGAAGGATCTAAAAGACAGATATGATCATCAAAGAGATGTAATACTACCAGTAGTCACTGATGAATGGAGAGCTTTACGCTTTCAAGATTTTAAAAAAGTGAGTGACTATAATTCTGCAATGTTCAGAATAGTATCACAATTAAAATTCTGTGGACAAACAGTCACAGATGAGGATATGCTGGAGAAAACTTACTCCACATTTCATGCATCAAATGTTACACTGCAACAACAATACAGGATGCAGAGATTTAAAAAATATTCTGAACTAATTTCATGCCTATTGGTAGCTGAGAAAAATAATGAACTCTTGATGAAAAATCATCAGTCCCGTCCCACTGGCTCAATAGCATTTCCAGAAGCAAATGCTACAAATTATTCCAGATATAAAAATTATAATAGCCGTGGACGTGGGAGAGGTAGAGGTCGTGGACGTGGAAGAGGTCAATTCTTTGGCCATGGTCATGGAAATAAATATAGTAATACTCCACAACAAACTCAGACTCAACCTCAAAAGAAGTTAAAATCAGTCATCAGTGGTGTTCAAGAAAGGCCTCAATATAAGTCTGAAACTGTGTGTTTCAGATGTGGTAGTAAAGGACACTGGTCACGAATTTGTCGAACACCACCACATCTTTGCCAACTTTATAAGGCATCATTGAAAGGCAAAGAAAAGGAAATAAACTTCAATGAGCATCATACTCATGTTAATGATACAACTCATTTAGATGTTTCTGATTTTACTGATGATTTTACTGACAATGGAAATTGAGACATCTATAATTTTAAGTATATTGTTATTACTTATTTGATTCTGAAGAATATGTTATTGTTATGTATGTTATTTTTAAATTAAATAAAATGTCCTACTTTATAATTATTTTATGTTTTTACCTTAATTGATTAATTTTGTGTTTATCTATTTTGAAGTTTAATATGGATTGTACTCAACATAAAGACAATATTGGAGATCTCTGCATACCAGATAGTGGTACTACACATACTATCTTGAAAAATAGAGATTATTTCTCTGAAATAAAGCCCACAAAGGCAGTTGTAAAAACAATATCAGGTCCTGTAGATCTGATTGAAGGAATTGGCAAAGCTAAATTTATGTTACCAAATGGAACAAAGTTTATAATTGATGAAGCTTTGTTTTCACCAAAATCAACAAGAAATTTGTTGAGTTTTGATGACATATATCGAAATGGGTGTGATACCCAATCTATTACTATAAATGGTAACAAATATTTAAATATAGTTTCCTATGAATCAGGAAAAATGCAAGTATTGGAAAGACTGCCAAAACTCCCTACTGGATTGCATTACATGCATATACATGTAATTGAATCAAATATGGCAGTAAAAGAAAAATCTTATGATCCTTCAATAATAAATTTATGGCATGACAGATTAGGTCATCCTGGATCAGTAATGATGCAAAGGATAATTGAGAATTCACATGGGCATCCCTTGAAGGGGCAAAGAATTCCTCAATCAAATGAAATGCCATGTACAGCTTGTTCTCTTGGAAAATTAATCTTGAGACCTTCACCATCTAAAATTCAAAATGAATCACCTATGTTTCTTGAAAGAATTCAAGGTGATATATGTGGGCCAATTCACCCACCATGTGGACCATTCAGATATTTTATGGTATTAATTGATGCATCTAGTAGATGGTCACATGTTTGTCTATTGTCAACTCGTAATGTTGCATTTGCAAGGTTGCTTGCTGAAATTATTAAATTACGAGCACAATTCCCTGATTATACAATCAAGAGGGTAAGACTTGATAATGCTGGTGAATTTACATCTCAAGCATTCAATGATTATTGTATGTCTACTGGGATCATTGTTGAGCATCCCGTTGCCCATGTACATACTCAAAATGGTTTAGCTGAATCATTGATTAAACGACTTCAGTTTATTGCTAGACCATTAATAATGAGAACAAAGCTTCCCATTTCAGTTTGGGGTCATGCAATCCTACATGTTGCTTCATTAATTCGCATCAGACCTAGTGCATATCATAAATACTCCCCACTACAATTGGCATTTGGTCAAGAGCCAAATATTTCCCATCTCAAAATTTTTGGTTGTGCAGTATATGTACCCATTGCGCCACCTCAGCGCACAAAAATGGGTCCTCAACGAAGATTGGGAATTTATGTTGGGTTTGAAACACCCTCGATTATTAGATATCTTGAACCTCTAACTGGTGATGTTTTTACAGCACGTTTTGCTGATTGCCAATTTAATGAGGTTGTTTTCCCAACATTAGGAAAAGGGGAGAAAGAAGTGAAAAGGGATATTTCATGGAATGAACCATCATTATTGCATCTGGATCCTCACACAAAACAATGTGAATTAGAAGTGCAAAAGATTGTGCACTTACAAGCAATTGCAAATCAATTGCCAGATGCATTTACTGATACAAAAAGAGTGACTAAATCATATATACCAGCAGCCAATGCTCCTGCTCGTATTGAAATTCCAGAAATAAAATCTGAGAATAAAGACACTCATGAGTCTAAAACACGCCAGAAGCGTGGAAGACCAATTGGTTCTAAGGATAAAAATCCTCGAAAGAGAAAGGGAGTAGATAATCATATTGATAGCGAGGAAAATATCCCTGAAGAAATAGAAAATAAAGAAAGTCATGAAACATTGTCATATACTGTTGCATGTGAAATCATAAATGACAAAGATGATCCTGAACCAAAATCAGTCATGGAATGTCAAAATAGGCATGATTGGATAAAATGGAAAGATGCTATGCAGGCTGAATTGGACTCACTAAACAAACGAAATGTTTTTGGGCCAATTATTCCTATGCCTAAAAATGTGAAACCTGTAGGATACAAGTGGGTCTTTGTACGAAAGAGAAATGAGAAAAATGAAATAATAAGGTACAAAGCTAGACTTGTAGCTCAAGGTTTTTCACAAAGGCCAGGAATTGATTATGATGAAACGTATTCTCCTGTTATGGATGCAATTACGTTCAGGTATCTGATTAGCCTAGTAGTTTCTAAGAAATTAGAAATGCGTCTTATGGATGTTGTGACTGCTTATTTGTATGGATCACTTGATAGTGACATTTATATGAAAATCCCTGAAGGATTTAAAATGCCTGAAGCATTAAGTACAAAACCCAAAGAAATGTATTCGATCAAGCTCCAGAGATCTTTATATGGGTTAAAACAGTCTGGGCGCATGTGGTATAATCGTTTAAGCGATTATTTGATTAATAAAGGATATGTGAGTAATATTATTTGCCCATGCATTTTTATTAAGAAAACAATATCCGGATTTGTGATTATAGCTGTATATGTTGATGATTTGAATATCATTGGAACAGAAAATGAGATCCATGAAGCAACAATATACTTAAAGGAAGAATTTGAAATGAAAGATCTTGGAAAAACCAAGTATTGCCTTGGTTTACAAATTGAGCAAATGCACAATGGGATATTTGTGCATCAATCAAATTACACAGAAAAGATCTTGAAACGCTTTAATATGGATAAAGCAAATCCTTTAAGTACTCCAATGGTCGTTAGATCACTCAATATTGAAACTGATCCATTTCGACCCTGTGAAGAAAATGAAGAAATTCTTGGTCCTGAATTTCCATATCTCAGTGCCATTGGAGCTCTAATGTATCTTGCTAATTTTACTAGACCTGACATTTCTTTTGCAGTTAATTTATTAGCGAGGTTCAGTTCAGCTCCAACAAAAAGGCATTGGAAAGGGGTCAAACATATACTTCGATACCTTCGAGGAAATGTTGATTTGGGTTTATTTTATTCTAACAATTCAAAACAAGAATTGATTGGTTATGCAGATGCAGGACATTTATCTGATCCTCATAAAGCGAAATCTCAAACAGGCTATGTGTTCACAAATAATGGAACTGCAATTTCTTGGCGTTCCCAGAAACAAACGCTTGTCACTACTTCCTCAAATCATTCTAAAATTATTGCACTACATGAAGCAAGTAGAGAGTGTGTGTGGCTTAGATCAATGACACATCATATTGAAGAATCTTGTGGTTTTCCAGTCAACAAAAGTCCAACAATTTTATATGAAGATAATGCAGCATGCATTGCACAGTTAAGGGAAGGATATATCAAAAGTGATAGAACCAAACATATACCTCCAAGATTCTTTTCATACACTCAAGAGCTAATAAAAGACAATTATATAGATATCAAGTATATTCAGTCTAGCCAGAATTCAGCTGATCTTTTCACAAAGGCACTTCCAACTGCAATCTTTAAAAAGCACGTTCACGATATTGGAATGCGACATCTACATACTATGTGAAGGAAGATTATACATATCAACTTGAGGGGGAGAATATCATGCACTGTACTCTTTTTCCTTAAGCTAAAGTTTTTCCCACTGGGTTTTATTTAGCAAGGTTTTAACGAGGCAGTTGCAAAATATTGTTATTCAAGGGGGAGTATTATGAATGTGAATGAACAATATATTGCTTGTGAATGAACAATATATTGCTTGTGAGAGAATAGTACTCAAATAGTGAAAATAAAATCTCTATATAAAGGGATTGAAATTCATTAATGAGAAGATTAAGAAGAAGAAAAGATAGATTACTCTCCAAATTCTTTCAATATTATAGTTCTCTAAATTCTCTCCAAACTCTTTCTAAATTCTCTCAAAATCATTCTACTATAAAATATTTTTCTTCTAGTTAAATACTACTAAATTCAAGTTTAGTTCTATAACAAAATAAGTAATTCAATCTTTATTTCACAACAAATTTAAAAATTATAGAATTAATTTGGAAATTTAAACCGTGAATTAGGATTAGGTATGGTATTTACAATTACATCTGGACCTAAATCCCGAAACGTTGTCGTTTAACGCATTTGCATGTTTCAAAACAGAGTGCTTTTACAGGCTCTCTGTCGATTCGCTGCTTCTTCTTCTCCTTCTTCTTTTTCTTTTCCAGCACCATCACCATGTATCCATCTTCTGCTCCACATTCCATTTATTTTCAGAACCCTAATTTCTTCTTCCACTCTCTTCCCCAACCGCCGCCGCCGCTGCCGCCGCCGCAGCAAATTTCTCCAATCACAACCACTCCAGTTCTTGATCTCTCCACCACACTTTCTTCTCTCAATGATCTCCTCTCTCTTTCGCAACAAACCTTAAATTCCTTATCTTCTCTAGTAAAACCTAAAAATGTCAACTTTATTTCGTGTCCGTACAATACTAACCATCTCATGCCACCGGAGTCTCTCTTTCTCCACTCTCTTCGCTGCCCATCCCCTCTTTTTCAAGACCGAACTTCTCTTTTTGACTCTCTTCATTACCCGAACACATTAAACTCCCAAAATCCCTCAAAAACCATTTTTAACGACTCTAACAGCGCTGACTTGTGTTTGTCTTTGGATGGGTATTACAGTGAGTTTGTTTCCAATTTCTTTTACAAGGATTGCCCTGGTGTTGTTCATTTTAATGATTTAGATAGCTCAAATAAAACTTTTACATTGCCTGGTGTTTTATCTGCTGAATGTGCTAATTTTGTTGCTAGAAGTGAGGGAGATGCTAAGGGTTTTGATGAAATTGAGTTTAGAATTTTACCATCTGACTTGTGGGCAATTAGGAGAGAAGTTGAGGGTTGGGTTGATTGTCCTAGTACGTACTCATATGGCGTTTTTTGTGCTATTTTGAGGTTGAATTTGATTAAGGGGAGTGATTTGAGGAGGTGGGTTATTTCCAAATCTCCACGTTATGGTGTGGTGATTGATGTATACATGAGGGACCATATATCTGTGCTTTTTAGGCTTTGTTTAAATGCAATTAGAAGAGAAGCTTTGAGCTTTGTTGGACATGAGGTGAAGATGAAAATTTTGAGTTTTAACTGTCCAGTTATGGGTCAAGTTTTTGCATGGATTGTGTCTCAGCTTGCTGTTTTGTATGGTGATGGGAATTCAAAATGCTTTGCTGTTCACATTTTTAGACAATGCATATTAGAGGTTTCTAATGGAGTGTTACTGCCCTTGGAGGTCAATGTGAAAGAGACATCAATGAAGTTAAATGCAAATGGCAGTGATGTACAAGATGTTAAACTTCAAGAGCCTGTTGAAGGAAGTGTGGAATGTAAAACAGAAACAGAAGATGAAAGTGTTGATAAGAAGGTGATTTTTGTGTCTCAAGTGGCAGCTTCAGTTGCAGCGTTGCATGAGCGGTCTCTACTAGAAGCAAAAATAAAAGGATTACGAGAATCTCAACTGCTGCCGAGATACCAACGGTGTGTCATCACTTTTTTATTTTCTTTTTCCTTGTTTCATTTGTCGGAACTGAAAGTCTATCTTAACATAAACATCATAAATTAAGCTTCATCTTTATGCGCTGTTTTTTCTTTTTAAATCTTACCTGTTGGAATATTTTCCTATCACTATTGCTTTGCGAGGTTGTTCTGTACAGCTATATTAGCTTGGTTGGATGTTCTTTGGAACACAGTTTTTTTTTTTCATCCTCAACATTTATTTATAAATTTCCTTAGTTGTTATGTCAAATGAGGAACGCACACAATTTATTATTTTCTCCGTTCCATTCCAATTGACGTTTGAGGTTTTTGAATTCATTCCATTCCAATTGACGTTTTTAGATTACCAATAAAAAATAAACTCTTCTTTCCAACTTTACTCATATCTTGTTTTTAGAGTAAACTTGAGTATTTATGAAGCACTTCCAACTCCCAATTTTTTTTTTCTTTTCCAACGTGAATTGATAATTAGCAATTCCATTTTGCATCATAATGAAAAAAAAAATTGCTTATGTATTCCAACAAGAAATTAAAGAGATGTTAAAAAAATAATGGAGAGATGTCAAGACTCTATAGATGAAGAATTTTATTTTAAATGAAAAGAAACGTAGCAATTGTTAAAGAAATATATTGTGATTACAACTATTCATAATAATACCTGATGGGAACTTAGAACTGTTCATAATTTGTGATTGAAAATTTAGGGGGGAGAAGAAATTTATTTTGAATACAAAAGTTGCACAGATTACTAGTACTAGGTAGGTAAATGAGTGTGATTGGAGTAATTATAATTCAAAACTTTTAGTCTTTTTAAAAAGGGGTAATATAGTCATTCGTACCTATAATTATGCCTATTAAATAGGATTCTTAATCAGAGTGACAAAACCTTAAACGTCAATTGAAATGGAACAAAGAGAGTACTTTACAAGTAAGCAAAGACTAGAACCACATGATGCAATTGACCAGCTAGTGATATGTGTGTGGACAAAGAGTGGACTGAAAATCAGGTTGTAGGAAAACATAACCGGAGTTATATCATGCTTGATTGCTCAAAATTTATGTTATATGAGTTGGCCGTGAGTGACTGAATTGCTCAAGCTATTTTATTGCTTCTTGTTAGGGTTATGTGGAAGTTTTATCCTGAATGATCCAAGGTTCTTAGCTTTTCTTGTATTTATTTTATGAAAATGCTTTAATATGTTGGTAACTGCTGATTTTTTGCAGTATAATCAAAATTATCTGTTGCACTCCAATTCTATTATTGGAATTTAGCAGTTTCATTGTAGTGTTCAGGCTAGCCTGTTACGTTTTCCAACACTTTTGTAGCAATAATCTGATAGATTACCGGTGTGACATATGTTTTATTTTGAATGTATTTAAAGACATTGTAAGCATGACATACCTTGTACTTTTGTGCAGGATGATTGAGCATGATTATATATCAAAAAGAGCAGACAAAGAGCGTAAAAAACGTTCCAACTACAGAGCTATTATTGACCATGATGGCCTGCCTCAAAAGCAATTAAGTAACCAGGCACAGCATGGCCTGCCTCAAAAGCAATTAAGTAACCAGGTACAGCATTCAAAAGAGCATGATTTAGTTTTCATGTGTTTATACTGTTACTGTTTTACTTATGGTCGCAAGTGAATAATGCATATTAGTTTGAACTTTGAAAAGCTAGTCAAGAGATTTTTTTTTTTTTTTAAAAGGAAAAAATATGTGGTGACCTGAGCTTAATAGTGAATAATACATAATGATCAACACCATTAAAAGAGGGCATCCCTAATGATAATTTGTTGATCTAGCATGTTATTTGTAGTTTGGTTGAGGTTTGTTTCCTTGATAAATGACAACTTAATGATGTTTTTCCACTATATGTATGCTTTGATAATGCCTTCTGGTTATAAAAGTGTGCTATCTTGTAAGCTTAAGAATCATTTTCCTTTGCTTAAGGAATCAAGCAAGACTAAGACAAGGCAAGAGTTATTGGCTGAAGAACGGGATTACAAACGTCGAAGAATGTCATATCGTGGGAAGAAGTTGAAAAGGACAACTTTACAGGTAGAACATCATTTTTGTGTTGACATTCCAAATTTACTTATGATTTTATTATATTGTTTGTGTTGTTACTAAGTTACAGATTATAATTAGCAGATGGAGCCTAGATTGGTGAATTGTCATGTTAAAATAATGTTCAAGATTTACATTATCTTTTTGACGAAATTTATGAATATCTATATTTGATTGCCAAATCTGACAAAGAAGATCAGCAATTGTTTTTTTCCCCTTCTTGTTCTTCTTTGATTGTATTTCAAAGTATATTATTCTTTAATTTTTTTATTCTTAATTGAGTATCCATGTTCTTATGAATATAATGAATTTCATAAAAGATATCATTTTTACATGAAAATGTCAATGTGAACTTAAGTGTATCTTCATGTCTTGGTACTGTCAGTTCTCCTATTTCTGTTGTTACATTTATTTTTGTTCCTCTAGGCTTGAACTATATGCCTAATGTTTTCTAGAAAGTTTCCCGTCAAGAAAATGCAATGTCAAATTGATGCATTGAGTTTCTATCACCTTACAAGCATATCCTTAATATATGGTCGTAGTCCACATCTTTTAGTTTTGAGGATCAAAATAGGAAAGTACAATAATTTTTTATTTGATTATCATAATTATCATTTTGAAATGCCATCGGCTATCCCTTCTTCTATTCTTAATTTCTTTTGCAGGTGATGCACGATATAATTGAAGAATACATGGAGGCAATCAAACAAGCTGGAGGAATTGGTTGTTTTGAGAAGGGAGCTGTAGAGGAAGGGTCGTCTTTTAAATCTTCCTTTTCCTCTGATTTTAGTCTAGGTGATGATGAATTAAAAAAAAGCAGTAGTAAGTCTTCTGAAGTAATGAAAGCTATTCCAAATCATTACCAAAATCAATCAAACCATGATCATAGCATCAGATATACAACCTCAAAGGATGCTTCAACTCAAGATTATGAGCAACAAAGAAAAGTTCATCATAGGCACAATGAACATGTAGAATACCAGAGGAGTACTGGTCAACATAGATATGGTGGAGATTACTATTCTGGAAGTTCAGGAACACATAGAAGTCATGGCCTGTTGCATGAGCAGAGCACTTATCAAAGAGCACAAGATGATGTGGAATTCAGTGTTACCAAGCATCATGGGAAAAGATCTTCTGGCAAATCCACCTATCAAAATTACAAGTCATCCTATAATGGGTCGGATTTGGCAAATAATCGCAATGTACAAAAGGATGATGAGAAATTGGATGTTAGAAATATGCATCTTAGAAACCCATATAGGATGCATAGTTCAAAATTTCTGGCAAAAATGACATTTGAGGATAGATATGACCCTGCTGAATCTCATGACGCCAATGAAGATGATGTTTATCCTGGATAACAAGTATATTAGACCAAAAGAATCCTGTGAATAAAAAAGCAGCTTTTCTGCTTAGGCTTGAGAAATTCCACTAGTTCCATTTTTACCTTGAGACATGACAAGTAGTTTCATGATATGGGGTAAGTGATTCTGTTCCTTCCTGTATACTGTTAAAGTTTTCTATTTGAAATATATTTGCAGTTTTGCTCTTACAGCAATTCTTTTCCCATAATCTTGCAGTAGGAAGTCACCAGCCTTCAGCAATCTTACCTGCACCTGTATCCTACTTGTATCCTAAACTGCTATATTTCTTTCTGTGGTTCCTTATCATCTAGGTGGTGACTTTTTTTTCTCTGCCCCTTTACCTTGCATAAAACTATAGCAACTATATATGTATAATCAGATTTGAAGATATTATATTTATTGGCTCCATTTCATACTTTTTCTTAAGATATGATATATACACAGAAGAAATTGCATACAAGTTTGGATTTGAAAGGTCAAGTGATTAATTAAGCAATTTAATTAAATGAAAACATTTTAAAAAATGATAAACATGATATGCATTGTCTGAAATTAGGTGTCAAGTAAGATTAATCTCAAGTTTGGCTCACTCAGAATACTGGTCACACTAAGTAGGTTCAAGCCCAATGATATAGAAGCTCTTCTCAATCAGATGTTTCATGAATTGAGTTGGGTGGATTTCCTAACCCATGAATGAAGCTGACTGTGTATGCTTTCCTGTGTTTAATGCTTTTTATAATTATAGTACATTAATATTAGGAAAATTTTGGTTCCTATAGGAGGATTTGTGCTGTCCTTGTTGATGATTGGTGCTCAAGTAGGATGTTGAGGAATGTAGAGGAGTTTTTAGATGAATGGAGTAAGAAGCAGTTTAATCTCCTTGTGAGGGAGAGCTTTGTTGATTGAAGAGTTGTTGAATGCTGGGTAGATTTAAGTTTTCCACAGAAACAATTATGAAGATGAGTAAAAGGAGGGTTTCATGTCGGACATTAATAAATTAATTGTTTGACTGAAGCAGTCTATAATGCAGGGCAGGTTGATTTGTGTGTCGATATTTGTTATAATGTGTGCAAACTGGGGATTCATCCTGATATAAATGCTTGTTAAAATATTGATCCCTACTGTTTCGAACTTGGGTAAGATTGACAAGGGTTTTAGGTTAATGCATCGATCAGTTGAGAACAGACAGGGATATACAGTTATTATGTATTGATAATCAGGATGTGTTGCAGAGAAATTATGTTTATTTGGTGATATGAAGTTGAAGGGGAACCAGTATGTACTGTATTGATGACCGCATGAGCATGGAAGGAAATATGTGGAAGCAGCTACTTATTTGGTTGAGATGACTGAGATGGTTTTGCGTCTTATATGTAAATGATTTTTTGAGCATTCTTTGGTTAAAGAATTGAAAATGTTTTTTGATAAAAGGATATGACTTTTGCTATCGTCACTGATGGGTTGAATAATTCTGAGAAGCATGGTCTGGCTAAGAGGTGCAACGTTTGACCATCAAGAAATCATCAGGCATTCAGGCTTTGGCAATTGTATTTACTCCTGTATCCTATTTTGTATCCTTAACTATTCTGTGTTTATTTGTTATTTTCCTGTGGTTTCCTATCATCTAGGCAATGACTCCTTTGTTTTATTGCATGGTAGAAAAGAAAAATAGGATTATTTTGGATAGATAGATTTCAGTTAGCGAGTAGAAATTGTTCAGTTTTCCTAAATCTGTCTTTTGCTGCATACAGTTCAGCTTTGGAATTAGGATCAGATTCATTTGTGCATGATTTATAATTTCAAACTAATATTTCTGAAGGGCCTCTGATTATTAACATGATGCATTCTTACATTTCTGATTACAGAATGTTTTCCAGTTTCCACAATTCATGGCTAAAAAAACTGTTCCTAGAAGTGAACCTGAACCTGAATCCACTACCACTTGTACCGGTATCACCTATGCAGCTGGAGAGGCTAAAAAATTAGTTTTTCTGAGGAAGACTGTATTTTGTATGGCTTGTGTTTGGTTTTTGGTTAATTAAACGTCATTATCTATATGCACAGGTTCAAACTAACTCCAGAGATTGTATAGGTTTTGGGAAAGTTATATAGTATTTCATGTCTTTGCAGATTGTGTGATATCATTGAATATGCTCATGCCTCTCACTTGTGAAATCGACGCGGGAGCTTCTTTCTTTTAAATATGGTTCTTGTGTTTTTATTTAAATTAAGACCTTCAAAACTTGGCAGAAGCTAACTCTCATGTAAAGGATGTGAATTGGTATGGTAAATATCATTAAATATGACATGAAACATATCTATTCGCATCCATATACTGGCCTTGTTTCGAGTAACTTTAAACATTATGGGCAAAACAAACGAACATTAAATTGCTCTCTTTTACATTTTTCTTCTACTTCTTCACATAAGCTGTCTCTTCACATGATCACCGCAATTTTACGAGGCACAGGCTGGCACAAGGCATGAAAAGAATCCTGGCATCTTCTTCTACATTGGCAAAAGAGAAAACCAAACTTTAAAAAATATATATACATATATTTGTCAAATTTAAAGAACTACCCGGCTCAGTCTTAACAGTAAAGAACAAAATTTTCAACGCGTGTTTCAGGTTTCACAATGACATGAGTGCTAGTGGAAGTAAACAAATCTTGGTTACATTTTCAGTGATGTGGACCCTTTAGGTGCACTAAACCAATGTTGTTGTTTGACACGGATCTACCCAAGCTGTTGCTACCAACTTTCAACCTCAGTTGAAAATTCTGAGTTATTCAATTCAACAACTCGTTTAGTGGATCACACACCATACCTAACATACCCAGATTGTCAAAAAAAGAAATTTAAATATATGTCTTGTCCATATCTTATTCTATTGAATTTTGACATGCCAATTACGATTTTCATTTCATTTTATAAACCTCATTTGTCCATTAACTCCCTTAGAAGTCAAAGAGAGTGGCACAAGCATATTACTAAACCTACTCACATTCTAATATTAAATACTCCAAATTAATTATTCTTAATACTTTCAATTTTTTTTAGTTTATTATATTTGTGAGATTTTGAACTTTAACGCATGCTACTCTTTCAACTTAAAAATTGACCATTTTAATTCCTAATTTATTAAAAATATAATTTAGGATACTTTTTATTTAATTAACAAGTTTAAATAGTTTTATTTTAATTTACACAGAAATTATTTTGTCGTTTCGAAAAATGTATGTAAATTTTATTTTGAGAAAATTCAAGTTTGTAAATTGATAATTCAAACTGATAAAAATAATTAAGTACGCGAAGTTGCATATGTTTAGGCCTAATATTTTGTATTAGGAGAAAGACAGCTAACTACACAGAATGGAGGAGAAAGAACTTACCCGCTTGGAAGAGCGAAGGAGCTCAGGTGGAATTTTGTAGAGATCTTCATCAACAGCTTTAGAAGGTCGAGGAACATGGAAATTCTGACGATGATGATTGAGACCGTTAACGTTCTTTTTAGTATCATTGGAGAGATTAGAGTATTGTTTCCTTGGAGGTTCAGTCACGTCACACACTTTGCCATGTTTTTTCTGCTCCTTCACATGTGCAGGAGGAGGACCTGGAGGGACTCTATTCCTCTCTCTGCTCACCCTTGTCGCCTGCAACCCCATTACCACCGAACAATATATATATATATTACATTCTTGGTTTTTTTTTTACCCACCAAACAATTTCAAACCATCATCGCTACTATCATTATGTTATGCTTTTCAACATCATCATTGACATCAAAGTCTGTCGTTAGCCTCCTAATCTAATTATTACCACTTATTGCTCACTACTAATTGTTTTTTAAAAAAAAAAAAAAACTTTCGTAACAAATAAAATTAGTTATCTAGAGATTTTATCAAGTGGTTCTGTCTCAAACTAAATTAATTAAATTTTAATAAATTTTAATAAATTTTAAATACTAATAATTTACGAAAAAAATAACTTTTTTCTTTTATCAATTAGTCTATGCAATAGATAAAAATAAATAAAAACCTTTTACAGCCAATGAATAAATGAAAAAGAAAAGTGCAGATTGACTATTGCTACTGAGATTTATCACTATTTGACACACAAAGACAAATTGTTTGAAAAAATATGCAAAGAGATCTAATCCTGTTCACATTTACCTATTCATATTCAGATGAATTAAAGAACAAAAAGGAGAGGAGACTAAAGGAATGGAGCTGATGTATAACCTTTCTTGGAGGACCAAGATCACGAGAAGGTTTCTTGAAATCAGCTGCATATAGATCACCACCACCACTTCCACGCATGTGCTGATGATCACATTCACCAGAGGAACTGTATCGAATCAAACCAGCTTGTCTTGCACTCTCAAAATACTGAGTTATTGGCATCTCATTTGCATGCTCCCAATCTCCAAATGCTGGAATTTGCCCACTCCTTTTCCACTCCTAATATAAGCCATACACATATCATCATCAATAACAAAATCAATTACTTACCCAACTCAAATAATTACAAAAAAAAAAAAATAGAATTATACATCTATATATTCTCAAGAATTGCAGCAGCTGCTGCTGCTTTTTTTCATTTCAAGAACTATTTCTTGAAAACCCAATTAAAGAAAAACAGTTGAGAAATGGGAAAAGAGAGGCTTACTTACCTCCATGTTGTGGGAGCAACAGAGGAATAAGCCAAGACCAAGCCAAGAAAAGAAGTAACTCCAAAAGCAAAGAGTTAAAACAAAACAGAAAAGACTGGAGAGGTATTGTCTTAAAAAAAAAAGAGCAAAAAGGGTTGAAAAGGAAATTATATGGGGATTCTCAAGAAACAACTCTTTGCCACAGAGCAGAATTTGCAGAGCAAGAATCTAAAGAAAGATACATTTCCCAGTTCTTTAAAGCAAAACACAGTAACAGTACATACAGAAAAAGAAAAGGAAAAAAAATAGAGAGAGAGAGAGAGAGAGAGATAACAACAGAGAAAAGAGGGGCCGCTTTTCTTGAACTCTATATTCTACTACACTGATCTAATCCCATTTCCAATATAAGGCAGGAGTTGAAAGTGCATTATATATATATATACATGTGTGTGTGTGGAGAAGCTTTTTTCTTCAGCTTTCTTGGGCTTAATTGACGCTGGAGACAGACAGGACTCAGAAGATGGGATGGGACCGTTTGATTATTTTTTAACTGTGAAAAGTAAATGGCCAAAACAGATAAAAAGTAGATTTTTTTTTCTTTTATTAGGTGTCTACAAAATTCTCAAGAAAATCTTGAAATTTGCTTAATTTTGGCACTCTTATCCCTGCCCAACTGCAACTTGTAATGTTCAGTGTCTACACTGCTCCATGCTTTAAGACACTTTTCTATTTTCCAACAAACTTATTCTGGAGTATACTTTTTTTATATACATCATTTATGATTACTGGGGTACAATAAGTTCAAATTTATAAATTATACAGTAAAAATTACCCTTTTTCTTACAATTTATTCACTGTAATATTTTTTTTATTTGTTGATTAAAATAATTTTATAAAATTAAAACAAATAACTATAGCCTTTACAATAAGGAAAAAATAATTGCAAATGATACTTAAACAGGTACATAAGTGTATTAAATACTTTTTTTTCCCATGAAACTAATTTTCATTTTCATTTTGTATTTGGCAACGGATACTATTTTTAAAAGTTTTAAATTGATGAAAATTTAAATATGAAATTTCTTACTGTAAAACATCTTTATACAAAAAATTTAGTGAAATTTTATAGCACTTAATTAACCCTTTAAATTAAGTATTCTAAATTTTAGTCTCAATATTAGTGTTCTAAACATGTGTTTATGCGTTCTCAAAGACTTGATCTAATTGTTTCTAAATTCTTCTCCATGTACTATTTAAAAAAAAAAAAATTGTTCCCCTCTTCCATTAAACTAGTACTTCACTTACAATTTATGTAATATATAAATAATAATAATAATAATAATAACTCACACTAGCGACAAGTTATTTACCCAACTTTGAAAAGAAAGAGGGGCCTATAAGTAAACCTTTTATTTATTTATGTTTTTTTTTTCCCGAACAAAGTAAACCTTTTATTATTAATAATATTTTTTTTTTTATCCTTGCGTGACTTGAATGGTGCATGCAATTTTGGTTTGAACATTAAATTCAAGGCAGAATTTGACTTTAAGTTTTAGGTAATAATTAAAAAGAAAGAAACAATGCCCTTCCATGACATGCCAAAGAGACTTTGAGCTTTGAAGCCGTCTCTAACCGGCAATTGGATGCCTTAATAGAGACGTTAGTCCTAGCTTTAAAAAAATATAATATATATATATATAAACTCAATTTTAATCAACT
This sequence comes from Mallotus nudiflorus, assembly GCA_947683625.1. Lineage (NCBI taxonomy): Eukaryota > Viridiplantae > Streptophyta > Magnoliopsida > Malpighiales > Euphorbiaceae > Mallotus > Mallotus nudiflorus. Next base: position 1,631,367 of record CANTUR010000325.1, read on the forward strand.
GTATGATAATAATAATTACTTTCTTTTAAAATTTATAATGATAGTAATCGAATTTTATATTAATTAATTTAGCTTTTTTATTATATATGTTGAGTATATTTTTTATGCTATTAAGAAAATAAAATTATTTTTATGAGAATATAAAATTATCATCAATAAAAGTTTTCTTGGTTCTTTTCAAAAAGGAAAAAAAAAAAAGAAGGTTTTCTTAGTTCTTATAGCATTCAGTGATGTTCCATTAATTGCTAGTTTCACATTAATTAATAACATTCCCCAATTCATTCATTAAGCACACATGTTCTTAATGACAGAATTTCTCTTAACTATTGCATATTTTTAAGTTAATTTTGGAATATTAAGACACTACATATATTTTAAAAAATAATCACTAAATAACTTTTGAACTCATTTAATTTTTTATATGATGTGATGTTTACATAAATTTTATTCATATATATATATATATATATTTGTTCGGAAAAACTAAATTAAACATAGTTATCATTTAAATTTATAATTTTTTTAACCATTAATATTCATACTCTATTAGACTCTAATCAACTCTATTCAATCTTGACAAGATCATGAGTATAATAAATATTTTTTAAAAATTTATTTAATATAATTTTATATAACACAATTCGAATTTAAAACGTTACTTAAATAAGAATAACTCCTACTATATTAAATAAAATTTAACACAATCACCTTCAACTATTAAATATGTAGAAAACATTAAAAATAAAATAAATTAACTTAATTTTTAGAGTAATTTGCCATCCCTTAAATTTTGTCTAAATTAGATTTCGAAAAGTTAACTACTTCATTCTCCAATTTTAACACTATAAACTATTTTTCCTTTACCATAAAAAAAAAACGCTGTTAATTAATGTAAAATGACATATTTATCCTTATTTTTTTAACAGATCTTTACTCTCATTATATCATTCATGTTATGAATTTTATACCAATAATTATATTTTTTTTACATTTTTAATATTTGTATTTTTAATTATTTTTAAAAAATATTTATATTTTATTTATATTATCAATAAATATTAATAAAAATGTATAATAAAATATTTTAAACACCAATAATTAATAATTAATAAAATTATTTATCAAATTTGAGTGAAAATCTACAAATTTAATTGAACAAATTCAAACAAAATCAAAACTCATAAATTAAAATTATTACAAATTAAAGAAAAGAACTCTTCAAATCTTTCACCATAATCTCCACTAGCATTCTTGAGCTACCCTTGCCGCCACACCTATGTTTTTCTTTTTTATACTTTTATCACAATCATCATCGTCATCATCACCACCTATGTTCTTCTTCTCTTTACTTCTCGTTACCATCAATTTCGTTGTTGTCGTTGTTGTTATTGCCCATTGTTGGGACAGATTGGTGGCGGTGGGGATGGATTTATGACAGACATATGTGGTGGCGGTAGAACGGTGGTGGTAGTGTTGGATTTGTGACAGTGTCGGTGGCGGGCTGGCGGCAATGGATGGCATGAGTGGGTATGGAAGAGATTCACGTGTGAAAGAGAGGGTATGGGCCACAGGGTCAAGGAGTTAGATGGTATTTTTTTCTCTTAAAAATTTACAATTTAGTCATCAAACAATTATTTACATATTAATTAGTCCAAATTCTTAATAAATTAAGGATGATTTTGAAATCTTATATAATTATTAATATTTTGACTATTATTTATTCTTTTGACTAATATTAGTATATTTTCAAAAATTTTAACGGAAGAAAAAAATATTAACGAATTAAATTTTATAAGCATTTAATTTATTTTTGAAAATGGAGAAATAGAACAATAAGTCATGACAAACCTCAAAAAACGTTAGTAAATTACTCTAAATTTTTTCTAAAATTTCTCTATCTATTTGTCGATATAGTAGTCCCTTTTGCTCAATCTATCGGTTGAGATCAAAGCCCTTGTTATGACCGATGATCTACATCAGAACTTCAATTATAGTGCATCGAAAGAAATTCATTAGTATATGGTAATTTTTATTTATAATATTTAACTTTTAACGAAAATTTCACTATAATAATTTATTTTTTTTATCATATAAAATTTCTGAACTAACTTAATTAGACACTCAAAAGAAATTCAATAATATATGCTTGATTTTTTATTTATTTTAAATTATAAAATATTTTTATTTTAAAAATAGTTAATTTACAAACACTTCCTTTTTTAACAACATAATTGACTAATAGTTTGAAATTAAAATTTGCCGTTCTCCTCCTCAAAAGAAAAAAATAAAAAATAAAAAGTCCTTCTATTGCCCCCACTATTATTCTATTCAAACGCAGGGACAAAATATCAGTTAAGAGCATTTATGGACCAACAATGAATTACCTGATTTTCTGTCAAAGCTGTTATGATTGCAGAAGGCTTACAATACAATTAGCTGCAAGTTTTTGATTGAGAAATGCCAATTACCGCACGCAAAACTTTGACTAATTTCATGAAATCAGCTTCCAATTTTAGTCGAGTTTCCATTTGAAAATTCCTGCTTTGATTCATCCAGCATGTTAAATGAGAGTTTACTTGAGTTTGGTACGTTAATTAGCGATTAAAAGTCATGGAAAGTATTTTTTATTGGTAGATAATAAGGGGTGAAATCTGAATTTAAATTCATATTACTTTTTTTTTTTAAAAAAATTACAATCTAATAGTTTAATTTGAACAATAATTAAGCTTCTTGATTAATTTTTTTAAAAAATATTTTTTTTGAAAATTATTATATAGATTAATAAATGAAAATGTGAGGGTGTAAACTTAAACCCATTTTAAGAGTTTGCGCTTGTTTAGCATGATTTGTTTAGTACGATAGCATTCTAAATGAACATAAAGTCTTAGTAGTTTAGGATTTGATCCTACTCCACCCAAAAAAACTAATACATTAACGCTATAATCATTTTATCTTTGTTTAAAAAGAAAAAAATAACTCATTTTAAAAACATATAAAATTAATTCAATTAAAGGCAAAATAATGATTAATAATTTTTGAAATTCTAACATAAATATTATAATTTGTAATTTTTAAAAATTTTACTTATTGTATACTCTAAGTTTATCATTAATTAATACTCAATATAATGAGCACGGTCATACATGCTATAGCATTCAATGGATGCTTAATCTTGTGAAATCATTCTCTTGATCACGCCATAGTCAAAAGTAAAATTTAATCATACATTATAGAAAGAAAAAAGGGCAGCACAGAAGACTCACTTGGTATTGTCAATGGATTTACCACTTCAAGTGAAATTAGGGTACTCTTCAAATGATATATTGAAATTATTATAAATAATATATTTACTTTTCTTATTATTGTTAAGGGTCTTTTTTTCCTAATTAATGAGAATTTGATTCTTATAAAGAATATTATAAAAATTTATTATTAAATACATTAAGTAGGTGAAAAAATTACACTTTTAAAATTAGAACATCATTAATAAGTGAAATTAATTTTTATCTAATTTAAGAAAGAAATAATCTTTTTATTATATAGTTTATCAATGATAAAAAATTTAATTAATATACAAATTAGTCAGAAAAAACTTTATAACTTCAATCAAAACAAAGTTCCAATAACTTTATAACTTTATCAAGCGGTAATTATAATACATAATCGTTGATTAATGGACCTAACATGTGACCCGCCGGTACCTAGTAGGATTAGTTGATAGAAATTATTTTTACTTAAAAGAGTTTTACAATTATAGTATATATCATGATATTAAATTAATTATTAAAATTTTTTTATTATTTTTATAGTTCTATTTATATTAGATCAAATTAATGAAAATTTTATTAATTTCAATTTATCAATTGCTTTCGCTTTTGATATCTCTTCGTAGAATTTAAGATTTTTTTCTGTACATATGAAATTCTAATTTTTTCTATCCCACTCAAGTAAATTAGTTTTGAGAATATAGATGGAATTTTTATTTTTACGACACAAAATGAATTTAATTGGCTGTTTTTATTTTCTTTCTTTTTTCCTTTTGAAAGCTCTATTGGAATAAAAAAAATGTTCTATGACATCCAATCACTCGGAACTAAGTGATCCTCGGTTAACTAGGACGACCCCGAAAACTCATTCAATGAATCTTCTTTCAGTCACCACACGGTTGAATCCTACTCCATATTTACCAACAATGGAATGGGTAGTGGTCAATCAGCGGGACATTCAAAGAGGCTATGCACCTTCATTGAATGTTAATGAAAGCAAGCCCTTTCATCTTAATCTTATCTACTGAAAAGGGAGCCGAGACTAATGTCATGAATTGGAAGAGGCAGCCGACGCTGGTGTAGGCACACAATAATCAATTGATCATAGAATTCCAGTTTAGAAAAATTTTCTTTGACCTGACTTAACCACACTAAAATTTATTCAGTCTAATTGGAAGAGTGCTATTGAATTAGGGCTTTAAAGACAGAAAAAAAAAATTAATTAATAGATAAACCAATCGAAAATAACTTTATAACTTGAATCAAAACAAAGTTCCAATAAATGGCATGGAATAGCATCCCAAGTTCAATTGAATATTTTATTATAAATTAATTAGGATGAGCTAAAAGAATGTTTTTCTTCTATCCCATTCACCACAAGGCAAAGTCATCATCAAAACATCATGAAAAATCTTCAGTTGGGAGATGAGAACTAATTCTAGTTTCTGCCAGGTGAGAAAACACATGCAAAAATAGCAACAAAATGCATGAAAGCTGAGACAACATTCATGTGCATACATAAGTGAAGAAATAAAAAAAAAAAAAGAAAAGAAAACTGAGAAAAAGACCTACCAAATGGATAAAAAAAAAATCAAGAAATGAGAGTTGATGATGCAATGCAAATTTTCAACTGGGTTGTTGCCTCGTGGAGTGATATATGCTGATCTAAGTTTTGACTTGTAACACCAACAAAAACAAGTTTGGGATTTTGTGCAAAAATGCCCAAAGTGACCCACCAACTGTTCATATTATTCTTATGCATAAAATAGTGTAATATAGGGTTATAGAGATGTGAATGAATGATGGGTTCCAGATTGAATAAAATAAAGAAGAAGCAAGAAAACAAATTGCAGCTTTGACAAAATGATGCAACAAAGTCAAGATTTACTTGATAGCTTGCGAACTGAATTCTCACTTCTGACTTCTGTTGGCCTTGCAACGATGGCAGCACGCCCCACACACACCCTCCCAACTTTATATAATAAGCAACCTCAAAGATTTCTTCACGTGACCATGTTCTCACCTAGATATGGCAGGAAATTAATAATAATAATAATAATAGTAATGATTTTTACAATAATACATATATTGCATACTATATAACATCAAAAATTAAACATTTAAATAATAAATGAGTTTAATAACTTAATGTTATGGGAGAAGAGTAGCGTTTGGATTCTTAACTTTTTGACACAGATATTAGCTATTTAAAGTTTATAAATGGGCAAAAAAATAAAAAATTTATTGAAAAAATATATTGAATCTCACATATGTAAGCATTTTATGGTACATTGAATGATAAATGAATTTTTTTTAAATAATAAATATGAATTTAGGGTGCGTTTGGTATAAGATTTTTAATCGGAATAAGAACGAAAATGGAGGGGAATGAAAATGAATATTTATATTTATTGTTTGGTTCGCTATGTAATCAGAATCAAAATTTAATTTCTTTTTACTTTTTTAGAAAATTTTAATTTATTTTTAAGTTTCCATTAAAAGTAATGGAATTGAAACGCTATTTATTTTTTCATAATGTTTTATATTTTTAAAAAATATTGAAATAAAAAATAATTAAAAAATAAAATAAAATAAAAATTAATTTTTAAATATTTTTAATTGATTGATTGCCTAGGATAACTCCATAATTTTTTTAAAATTAATTGATTGTCTAGATTTTTATAAAAATATTTCAAAAAACTTCTTCCATTTTTTTTAAAAAGAATTACACCTTTAAATTTTTTTCAAAAATATTACAAATTTTTTTAAAAATACTATAACCTACTAATTTTTTTTTTTTACAAATATCACAAAGCAAATTGAAGAAAAGAAAAAAAAAAAAACACAACAACTAAAACCTACAACAAAAAAAGAAAAAAAAAAAAGGCAACAACTAAAACTTATATTCTTTTTCTTCAACTAAAAATCAAATTTTTATCATCTTAATTGTTACAAATTCATTTTTTTCTACCCATAAATGACATTAATTTCTTTTTTGTTAATGAAATTTAGTTCCAAAATATATGAAAATGTTAGCACCAATCAATTTCAAATCACCATTGAAGAAACAAATTTAAAGAGAAGAAAAGCAAAAAATGAACAAGAAAACATAAAAACATTATATGCAAAAACAATGAGTCGATAAAATGCAATCATTAATTCTCATCTTCCATTACATTCAAATGTATTTCTTCCTAAAATAAAATTCGAGAATCATAATTTGATATCCATTGTAATAAAAGAAACTACAAATCGTTTTCAATAGTTAGAAATTAGTATATGATGTTGTTTGTGTCACTATATATAGGAAACATGTATTATTGATATTAGCTTCTGAAACAAAAATATGTGTCAATCGATTTTCAAACTTACCCAAAAAAAAATAGTACATGTTTTATTAATATTGTCTATAAACTGTATATTTTTCTCTTCAAATCAATAATATTTGCATTATATGAAATCAAGTAATTACATATATAATTTAATTTTACAGAAATGGACAAAATATTAATTTTCATTTAATACAATGCACAATGGACAGAGAATTTCGACCTCAAAAATTTTGAAGTGACCATCTCAAACCAATTGAAAAAAAAGCGATGAAGCCACATAATACAATCTTGTCATTCTTAATTAGTTCATTCAATTTATAATATTATTCAGTTTGATTATAACTTTTTGACAATACAAAGGTACTTCATAAATTATTAAAGAAAAACAATATGATTGTCGTTTCGTTTATATATCTTATATTTTTAGAACATATGCTTCTTACGCAAGCATTACTTCTGCATTATTTTTTACAAGAAACATCTCACTTTCTATTTGTTTCATATTTATATGTATATTTGGTACATTTTTAGGTTATACAACGTTTAAAAAACTGTTTTAAATAAGTAATTCTATAATCTCATAAAGCAAAAGAAAATTTAAAATTTTTAATACATGAACGATATTTTATATATGAATCATATAAGTCAGGTATATTTTCTGTTTATGAAACAATTTAAATATTTATGGTATTTTTGTCACTTTCTATTTGTTTCATATTTATATGTATATTTGGTACATTTTTAGGTTATACAACGTTTAAAAAATTGTTTTAAATAAGTAATTCTATAATCTCATAAAGCAAAAGAAAATTTAAAATTTTTAATACATGAACGATATTTTATATATGAATCATATAAGTCAGGTATATTTTCTGTTTATGAAACAATTTAAATATTTATGGTATTTTTGTAAAATTATTTTTAAAAAATAGGTAAATGGTATAATTTCCTTAAAAGAAGAGATGCATAATTATGATTCAATCCGGGGCTTGCTAGAGTGTTTGGACATGGTATTTTCACCTTCGGTTTTGCAGGTTGAAAGTAGACAAAGCAACAAACATTTCAGGTCCATCTATGTTGGATCTTTGGGCTTGAGACTTCGCACCATATGAGCTTCAACGTCTTCCTTTTTAGCTACAGTTTTTCTCTTTTTTGAACTGTTTTAGCTACAGTTTTGGGCCGGATAAATGCCCACAAAAAAATTATACTTTAATGAGCTTTTAATGATGGTGAAAGTGTTTACTAATTGTTAAAAAAAAATTATTTCATAAATATCCCAGAAGATAAACAATAAAAATATCCCAAATTTTTTAAAATTATATATGTATCCCTTCATCAATTTTAATTATGTGAATGCCTCCTTTCTCAGTAGCAACTGTGCCTTCTTCATCATCGTTTTGTTTATTTTTTTTTTGGTTTTATATTTCTCATATCAACTCAAATCCTATCTCAAATTCCTCATCCCTTTCACTCCTGCTACTCACCCCTAAACACATACTCACTTCTTTAAAGAAGCCAGAGAGATAAAAAGAACTAACTCATTTAGTGGCCTCCTAAGTCTATTCTTAAATTGTCTTAACTCGTCTTTGATTCCATCAGTCGACTTTCATGCTTGCTTTGACCTTTGCCTCCGCCCCCATCTCCACTAAGTACACTGGATTTTCTTTTTACAGTTTTCTTTTTATTTGTCATCTGTATGCTTTGTTCTTTTCTTTTTAATGGGTTGAATGGGTAACTTTAGCCAAATATTGGTAAATTAATCTCAATTTGGCGAGTCTACGCTAGCTTAAATTTGTTATTGTCCATGCACTCAAGTGAAGATAGAAATTATGGGAAGAGTGTCGAAGGAAGAATGAAATCTATTGTGTTGAGACTGATTAAATTAATTTAATCACCTGGACATAAAACTCTTCTTCTGATCTGTATCAGGCGTGTATGGGAAAATGCAACAACCCAAATGTTCAACAATTGCAAACATTTAGAAATAATCACTTTGAGTAGAGCGGACAAAATACGGGTACTGCAATGTAAAAAGATGTAATATCCCGAGTTTTTAAAATATTTTTATACTGCATCGGGATATACAGTGTTAATAATTTTGTATATGATTATGATATTTTATGAGTTTGATATTTATTTAAAGCTTATTTTAATTATTTTATGTTATTTTAAGTACTTTACGTAAAAAATTTTCGGGACTTACACTTTCGGGGAAATTGACACGTAAATAATTTAATATTAATTATTTTAAATAAATTCACGCATTTGCATGAACTCATATATATTTTTAAAGTGCTAAAATAAAGAGTATATATGTGTATATATTTAAATTAAATCAGGGTTTAATTAATTACCCTAATTTTTTTTATTATTTATTATTTAGTTTTAATATTATTTAATTATTTTTTAGTGTAAAAAATTATTAATATATTAAATTATATGTGTGTGGAGTATATTTAATGTGTGTGGGAGTTTATATTATTATAATATATAGTGTGATTATATATATACATATATATACATAATATATAGTTTAAAAGAATCAAACTTTGCCAAATTACCAAATTGCCCCTCCCTCCTCCTTATTCTTCCCCGACGCCCTACCCTCACTGTGCCTCTTGGTTTGGCACGCCAGACCGCCCTTCATTGCCACCAGCTGCCACCAACCTCCTCCCCCCTCCTTCCTCTTCCTCTCTGACGTGATCAGGTCGCTGCGCTGGAACACCCGGAATTTGCTGTGGCAGCGTGTGAAGCTCTTCACTGCCGATCACGATTCCGACCACCATTTCGTGCACCGCCGGTGTCCATCGATTCCCTAAGCTCCGATGGTCCCTATTCTAAGCTTCTTTTGGCCGAAAAATGGGTGGTTGTTGAGGTTTGAGCTTGATCTTCATTTCGGTCAACTTGAGTTTTTGATTTTTTTTTAGCTTTAATTTGATTGATTCATGAAAATTCCTTCAAAAATTTTACTCCCCTTAGATTAATCTTCATGTGTGAATTTTTGTAGAATTTTTGGAATTTATTTTGATTTTTGGGTATTTTTTATTATTGTTTTCTAATTTTTGAAAATTAATTAATTAAATTATGAAATTGTGTTTTATGGTAAATATAGGTGTTTAAATGAATTATATAAATTTATTTGGAATTTTTGTGAATTTTTATGTATTTATTTTGAATTTATATAGTTTATGTAATTTTAGAAAAATAGGGTTAATTATGTGTTTAATTGAAATTAATTAGTTAATTGAGTTTATTTAGTGATATTATTGAAAAATATGTTGATAAAATTAATTTTGTGCAATTATATTATTTTTGGTGAATTTTTGAATTAATTTTAGTATATTTATATATATGAGGGTATTTTGGTAATTTTACCCTAAATTGGCTAAAAATGTAATTAAATTGGTTTTAATAGTTATTTAGGGTATAAAAATGATTTCTACAAATTATTTAGTATTTTTAACTAATTAAAACTATTTTTTGTAAATTATTTTTAATTATATATATAATATACGATTTTTCTAATAAAATGAGTTTTTATCGATTTTTACTGTGTTTTAGGGTTAATTACGTAATTTTTACTTATAAAATGTATTTTTGGTATATAAGGGTATTTTTGATATTTTTGTATATACTCTGTGAATTGTGGACCTCGGTCGGTGATTTGTAGTTTAGGCTCGACTGAGGGATTGTGGTTGTAATTCTGTATCTATTTTTTGAAGTGTGTTTCTTTGCAGGGTTGGCTCTACTCTTTGAGTAGAGAGATGTCCATTTTACAGGAGAGGTTTTGTTGAATTTTCGATAGAATTCTCGTAAAACATGATATCCGATCGAATTCTCATTTTTAATTCTGTCTTTAGTATTCTATATCGAGTCTTTAGAACTTCTGTTAGATTTATTCTGATTCCTATCATTATTTGTTTATTTAGTTACGCCGAGGCCTAGTGGACCAGACCCATCGGATCCATCTCGAGAAGCGCAATAATTATGAGTTACTATTCTATGTATATATTCTCTAGGGTGCATGATTTTAGAAATCTATGTTTTATTTTGACTAAAAATGCATAATGGTATTAATTAGTTCTTGAGTTTATTTTAGTTTACTTTTGGTTTATTTTTGGTATATTTTAAACTATATGCATGTTTTATTAACGAATTATGTTTAAAATATTTTCAAATACATTTTGTCACGACCCAAAACAAGGGTCATGACCGGCGCTAAGGAACGGGAATTCTTTCGAATTCGGAACCCGTAGCAAGCCTAAAAATAAAATAAAACATGCAATAATAATAATAACAATATCAAATGCAACGGAAATGAAAATCATAAATATCACAATAGTATTTTCACCAACTGGATTTAAGTCAAATCTCATCTCATATATAAAAAAATCTTTAAATACAATTCCAGTTCAAATATAATACAATATCTCACATAAATAAAATACATAAAATCCCACAATTAATTTACAACTACTGCAGTGTCTAGATTATAAAAATAAGACTCAAGTAAGCAGTTTACACAAAGAAGCCGGGGCAGAAGAAATTCGGTGTACAGACATGCTACTGAGGTATGAAGATGTTGACTCTCTTGAAAAATAGTCAACGGAGGGGAGTCAGACCTCACTGAGTGAATTACTATAATATATATACATGCATACTAAATGACAATGCATACAATCAACAGTATATATCTAATATGTATATATACAGGCAATACACACAGATGCAGTAAAATCATTTTTATATATTTTATTGAAAATCAAAGTTTATGAAGGATTAAATAGAACCCTATGATATCGAAACCTCAATCAGTGTTAGACAACACTCTAGCCATACCGGCTCACTTAATCCAAATATATCCACTTAATCCATTTAGACAGTAGACTGGCCCCGAGACACTAAGTCAACCGAGCTCCAGCAGTCTGACTGCCAGTGTGATTGGCCCCGAGACACTTGGTCAACTGAGCTCCAGCAATCACACCTCCAAACCATATCTCACACATCAAATAATCATATTCAATCAATATCCATAAATAGTTAGTAGTATAGCCTAAATGCTATAAGCGTACCGGTACGTACTAGGTCCTAGTGCTGCTCACTAGGTAGCACGTTCTATCGATATCATTCATTAATAAATATAAAACATCCATTCACAAATAAATGATGCATGAATTTAAATAAAATAACAATATAAACCATAGATATACTGAAAATATACCAAAAGTAAACCAGGTATATTTCGAGTATATATACGTCAAATAAATCCAATCAAATTATAAAGTAAGCTAGAAATATATTTAGAAACATTTTAAATATATTTTATTTACAAAACATGCATATAATTTAATATATACCAAAAATAAACCAAAAATATACTTAAATACAAATCACACTATCTATGCATTTTAATCAAAATAAAACATATATTTCCAAATCATGCATCCTAAGCATATATATATAAAATAGTAACTCACACTAGTGCGCTTCACGAGATGGGTCCGACGGGCCTGGTCCACTAGCCCTCGGTCTCGGCGCAACTAAACAAACAATAAATAACCGACATTAGAATAAACCTAATAGAAAATCCTAGAATTCGATCTAGAGTATTAAACACAGAATTGAGATTAGGGTTCGACCGGATATCACGTTTTACGAGAATTCTACCAAAAATTCGGCAGAACCTCCCCTGTAAAACGGATATCTCTCTACTCAAAGAGTAGAGCCGACCCTGTAAAGAAACACACTTCGAAAAACAAGCTCAACACTCAACCACAACCCCTCAGTCGGACTTCAAACTACAGTCTACCGACCGGGGTCCACAAACACGGAATAATTTCAGAAATACCAAAAATACCCTTATAACATAGAAATCCATTTTATAAGTAGAAATTACATAATTAACCTTAAAACACTGTAAAAACCGATAAAAACTCATTTTATTAAAAAAATCGTATATTATATATATAATTGAAAATAATTCACGAAAAATAATTTTAATTAGTTAAAAATACCAAATAATTTGTAGAAATCATTTTTATACCTTAAATAACTATTAAAATCAATTAAATTACATTTTTATCCAATTTAGGGTAAAATTACCAAAATACCCCTATATATATATAAATATACTTAAATTACTTCAAAAATTCACTAAAAATAGTATAATTATCCAAAAAATAATTTTCTCAACATATTTATCAATAATATCAATAATTAAACTCAATTAACCAATTAAATTAAATTAAAAACATAATTAACCTAATTTTCCCAAAATTACATAAACTCAAATAATTCAAAATAAATACTTAGAAATTCATAAAAATTCCAAATAAATTCCTATAATTAATTTAAACACCTAATTTAACCATAAAATAAAATTTCATAATTTAAATAATTAATTTCCAAAAATTAGAAAATAATATTAAAATATTCAAAAATATCCAAAAATCCAAATAATCTCCAAAAATTATAAAAAAATTCATACATGTAGATTAAGCTACTAGGATCAACATTTGTGAATGGATATTTCATGAATCAATCAATTCAAAGCTCGAAAAAATCAAAAACCCTAATATGGCCGAAATAGAAAATTCAAAACCTAAGCAAATCAAGACCATTTAAGCTCAAACCAAAGCTAAAATCACACTCATCGGAGCTCAAGGAGAAGAAAGAGACTGGCGGTGTCAAAAATGGTGGCCGAAAGAGGAAGAACGACATAAAGCTCGAGTTTCGGTAACTCAAGCTATTTCCGGCCAAACTCGATAGGAAAGGGAGCTGCTGGCGGTGGGGAATGGCTGAGGACGAAGGTGGCAAGCCGAGAGGCACACTGAACGGCGATGAACGGAAGTTACAGACGACGAAGGTGAGGGTCGCGTCCGGAGAAGAAGAAGAGAAGGGAGGGGTAGTTTCGTAATTATTCCAAACTTTATTTTTTTTGTTTATATTAAGTGTATATATGTATATATATATACTTTATACTATATATTAAAATAATATTAAATTACACACATTAAATATACACCGCACACTTAATATTTAATATTTTAAAATTTAATATTAATTAAAAATAATTAAATAACAATAAAATAATTAATTAATTAGTAAAATATTAGGGTAATATATTAAACCCTAATAAATAAATATTTACACGCATAGGCTTTATTTAGTATTTTAAAAATACGTATGAGTTCATGCAAGTCCAAAAATATATTTAATATAATTAATAATAAATTATTTACGTGAAAATTTCCCCGAAAATAAAAGTTCGGGATAATTTTACGTAAAATACTGTAAATAAGACACAATAATTAAAATAGGTTTTAAACACATATCAACTCGTAAAAACATTATAATATATATACAAAATTTATTAACATTGCATATCCCGGTACAGTGTTAAAATATTTAAAAACACGGGATATTACACATTTCTAGTTTATTTTGTAATTAATTGGATTTATTTGACGTATACATACTCGAAATATACCTGGTTTACTTTTGGTATATTTCTAGTCTATATATGGTTATTTTTGCTATTATATTTAAATTCATGCATCATTTATTTTTATGAATGTATGTTTTATATTTCAATGAAGAATATCAATAGAACGTGCTACCTAGTGGGCAACACTTGGATCGAGTACGTACCGGTACGCCGATAGCATTTAGGTTATATTACTAACCATTTGTGGATATTGATTGGATATGATTATTTGATGTGTGAGATAGGATTTGGGAGTATGATTGTTGGAGCTCGATTAAACAAGTGTCTCGGGGCCAATCACACCGACAGTTAGACTGTTGGAGCTAGGTTGACTTAATGTCTCGGGGCCAGTCTACTGTCTAAATGGAATAAGTGAATATATTTGGAATAAGTGAATAAGTGAATATATTTGGAATAAGTGAGCCTGTATGGCTAGAGTGTTGTCTAACACTGTTTTGAGGTTGCGATTTTCTAGGGTTCTATTTGATCCTTCATAAACAGTAATTTTCAGTAAAATATATAAAAATGATTTTATTGCATCTGTGTGTATTTGCCTGTATATATATTTATATATATACTATTGATTGTATGCATTGTCATTTAATATGCATGTATACATATTATAGTAATTCACTCAGTGAGGTCTGACTTCCCTCCGTTGACTATTTTTCAAGAGAGTCATCTTCATCAGACCTCAATAGCAGACCTGTACGCCGGATTTCTTCCGCTCTGACTTTTTTATGTAAATTGCTTACCTGAGTTATATTTTTATAATCTAGACACTACAGTAGTTATGGTCAATTGTGAGATTATAGTATTATATTTATAAGAGACATGTACTTTAAATATTTAAACTGAAACTTGTATTAAAAGATTCATTTATATGAGATGAGGATTTGATAATATTTCATTTTGTGGAAATATTATTTTGATATTTATGATTTTATTCCACTGCATAATATTTTACTTAATTGTGTTGTTATTATTACTATTGCAATTAGAAAGAATTTCCGTTCCCTAGTGCCGGTCATGGTCCCTGTTTTGGGTCGTGACAAAAGAGTAGGATTTTTTGCTCCAAATGATAAAAGTGGCACATGAAGTTCATTAACTACAGTGTAAGGATTTCTTTGCAATTTATTATGTTAAGGTCATTTTCCTTACCTAAGTAGCACATCTTCCTTTGATGATCATTCTCGTCGGATGCCTTTGATCGATATGACCAAGCTAGTTAACCCTAATTCATAAGCTTCAAAGCTTCAAAACCTTCACTTTGCTTACAAGGAATGGGGTTTGTTTTAGGTACCTTAATTAATACAACTTTTTTCCCCTTATTTTGAACTGAAAAGTACAATTTAATTAGTAGTTCTTGAGATCATTTCCTAATCCAAGGTCAGTAATCTCTCTATTAGAGCTAGTTGTTTATTAACTTTCTTGTTTGGAATATTTGAAAATCATGTTGAAAGGAGAATAAATAGATTAATAAAGATAAAACTTGAAATTGGAATAGCTGAATTTCAAATGGCAGGTAGAGAGAATCAAACTATAACAATATAAGCCTTTAATTAAGAGTTTCTTGTAATAATGTCCATGATGTTCTTTGTAAATTATGGTAGGAATTTAGGCATTAAAGGATTGTCATTATAGTAGGAGGAGAGATAAGTGTTTGTCATTGACAATATCGATCTTTTACTTTAGGTTTTGTTTTGATATGTACCTTCTAGCATGCTTGGAGTTGGAGTTTGTCCCTAATGTTTTTATATATGGGGATGACAATAGCACGAGTTTCATTGCCTCTTAATCGTGTTGATGATGAGCCTATTTATGTCAATGCAAAATAGTACCATAGAATTCTCAAGAGGAGGCAACCATGTGCAAAGCTAGTGGATGGGGCTTAATCTTTTATCTCCAAAATATCTTTATGTGCACAAAGTACAAACTAATATTCATAAAACTTCATTTATCACAAACTAATGGTTGCCACCACTTTGTTGCTTGTTGAACAAATGTTAAGCCATGACTTTTGATGAATAAAAATAAAGAATAATTAATAATTAAAATTTAAGTAATTCATAAAAATAATCACATTATTTATAATAATAATAATAAAGATTATTATTATTATTATTATTATTATTATTATTATTATTATTATTATTATTATTATTATTATTATTATTATTATTATACGAAAAGTATTTTAAATTGACAAAACCATATACTAAATTATTGTATTAGAAACGTAAAATATAAATAGCCCTATGACTGCTATATTATTATTATTATACATATAAGAAAATTCTAAATAGATAAATATATATATATATATATATATATATATATATATAATAATAAAGAAAAAGTATTTTAAATAGAAAAAGTATTTTAAATTGACAAAAATACATATAATGATGTATGATGCTGCAAATGTATGTATAACTATATATATAATTACAATATTATTATTACTGTTATTGTTGTTGTTGTTGTTGTTGTTGTTGTTCTTTTCTGCATATACAAAACAATATTAGAAACTAAATATAAACCAAAAAGTAACATAAATAAATTACACATAAAAAAAAAATACAATAGCAGCATGCTTAATACTCTGTCCACCATTTAATAATTAAAATATAATCCTTTCAAAATAAATTTAATAATTGAATATTTTTCATTTACTTTGGGTTTATTTTCCGTATATGCAACAATCTCATACACTTTTATTCCACTAATTATATTTTTCATTATCTTTGATTATTATTATTATTATTATTATTATTATTATTATTATTATTATTATTATTATTATTATCTGCATATATAAAACAATATCAAAAACCAAACACAAACCAAAAAGCAATAGAAATAAATCATAAATAAAAAAATTCCACTCAAATCACAAGCGACTTTTATAGCAAAATAAATAACATTGAAAAGATGATTAACGTCATCAAATACAGTCTCTTCACCCTAAAAATAAAACAACACATCAAAAGCAAAATTAGTGTAATATCCCGAGTTTTTAAATAATTTTAAACTGCATCGGGATATGCAGTGTTAATAATTTTAATATATATTTATGATTATTTAATTAGTTGTTATTTATTAAAGTTATTTTAATTATTTTTAATTATTTTAAGTCTTTTACATAAAAATTTTCCCGAGAGTTTTATTTTCGAAAAAATTAAGATGTAAAT
This sequence comes from Mallotus nudiflorus, assembly GCA_947683625.1. NCBI lineage: Eukaryota > Viridiplantae > Streptophyta > Magnoliopsida > Malpighiales > Euphorbiaceae > Mallotus > Mallotus nudiflorus. The sequence continues at coordinate 1,648,645 of CANTUR010000325.1, forward strand.
AAATAAATATTAATTATTTTAGACGGTTTTATGAATTTGTATGAGTCCATGCATGATTTTTAAGTGTCAAATAAAATATATACGTATATATGCATTTAAATTAAATTAGGGTTTATTTTAGTTAAATTATATTATATTATATAGTTTTAATATTAATTAAATGTGTATATATATTATAAAATAGGTGTGTGGTGCATATTTATTGTGCATATAATATTATATATTAAAATAATATAAAAGATAGATATATATATACATATAATATATATACTTAATATAAAGTTTGCCAAATTTACAAGATTGCCATTATCTTCTTCTCCTTCTTCCCGATCGTTTCTTCCCCACCTTCGGCGTCTGCAACTTCATTCCCTTACCTTCATTGCACTTCCCGGCGTGCCACCTTCCCTTCCAGCTTGCTCCGCCGCCCTATGCTTCCATTTCTAGCATTGTTTGGCCGGATTTTCTTCAAGAAGTTGAAAGTGGATGCTAGCTCCGATCACAACCATTCCGGCCACCATTTGGAGTGCCACTAGTCTCAATCTCTTCCTTGAGCTCTGGTGAGTCCATTTCCAAGCCTTGTTTCACTTAATTTGTTCTAGATTTCCCTAGGTTTTGAATTTCCATTTTCGGCCTACTTGTGTTCTTGAATTTTTTTGAGCTTTGATTTTAATGATTCATGCAAACTTCCTTCACAAAATATTGATCCTAGTAGCTCAATCTATATTCTGTAATTTTTGTAGGAATTTTTGGAAATTATTTTGATTTTTGTGAATTTTTTATTATTTTATTAATATTTTCTAATTTTCGTAAATTAATTAATTAAATTATGAAATTGTGATTTATGGTGTTTATAGGTGTTAAAATGCATTTTAAAAATTTATTTTTAATTCTTATGATTTTTGTATAATTAATATGAATTTATTTAATTTATGTGATTTTTAGAAATTAGGTTAATTATGTGTTTTATTGAAATTAATTGGTTAATTGAGTATATTTATTGATATTATTGAATTATATGTTGATAAATTAATTTTTGAGTAATTATATTATTTTTGGTGAATTTTTGAATAATTATAGTGAATTTATATATAGTAGAGGTATTTTGGTAATTTGGCACTAAATTGACTAAAAATATAATTAAATTGATTTTAATAGTTATTTAAGGTATAAAAATGATTTCTACAAATTATTTAGTATTTTTAACTAATTAAAACTATTTTTCGTAAACTATTTTCAAATTATATATAATATACTATTTTTGTAAATAAATGAGTTTTTATCGATTTTTAATATGTTTTTAGGGTTAATTATGTAATTTGGAGTTTTAAAATGTATTTTGGTTAATATTATGAATTTATTGAGAATTATCAATTTTTAATAATATTTTATCAAAATTAGGGTTTATTGTAATTATCGGATAAATAATTATTTTCAGTGTTTTAAATATCTAAATTTCTATATTTTGAGTATTAAAGGGTATTTTTGGCACTTTAAATGAGTTCTGTATTATCTCGTGAATTGTGAACCTCAATCGATAGAATTGTAGTTTGGGAGTCCGACCGAGGGGTTGTATGGTTGTATATTTTTGAAGTGTGTTTTTTGCAGGACTGACTCTACTCTTTGAGTAGAGAGATGTTCATTTTACTGGGGAGGTTCTGTCGAATTTTTGATAGAATTCTCGTAAAATGTGATGTTTGATCAAATTCCTATTCTGATTTTGTGTCCGATATTCTTAGATCGAGTCTCTAGGAATTTTTATAGATTTATTCTAATTCCGTATTGTCATTTATTTATTTAGTTGTGCCGAGACCGAGACCGAGACCTAGTGGACCAAGTCCGTCGGACCCGTCTCGAGGAGTGCAATAACTGTGAGTTGTTATTCTATATATACTTGTATTAGGAATGCATGTTTTTAGAAATGTATAATTTATTTTATAAATTATGCATAAAAGGGTTTAATAATTGCTTAGGTTTATTTTAGGTATATTTTTGGTATATTTTAAATTAAATGCATGTTTTATTAATGAATTATACCAAAAATATTTTTAAGTATATTTCTGGTTTATTTCCAATTTATTTTATAATTCAATTGAATTTATTGGACATATATATAATCAAAATATACTTGGTTTATTTTTGGTATATTTCTAGTATATATATGGTTTATGTTGCTATTTTATTTAATATCATGCATCATTTATTTTATAAATGTATGGATTTACTTTAAAATGAAGGATATCAATAGAACGTGCTACCCAGTGGGCAACACTAGGACCGAGTACGTATTGGTACGACGATAGCATTTAGGTTGTATTACTAACCTATTTATGGATATTGATTGGATTGATTTATATGATGTGAGATGTGATTTAAGTGTGATTGCTGGAGCTCGGTTGACCAAGTGTCTCAGGGCCAATCACACTGACAGTCAGACTGATGGAGCTCGGTTGACTTAGTGTCTGGGGGCCAGTCTACTGTCCAAATGGAACAAGTAAATTTATTTGGAATAAGTGAGCCTGTATGGCTAAAGTGTTGTCTAACACTATTTGAGATTGCGATCATTTAGGGTTCTATTTGATCCTTCATAATCGGATATCAGTATTTATATAAAATGATTTTGCTATATCTGTGTGATTTTGCCTGTATATATATTTATTATATATTATTGAATGTGTGCATTGTCATTTAGTTATGCATGTATATATGTTATAACAATTCACTCAGTAAGGTCTGACTCCCCTCCGTTGACTATGTTTCAGGAGAGTCTTCATCTTCAGACCTCAGTAGCAGACCCTTACGCCAGATTTCTTCTGCCCCGACTTTACTATGTAATATGCTTACTTGATGTTATTTTATAATCTAGACACTACAGTAGTTGTAGTCAGTTGTGAGATTATGTATTATGTTTGTATGAAATATGTATTTTAAAGATTTGAACTGAGATTTGTATTAAAAGATTATTTATATGAGATGGATTTATATTATTAAATCTATTGGCAGATTTTTATTTTATTTTATTTTACTTATGAGATTTATTCCACTGCGAGTTATTTTATTTATGTTATTATTATTGCATATTTTTATTTTATTTTTAAGGCTTGCTACGGGTTCTGAATTCGAAAGAATTCTCGTTCCCTAGCACCGGTTATGGCCCCTGTTTTGGGTCGTGACAATTAGAAACCAAAATGAAACAAAAAGATGCTAAATTAAAATAATAATAAAAATACACACTAAATTAGAATCGTTTAACACTTCCTCACCATCAACACCATCTTTAATAGAACGATTATTTTAATATTCGAATTAATACCAACATTCTGAGAAAATTTCTTATCACCCTTAAAACAAAACACATAAAACAAAGTATTATAAACCAAAAAGATACAAAAATAATAAAACAAAATATACCTCAACAAAATCTTTTAACTCATCACCACCATTAACAACTTCAACAAACTTTAAATAATAAGCTTACTTCTTCTTAGCATCTCCTCCACCTTTATTGTCTTTACATTCACTTTCTTTATCTTAAGCACACTTTTCATAGCTATCAACATCTCCTAAACTAAAACTAGAAGCACTAAAAGCACCTCCACCTTTCTATGAACATTTAAAACAATACCAGAAACTAAAAGTAAACTAAAAAGTAATAAAATTAAATACACGCTACCTAATAATAAAATGAAGATATGGGGTATTGATTGTTGTAACTTTCGTATGCTGATTAAGTGCTCTAACATATGAGCTACACCTATCCTTATCTTTTATTTACTAACACATTATTAAATTATATTATAATTTATTTGAAGAAAATCAAAATTAAACCAAATTCCCACAACTACTAAATTATTATTATAAATACATGAAAAGTATCCCAAATTGACAAATATGTATATATATATATATAGAGAGAGAGAGAGAGAGGAGAGAGAGAGAGAGAGAGAGAGAATTTAAAGGTATTTGATACAAAATAAAATGGAGTGACAATTTTATTTTTAAAATGATTTAGACATAACTCTCTTAATTTTCAATATTTGATAAGTTACTTTTTTTATATGAATTTATATTTCAGATTGGTTCTTCAATTTGAAGTTATAAGGAATTATTTTGTATTTTACAAACACATTACACTACATTAAAGCTTAAAAATGTTAAGATTATATTTTTGGTGCTTCACATATATTGATAAAATTGATTCTATTTTATAATCAATAGAAATTGAAATTAAAACTTTATTTTTCTTACCGAAAATTCTATTATCACTTTTTAGAAATAGTCATGTTGGTTTAATCATAATGAATGTTACATCTCTTACACATTAAAAACTTGAGTAATGAATTATGTATAGAAAATTTGTTGCATGTGAGTTGTATTTTGACCATCACATTTTGTGTATTTTTATAACTTACTTGAGAAATTTATGAAATAAAATCTCAAAAAATATATTGGCTAATGCTTCACTAATAAAAAAAAAAAAAGGAAAATTAAGGGAAAAATAATTTAAAAAAAAAAAGAAAAAGGAAAAAAATAGAGAAGCAAAAAAAATTGAAAATAGAAAAGAGAAAAAATAAGAAAAAAGATAAAATAAAAATGTATAAAAAAAGATAAAAAGGAAAAAAGAAAGAGAAAATAAAAAAAAAGGAAGGGAAGGAAAAAAAAAAGAAAAAAGGATAAAATAAAAATTTATAAAAGTGTAAAAAAATAAGACAAAATTAAATAAAAATAAAAAAAAGAAAATAAAAACCATCAAGAAATTAATAAAAAAACAAAAGAAAATGTGGAGAAATGAAAAAGAAATACAAAAGAAAAACATTGATGGATTTTTTAAAATACAAAAATACTCTTGTAATTATGATAGGATATTTTTGTTGATAACATTTAAAAATGGAGTATGTTCGTAAATTTTCCAAAAAAGAAAAGAATAGGTTTAATAAGTGTATAAAATTATAAATATATTTTCATTCCGACATATGATCATATTTCCCATTTTTTTTAGATTTACTAAGATTAAAATCTCAATTCATTTTTTTTTATTTCTTATCGTTCCCTATAAAAATAATAAATTTTCATCAAATATTAGTGATGAAACTCAAAATCTTTTCAGGTTTTATAAGTAAAACTGATCATACCATCCATAATTAAAATATAAATACATCTATTAGCAATATTTTTTAAAATGTAAATTATTAATATTCAGAATTATTTAATTTTTTGTAATATCCCGAGATTTTAAATATTTTTAAACTGCATCGGAATATGCAGTGTTAATAATTTTTATAAATATATTTGATTATTTAATTAGCTTGTTAATTATTAAAGTTATTTTTAATTTTTTTAAATTTTCCACGTAAAATTTTTTCGAAAATTTTATTTTTGAAAAAATAAAACCTAAATAATTATTTATTTATTTACTTTAGTACGTTTTATATAATTGCATGATTTCATGCATGATTTTATATATATATATATATATATATATATATATATATATATATATATATATATATATATATATATATATATATATATATATATATATAAAGTTTGGTTTATTTACAATTCATGCCCCTCCCATCTCCCTCTCTAAACTCGACGCCCCTACCTCGCCTTTCACCGTTGCAACTCCATTTTCTCATCGTCGGTGTGCCTTCTGGCATGCCACCTCCACTTCCAGCTTGCTCTGCCGCCTACTACTTCCTTTTCCGGTGTGATTTGGCCATTTTTTGGCCGAGAAATCGAAATCCAAACTCAACACCGTTCAAGTCGATTCCGACCATCAAATTGGGCACCGCCAGTCTCATTCTCTTCCTTGAGCTCCGGTGAGTGCATTTCTAAGTTTGGTTTCACTTGTTTTGGTCTAGATTTTTGTTGGTGATCAATTTTTATTTCGGCCATTTTGGTTTCTTTATTTTTTTGAACTTCAATCTTAATGATTCAAGCTTACTTCCTTTACAAAAGTTTCTCCTAGTAGCTCAATCTATATTTTTTAATTTTTTTGGAATTTTTGGAATTTATTTTGATTTTTGTGAATTTTTTATTATTTTATTAATATTTTCTAATTTTCGTAAATTAATTAAATAATTTGTGAAATTGTGATTTATGGTGTTTATAGAGGTTGAAATTAATTTTAGAAATTAATTTGTAATTTTTGTGATTTTTTTGTAATTATTATGAATTTATTTAGTTTAGGTGGAAATTTGGAAAATTAGGTTAAATAAGTATTTTGTTAAAATTAATGGGTTAATTGAGTATAATTATTGATTTTATTGAATTATATGTTGAGAAATTAAATTTTGAGCAATTGTATAATTTTTAGTGAATTTTTTTGAATAATTATTGTATATTATGTGAAATTATATATAATTAGGGGTATTTTGATAATTTGGTAATAAATTGGTTTTAAATAATTATTTGAGGTATAAAAATGATTTTTACAAATTATTTACTATTTTAACTAATTAAAACTATTTTTCAAAAATTATTTTCAAATTATGTATAATATACTATTTTTGTAAATAAATGAGTTTTTAGTAATTTTTAGTATGTTTTTAGGCTAATTAAGTAATTTGGATTTATAAAATTAATTTCGGTTAATATTTGTGAATTTATCGAGAATTATGAATTTTTAATAATATTTTATTAAAATTATGATTTTTATGTAATTATCGGTAAAATAATTATTTTTAGTGTTTAAATATCTAAATTTCTATATGTTGATATATAAAGGGTATTTTTGGTATTTTTGGCATTTTCATGTATTTTGTGTATACCTCATGAATTGTGAACCTTGATCGGTGGAATCGTAGTTTGGGAGTCCGACTGTAATATCCCGTATTTTTTTAAAATATTTTTACACTGTACCGGGATATGCAGTGTCAATAATTTTGAATATATATGTGATATTTTTACGAGTTAATATGTATTTAAAACCTATTTTAATTACTGTCTATTATTTTCAGTATTTTACGTAAAATTTTCCCGGGACTTTCATTTTCGGGGAAATTTTCACGTAAACAATGTATTATTAATTATTTTAAATGTATTTACGGGTTTGCATGAACTCATACATATTTTTAAATTATTAAATAAAGCATGTGTGTGTATATTTATTTAATTAGGGTTTATTATTACCCTAATATTTTATTATTTATTTATTATTATTTGATTATTTTATTAATTATTAAATTATTAAAATTTATTATTTTATTATTAATTATTTATTAATATTTAATTATTTTAATTTACTTTTTTTTTTTATTTTTTTCTTTTTTTTTCTTTTCCTTTTTCTTTCTTTTTCTTTTTCTTTCTCTTTCCTTTTCTTTCTTTTTCTTTTTCTTCTTCTTCTTCTTTCTTCTCCCGCGCGGGCGCCGGACCACCATTTCTTCTCACCGCCGTTTCTCCCTCCTCCGGCCACCGTTTTCGACACCGCCGGTCTCTATCTTCTCCTTGAGCTCCGGTGAGTGTTATTCTAGCTTTGGTTTGAGCTAAAATGGTCTAGAATTGCTTAGGTTTCGATTTGAAGTTTTCGGCCTCTTTGAGTTTTCGATTTTTTTGAGCTTCGATTTGGATGATTCATGGAAAATTCCTTCACAAATGTTGTTTCTGGTAGCTTAATCTTCATGTATGAATTTTTACAGAATTTTTGGAGGTTGTTTGGATTTTTGGGTATTTTTGAATATTTTAATATTATTTTCTAATTTTCGGAAATTAATTATTTAAATTATGAAATTGGAGTTTATGGTTGAATTAGGTGTTGAAATGAATTATAGAAATTTATTTGGAATTTTTATGAATTTCTAAGTATTTATTTTTAATTATTGAAGTTTATGTGATTTTGTAAAGTTAAGTTAATTGTGTTTTAAATTGAATTTAATTGGTTAATTGAGTTTAATTATTGATATTATTGATAAATATGTTGAGAAAATTAATTTTGGATAATTGTATGATTTTTGGTGAATTTTTGAAGTAATTTAGATATATATATATATATATATAGGGGTATTTTGGTAATTTTACCCTAAATTGTCTAAAAATGTAATTTAATTGGTTTTAATATTTATTTAAGGTATAAAAATGATTTCTACAAAACATTTAGTATTTTTAACTAATTAAAACTATTTTCCGGGAATTATTTTCAATTATATATATAATATACGGTTTTTTCTAATAAAATGAGTTTTAATCGATTTTTACAGTGTTTCAAGATTTATTATATAATTTCTACGTATGAAATGTATTTTTATGATTTAAGGATATTTTTGGTATATTTGAATATGTATTCTGTGTTTGTGGACCCCGGTCGACAGATTGTAGTCTGGAGTCCGACCGAGGGGTTGTGATTGATTATGGTGTTTATTTTCGAAGTGTATTTTCTTTGCAGGGTCAGCTCTACTCTTTTGAGTAGAGAGATGTCCGTTTTACAGGGGAGGTTCTGCCGGATTTTCGGTAGAATTCTCGTAAAACGTGATATCCAGTCGAACCCTAATTCTATTTCCGTATTTTAATACTCTAGATTGAATTCTAGGATTTTTGTTAGGGTTATTCTGATATCGATTAATTATTTCTTGTTTAGTTGCGCCGAGACCGAGGGTTAGTGGACCAGGCCCGTCGGACCTGTCTCGTGGAGCGCATTAGGTGAGTTACTATATTATATATATATGCTTAGGATGCATGATTTAGAAAATGCATGTTTTATTTTGACTAAATATGCATAAATAACATGATTTATATTCAAGTATATTTTTGGTATATTTTTGGTATATAATAAATTATATACATGTTTTATTAATAAAATATATTTAAAATGTTTTTAAATATATTTTTAGTTTAATTCATGATTTGATTGGATTTATTTGATATATATATACTCAAAATATACCTGGTTTATGTTTGGTATATTTTCGGTATATATATGGTTTATATTGCTATTTCATTTATATCCATGCATCATTTATTTTTGTGAATGAATGTTTTATATTTAAGAATGAAGGATATCAATAGAACGTGCTACCTAGTGGGCAGCACTATGACCGAGTACGTACCGGTACGCCTATAGCTTTAGGCTATATTACTAACTTATGTGTGGATATTGAATTGATTATGATTATTGATATGTGTGAGATGTGGTTTGTGGGTGTGATTGCTGGAGCTCGGTTGACCAAGTGTCTCGGGGCCAATCACACTGGCAGTTAGACTGCTGGAGCTCGGTTGACTTAGTGTCTCGGGGCCAGTCTACTGTCCATATGGATTAAGTGGATATATTTGGAATCAGTGAGCCTGTATGGCTAGAGTGTTGTTTAACACTATTTTTTGAGGTTGCGATATTCTAGGGTTCTATGTGATCCTTCATAAAAGTTGATTTTCAGACAAAATATATATAAAAATGATTTTTCTGCATCTGTATGAATTTGCCTGTATATATACATATTACTCATATACTGTTGACTGTATGCATTATCACTTAGAGTGTATGTATATATACTATAGTAATTCACTCAGTGAGGTCTGACTCCCCTCCGTTGACTATTTTTCAGGAGAGTCAACTTCCTCAGACCTCAGTAGCAGGTCGATACGCCGGATTTCTTCCGCCCCGGCTTCTTTATGTAAATTGTCTACTTGAGTCTTATTTATTTTATCTAGACACTGCAGTAGTTGTAAATTAAAGTATTGAATTTCGTGTATTTTATTTTAAAGGAGATGTATTATTTTGAAACTGGATTGTATTAAAGAGATTTTATGTATGAGATAAGATTTTTATTTAAATCCAGTTGATATGGATGATATTATGATATTTATGATTTTATTTTCCGCTGCATATTATATTTTTATTGTTATTATTGCATATTTATTTTATTTTTAGGCTTGCTACGGGTTCCGGATTCAAAAGAATTCCCGTTCCCTAGCGCCGGTCATGGCCCCTGTTTTGGGTCGTGACACCGACCAAGAGGTTGTGTGGTTGTATATTTTCTAAGTGTGTTTTCTTACAGGATCGACTCTACTTTTTGAGTAGAGAAGATGTCCGTTTTACAGAGGAGGTTCTGTCGAATTTTTGATAGAATTCTCGTAAAACGTGACATTCGGTTAAATCTCTATTCCTAGTCTATGTCCGGTGTTTTAGATCGAGTCTCTATGAATTTCGTTAGATTTATTCTGATTTCGTGTTGTCATTTATTTGTTTAGTTGCATTGAGACCGAGGCCTAATGGACCAGGCCCGTCGGACCCGTCTCGTGGAACGCACAATTGTGAGTTGTTATTTTATATATATGTGTATTAGGATGCATGTTTTAGAAATGTATGTTTAAATTTTATGAATTATGCATAAATGATTTAATAAATGCTTAAGTATATTTTAGGTATATTTTTGGTGTATTTTAAATTAAATGCATGTATTATTCTTGACTTATACCTAAAATGTTTTTTAAGTATATATATATATAGTTTATTTTTGGTTTACTTTATAATTAAACTAAATATGTTTGACGTATATATACTCAAAATATACTTGGTTTATTTTTGGTATATTTTTAGTATATATATGGTTTATATTGTTATTTTAATTAGTGTCATGCATCATTAATTTTATGAATGTATGGATTTATTTTGAATGAAGGATATCAATAGAACATGTTGCCCACTAGATAGCACTATGACTGAGTACATACCGGTACGATGTTAGACTGTAGGTTAAATTACTAACCTAATTGTGGATATTGATTGGATTGATTGGATTGATGTGTGATGTGATTTGAGAGTGTGATTGTTGGAGCTCGGTTGACCAAGTGTCTCGGGGCTAATCACACTGACAGTCAAACTGCTGGAGCTCGGTTGACTTAGTGTCTCGGGGCCAGTCTGTTGTCCAAATGGAACAAGTGAACTTATTTGGAATAAGTGAGCCTGTATGGCTAGAGTATTGTCTAACAGTATTTGAGGTTGCAATCATTTAGGGTTCTATTTGATCTTTCATAAACGATTATTATTTTCAGTATTATATAAAATGATTTTTGCTGCATCCGTGTGTATTTGCTTGTATATATATTTATTATATATACTATTGAATGTGTGCATTTGTCATTTAGCTATGCATGTATATATATTATAACAATTCACTCAGTGAGGTCTGACTCCCCTTCGTTGATTTATTTTTCAGGAGAGTCTTCGTCCTCAGACCTCAGTAGCAAACCTTTATGCCAGATTTCTTCCGCCCCGGCTTTATTATGTAAACTACTTACTTGATTTTATTTTGTATTCTAGATACTGCAGTAGTTATTTTTATGGGTTGTATGTATTATATATGTATGAGATTTATATTTTAAAGGTTTGAACCGATAATTTGTATTAAAAGATTTTATATATATGAGATGGATTTGTGTTACTACATCAATTGATGAGTTATATTATTACTTATGAGATTTTAATTTCCGCTGTAAGATATTTTATTTATTTTGTTATTATTTGCATACTTTTATTTTATTTTTAAGGCTTACTACGGGTTCTAGATTCGAAAGAATTCTCGTTCCCTAGCGCTGGTCATGGCCCCCTGTTTTGGGTTGTGACATTTTTCACTAATTTAGTATAATCAGAATAAAATTATAAAAAATTTTAATAATTAATTTAATATCACATTGTAAGAGCATCTCCAATCAACTTTTTATTTAATCTAATTTTTTATTATAAAAAATGATTGTAAAAAATAGGATTTAAACTCGTTCTTTAAATCTAAATTATAAACTTGTATAGAGTTAAAATTCACACTCTATACAAAAGTTAATTAATATACGTTTGTTTTCCATACATATCATTATTTTATATTAGCTTCTTTTTTTGTAAAATTTTTTTCCTTTTTATTCTCACAATATTCAAAAAATTAAAATTAAATGCTTGTAAGATAAAATAAAATAAAAAATAAAATATAAATAGTGCATTAGAGTATCTTCAACCAATTCTTTATTTAACCTAAACTATTTATTATAAAAAGTGATTTTATAAAATAAAACTATTTATTAGTGAATTTTGATTTTTTATAGTGAGTTTGACTCTATACATATAGAGAGTTAAAATTCACTATTTATATAAAATTTTAATTCGTACATCTTTATTCTCTATTGATTTATTTTATTACTTAATATTTTTTTATTTACATAATATTCAAAAATTAATATTAAATACTTTTAAAATAAAATAAAATGACAAGTCAAATATAATAAGTACATTAAACTTAAATAAAATTATTTATTTTTATATTAAAATATTTCTTAAAATACTGTTAATTACTTAAAATATATTTTTTATTTTAAAAAATATCATTAAAAATACTTAAATTTAAATAAAATTATTTACTCTTTATATTTTAAAATACTTTTTTTAACACTATTTTAAAATGCTCTTTATTTATTAAATAAATAGCAATTGGAGACCAGCACACCTTAGTCGGGATAAACTGCTATCAAATGATCTCTTAATGGTCATTGGTCATAATGTACTGTAATTACTGCTTGATAATTCCCAGCAAGCAAATCGTGCCATGTGTCAGTCACTCGAACCAGATGATCATACAGACACATGTAAAGTAGTAATACTGCCAACGTTATATTATGTTGTTGGGACCGGGAGTTTCCATTCCACAGGTCGATGTAGGTGAACTCGGGAAGTAGCAGTAGTACCATGGTGGGTTACACCATCCTAAACTGAACTCAATTGATCATTGGTCTCTTTCAACTTCCTTTCCTTTTCCTCTTTGCGATGTATTATAAAGTGGGCCAAACACCGCGTTAAATAATCATCGCTTTACTGCAAAAAGTAAAACCCTTCGTTGTGAAGTTTGATAAAATTCCCTCAGAAATAATCCCCTTCGTTGTCAAGTAGCTTACTCACTTGGGCCTTCTGTAATATTCTGTTCTTTTTGCATGTATATATAAACACCCATCTGGTTATGCTTCTTGTATGTGCAGAGACGAGCTACTCTTAATCAACATTGGATTCTAGCTCTCAGGTCAGTCTGAATCAATAAGCTAATTAATAATCTAAAGCTTTCTCATTTCTGGGTTTTTTTTTTTTTTTAAATACTTCTTATTGTAGAAAATCAGTGTAGTTATGAGCAGCATGATATGTGATTACACGGGTTGTGTTCTTTTTTCTGTTTGTTTGGCATCATAGGATTTAGACAAAGCAGCAAGGTGGATTTTTTATATTTTGTCTGAAACTCTGGTTGTTGAAATTGCTTATTTTTGGTTTGTTTAACTACTGTCTTAAGTGATGCTATTGCATCAATTGAATGTTTAGGAGATAGATGGAGGACGAATTTTTCAGTAATTGTCAATTTGAAGTATTGCATGTTATATACTGAAGTGAAAGTTCACTGGTTTACACTAGATTTGATCCTTTCTTGTACGCAGTCAGGAGGTTTCAAAAGCAACAATTTCTATTTGTTTCGATGGCCTACATTCCTCCACACAAGCGGCATTCACTGGAAAAGGGAAGGCCATCACCGACTGCAGAGTCCTTTGTTCATCTCTTCAAGAGAAACCTAAGTTTAACTAACATAAACAAGAGTGGGAAAATAGTTTATGCTGATCACGCCATATCTAGATGGTTTGCTGTTGGTTTGAGTGATGATGGCGAGTTTCCTTCCCATATTCATCTTAATCCAGCTTCCTCTGAACCTTCGGAATCTTTTGTGCGACCATCAGGAGAAAAACCTCTAATTTTGGTGAACAGTCATGTAACAAATGGTTGGTTATCTAGCCATTTTGAATTGTTATTATATATGTTCTGGTTTTGCTTCTTGAATCATATAAAGGTAATGGCATGGCCTAATTTTTGTTGAAATTTTGGCTGTAGAGGAGAATGTTAAGCTGAAAGAGAGATGTTTTACAAGTGATCCATGGGTAACTGTAGCAGAAAATGTACAACAGGATCTGCTATCTTCTTTTGAAATTTTGAAGAAGGAAATACAACATCATGGGTTGGATAAAGTAAAGCCAACATTGGTTGCTAGATTTGGTAAAATTCGTTTTCATGGGTAAGCATTCTACTTCCCTTGATTCTTAATTTCCTCTCAAATTGTTAGACTAAGTATTGAATAAGAAACTATAATGGTCTCCAAAGCTCCATTTACATTGTGGAGTTTTGCCTGAATGCCTAAACTGTGTCCTTTGATGTTTGTACCTTGCTTCATTTCACCTTTTAGTAGGAAACTTCTAAAGAGCCTGGGATTTGGTAAATCCTCGTAGTTCTCCTATTCATATTCTGATACGTGTTACAAATGTATTTATGCTAAAGATCTACAGTTGCAAACATAAAACCAAATTCATAGTAGTTCTTGTAATGCATATGAATCATGTTTCATCCAGCAGTTACTCTCAGGCAGGAAAGCCAAAGTTAACTGCTTACTATTGTGGTGCAGGAAACCATCGACAAGGCTAGAAAGTGTGCAAGAAAATCAGGTCGATGAAACTATTCTGAGACAATTGAAACGATCAATTTACACAAATATTCCTTCTTCATATATGGAAAATGTCAAAGATGAAGTTGTCCCAAAAATTGGAGTTGATTTCGAAGAGGAAAAGGACGTCTACCATGTAAAGGTATCTGTTTTTAATACCCTCCAATTTCTTTGTACTACTCACCATATATTGACTGGTAATTTGTTCTCTTATGCAGTTGTCTGATAACACACGACCAGATTCAACTGTTTCATGCAAATGTGCTGTGAAGGCCGATGAAAGACTTCATGTCTACAAGGCAGGTTTTTCTGTTACATAACAAGAGCCTTACCTTTATATGACTACAATGAAATGTGTTATACATAATGATATTGTTGTAACTTTGTGGTGCCTTCTGATTTAATTTCTTTTTTTCCCATTAATTTTATGGCAATGGCGTCTAAATTTAAGAATTTACCCTGCAGGTGGAATTAAACCAAGTGCGCCAGATGGTTACAGATATATCATGCCTTGATAAGAATCTAGACCTGAGGCTAATGCTATGCTCCAAGAGGATCTTAACAGCTCCTACTGTAAGTAATTTAATTCTACCATCACTACTGAAAATGGCATTGAACCATTTAGGTAGTTTGTTCCATCATCACTCCTGAAAACTGAATTGCACCGATGAGGTGTAAGATACCCATGGAATTGTCTGGGGTCCATGCACTGGAGGCGATTTGCCAGATAATAGCACTTGTAAAGACAATTAGAGTAATTTAATGCTCTCACCAACTTTGTTTCAAAGAAATGTGAAGACAATTCAATGAATGGGAGGATGCCTTAAATTTTTTATTCTAGAATTATTCACAAGAAGTCAAGTAAAACAATTTCCAAATGGGCTTGAACTAGCAACATTTATATAGAAAAGTTGCCAAATAAATGAAGATGACTTAAACCAAATTCCTAAGTGTGCTTTCTCTCATGCATGCAGTGTACAATTTTTCATGCTAAAGAATTTTAGTTCATGTTTTTGTATTTCTAAGGATGGCTTTCATATCCACACTAATTGTATATTATTTGCAGGATGAGGAGATGAATAGCATAAAAGATCTGGTTAGTTCTGCAGTTGTGGATTCGGATGTTAAGGGTGGGTTGAGGTGGCCCCTGGGGAAGACATCTTCTGGAAATAGATACACTGTAGTTGGGGTTTGGCATACCTTAACCAGAGCCTACAGTAATCCATCACTTAGGCTCAAAGTAAGACATGCAGACCGATATGATTTTAGGAGCGGAGTCGGAGAAGCCACGAGGGAAATTTTTCTGAAGCTGAAAGGAATACTGTCAGAATTGCAGGTGACTTTAGTTCATTCATTATTTCGTCTTGACATTTCTCAAATAATCTGACATTCTTATGCATACAGTCGGTGCTATTGGTCTTTGGCTATAACCTGAATCTTTTATATATTAACCTGATTCTCACTGTGACTTCAATCTACTTAGTTTTCTGCTATAACATGTTTCATGGTTAATGGTATTAACTTTTATTGTTCTTCAATGTTCAGATACAATTAATTTCTATTTCCCGTTAGGCCTTATTTTCTCTGCAAGCTTTTTGGACTGTAGAGTCAATGCTCGCATCAATCTTCTTTTTTTCAGCATTCCATTGTAATCCCAGTTTTCTTCATTTCATAAAAAGAGCATTCATTATTTACAGCTTGCTTTCTTTATTTCTTTAAATTTTCAGGAACATGGAGCTGATGGCGCGTCGGTCTCAGATATGCTCAAAGCCAACTTAAAATTGATATGGGACAACTTCTTATGCTGTGAACCTTTTTTAAATTGAGCTGCGTGTCTATCATTTCTACTCTACTCTTCCCCTCAACCCCCTTGTGAATGTTGTGTTGTTTGTAATGTCATTTTAAGAATTATTGTAATGTAATGTTTTGAAAAGGGGAGCAATTTTCAAGAAGACAATGTTGTAAGAACTTTGATGTTGTTCCATTTCTGCAAAGTATGGTTATGTCAGTACACTTGTGCTTTACGTTATCCTGTTCTTGGCTCTTAGACATGCCTGCAACCATATCATTGTTTTTTTCCAAAAATTATTCTTAAAAATATAGTGATAATAAGATTTGTGTTTCAGTCTTAGAAAGAAATGGCTACTTCTGTCAAATTTGATGGGAGTTTAAGGAAGACAGATATTGAAACTTGCTTATTCGAAATGGCTGTTCTAACCATTTGAATAATAAATTTCTTCAGTAACTATTTATTTGTTAGTAGACATATCACTAATACAGTAAAAATATCAATAATAATTTAAAGGTTAACCCAATATTGAAACATTTGCCTCCCCATCTAAGGAAGGATAGTCAAGAGATCTTTCCATCCACGAGGTTAGCACTTAAGATGAGGGTGTTCAAATAACATTTTACTAATTAACTGAGGGTGTTTAAATAACATTTCATTAATTAATTGTGTGAAGATATTTCATATAATAGTTTTTGTGTGCTAATCTCTCGGCCTAACAAAGGAAGTACAATTAGGAATTAGTTCCATATTTAATACGGTTGAGAACACCTTTATATATATTTGAAATTTCATTTTGGTCCCGCTATCAACAAAGAGAGCGAGTATTTATTTTTTATTTTGTGGGTTGATATCAATAGTTTTTCAATAAAGATATATATTTTTAATTTTATTGATTAAGACTCCATTTATTTGTAGAAAATATTTTATTTAATAATATTTTTAAAATATTTTATTTAAAAATATTTTATAATATTTTTAAAATATTTTATTTAAAAATATTTTCTAATATTTGATTGCAATATTATAAAATGATTACAAAACATTAACATTTTTTGTTATTTAAATTATCTATTTGTAATGAACCTTATATTGTTTAGAAATTATCTCTTTATAAAGAAGGAGAAAAGATAAAAAAAAAAAGAAAAAAAATAAAAATAAAAAAGAGGGAAATGAAAAAGGAGGAGAGAAAGTATAAAATGAGAAGAAAACAAAAAAAAAAGAGGAAAAGGAAAAAAGTAAGAGAAGAAAAAAAAAAAGGTAAAATAAGGGAAAAGAAAAAATAAGGAGAAAAAAGAAGAAGGGCAAAACAAGAAATAAAAAAGATGTCATTTTAGATAAATTTTTTTAATTTTAAGTATTGAAAATAATTTTTTATTTGAAGAATGAAAAATCGTTTTCTTTTATTTTTAAAATTATTTTTCTGTTAATTAATTAATTATTTTTCTTTTAACTTAATTTTTTCATAATCCAAACATTCAAAATAAAAGAAAATATTTCCCACAAATAAATGTTACACTGTAGTTTCCCCCATGGGGGTAAGAAAAAAAAATAAAAAAAATTATCCCTAAAATTTTATAAAATTATTATTATGGTTATTACTTATTAGTTGGTAAATTTGTTTGGCAAACAAAAAAGAAATGTTTCCTTTTAGAAGGGAAAGGAAAGGAAACGGAGGTAAATTAGATTTCTTTTGGGCTCAAAGAAAAACTAATTAAACAGGAACTTTCTCTCTTCTCACTGCATCTTCTTTTCTTTGATTTCACCATGAAACTCAATCTTATAACAGCCAACTACTTCTTCCTTTCTTCTAATTCATTAATTCCAAGGAACTCAATTCCATTTGCCAGACCACTTTCAAATCCACTCTCCAATCACTGTCTTTCCTTAAACACCCACTTCTCAAGACCTTGTCGTTTCCTTCCTGTTTCCTCTTCAAATTCAACCGGCCAATCCAACTCCAATTCCAGTTTCATCAATGAATTATCATCAGATTCCAACGCAGAAGAACTGGGTAGGAGTTCAAATGAAGAGAAATTGGAGAGAAATTTCAATCTCCAAATGGGAAATCCAATTGTTCCTCCTTTTGTTCAACACTCCAACAATAAGCTCAGTTTGAAAGACCAAGCTTTCTTTCTCTTGTCATTCATTGCTTGCACGGTATTAACTCTCTAATTTCTCTTTTGGTTGTTTTAAGTAAAGTTGTCCTTTTGGGTTTTGAAGTGGTTTCATGGGTAGTTTCTTTGATAAATTTATCTTTTCTTTTTTTTTTTTTCCTTTTTGGGTCTTTGAGAAATGAATGTTATGGTTGTGGATTTGAATGTGTCATTTGTTTTAGATTTAAAGCTGTTTCTTTGATGTGATGCTTTTATGGATTATTAAGAACCGGCATTGTACAGTGACTATCGTGAGAAGCTGTTTCTCTTAGCATATACCATTTTTGTGCTCGGATTAAATGGTTTCTTGATTGTAAATGAAAACCTTGTGCTATAATTTGCTTCATGGTTTGTTATGAACTAAATGAATTTTTCCTTTTCATATTGCTCTCTTGAACTTAGATTTCTGTTGTTAACTCTGGCATATGAATTCTTATCTCTGCTCATAGCTTATCAATACCAGTTTTCTTTGACTGCCTGCAGACTTGTATAGCATTTACAAGCCTTGTGTTTGCTGCCATCCCAACACTCTATGTAAGTGACATGACATTACAATAAGCTTTTGGTGAATCTTTTAAATAACAAGTGTACTTTTGTTTGCTAGATTTAATTCCTATTTCATATTGTTGCTCGATCTTTTAATCTGGCTGTATGATATCTGAATACTGATAATACATATGTAATTTGAGAATTCTTTATCTACTGTCATATGCAATGAGGTTTATCATCTTTAAATAGGAGAACCTATGTAAAATGAGTGAATTCCTGCATATGTGACAAGCTTAAATTATGGTTACACTCTCCCAGATTTCGAAATGATAGACTGTAGTGTCTGTCTATCCTCCAAGCTCTCTCCTCCGATGAGAGCATGATGCTTTGATCATTTGGCTGTTTGTTTGTCCTACCTAATCTCTGTCCATGTATAATTTCGTTTAAATTGCCCTTAGCATATGTTTTAACTTTCTATGGCAGACAGAGAAAGGTCTGTTTGTTCTGTTTACATATTCTTTCTTTTTCTTGTCGTATTTCTTCTAAGCCGCTGCCAAATAGTAATAGATTCCTGTTACCAGGCGTTTATTTGCTTTGTATATTTTTCATCTATTTCATCCTTTAAAAGTTTCAGTTTTGTGGATAATCCTGGCTTTGGAACACGTATGTCTTGAATTATCTTATACAAATGATTGATGAGGAGTATGTTTTGTTTTACAAATAAGGATTCTTGTTTATTAATTTTCTTCCCTGTTTGGTAGTCAATGCGGAGAGCTGCAATATCTCTTTCAAAGCTGGCAGATACAGCTCGTGAGGAACTCCCGAGTACAATGGCTGCAATTAGGCTTTCAGGCATGGAAATTAGTGATCTCACGCTAGAATTAAGTGATTTGAGGTGACTATACGATACAATTCTTATTTTGCTCTGTTTATGATTTACTTACTAGTGTCCTTCTACCCTTTTCTCCATTGGGTTAGTTGTTGGAACGATATTGACTCTTATCTGTTATCTTACAAAACCTGTTAAAAAAAAAAAAAACACTGCTGTTGCCTATTGTGATGCTCTGCTACTTGTGTGATTAGTGCAGTACAGTGGATTAACTATGTATGCTGAGAAACCACTTATAATTGTATATGTGCAAGGTCAAAAATTCACTTCTCAAATTTATTTTTACCGTTTATTTAAATTGACACCAGCCATGAGATAGCTGATGGACTCAACAAATCAGCTCAAGCTGTTCAAGCAGCAGAAGCAGGTATTCGACAGATTGGTACACGTGCTCATCAGCATACCATGTGTAAGTTGTGCTTTCTATTAACTCATTTTGCACTGTTTTCTTGTTGTTCTCTCATTGATATTTATGCCTGCTATAATTCACGCAGCAATGATTGAAGAGAGAGCCAACCTGCCAATCATCTCATTGCAGCCAGTTGTTGCTGGGGCTGCAAAAAAGACATCCCGTGCTGTTGGCCAAGCCACCAAGTCGATCATGAATATGATATCTCGAGGGGAATTCAGCCTAGAAAATGATGTTGATGCAATTGAAAGAGTGGATATTTAACAGGGTTTGCTTGGTGTTTTAAAATGATTTCATGTGTACATATCTCGGGGAGCTGCCACAGAGACCACAGCAATAGTTAGTTCATGGATATTGCAGAAGCTTACATCTTTTTGTTTTATTTATAATTTTTTAAGTGAAATTTATGAATAATATTACCAATTAGATTTTGTAAACTGATTATTTTTACTTCCAGATGCTTTCATAAAAGCTAATCAAACATTTTTAAAAAATGAGGTCCTTTAGCAGCCAAAACTTCATCCTATGGCATCCAAAAATTACAAAATAGGTGTATTTGAAAAAGTTCAAAAACTTAGGAATTAATCGTCAAATATTTTAAGTATTTTTTAAAATGCTTTGATCAGTTTTGAATCTTTTAAATCAATTATTTCAATATATATATATATATATATATATATATCTATGTTAGTTTTAAAATAAATAAAATTTTATGATATCAATTATGAGTACAATTTACATGCAACTAGGCATAAAAATTTATAGTTTACGTGAAATGTAAATAATATATATTTTTAAATAATTAATTAATAAATTTTAATAAATTAAAACTTCAATTTAATTAAATATAAAAATTAAATTATTGTAATAATTTTATTTTATTATTTTTTATTATATATATATATATATATATATATATATATATATATATATATATTGAAAAATTAAAAAAAAAATAAATAATAGTTGAAAAAAATATTTTAGTCAAATAAAATACATAATTTTTAATCAAAATTGTGTACTTTATTCTAACTAAAATTATGTATTTTTACCTACTATTTTATAGTTTATACACTGTAGAAAACGTAATTATCTCACATAATTTAAATATGTCATTAATTTTTTTTAATTGATACTAAAGTATCTGGTAAGGACAGGCGCTACAATTATTTTTTTACTATAATGGGAATTGGCTAAAGTTTACACATTAATTTCTTTTGTATATTTGGTCTCAACATCTACTATAAACAAAGCAAATAATAATAATTTATAACCATTCATTCAAATCAAATGGGGAAGGAATTAAAAATTACAAGATTTTAAGCGAAGTATAAGTATAATAAACAGAAAATAAACATGTATTATTACTTAAAAATATAAACAAAAGGGAGAAGCGAGTTAAGTACTAAATTGAATGATTAAGATTATTTTGATTCCCTACAATTCACAAGATATCAACTTTCAAGACGTGTAAAATCATACAAGGAAAAAAAAAACACCAAGTTAATTTGCAAAATCAAATTCATACAAATAGGGATTACAGATATTCAAACATTAATCCAAAATAAAATAACAAAAATAACCATGCAAAATAGACTAAAAAATAAGAAAGGATTCATGAAGATCCAAACCATGCACGATTTAGAGGTGATTGCCTCATGACAATGAGGCGACGCCTCTTTGAAGAAGCGATCGCCTGACAGACAGGTTCAGACGACTCTCAAACTAGCAAACTTCTATTTCAAGCAAAGATCAATTAGTATAGACAAGCTAGACTCACACCTACACCCAAAACTCAAGAAATCATGCTAATGACATGGTATATCACAAGCAATGAACACAAGAGAGTGAATAAATAAGCTAATAAACAATTAAGATAAACATAATAAAAGCAAACAAGGGGTTATACAAATCTATGACTCAATCTTTAAAAAGGATCAAGATAATTACTGAAGGATGAGCTTTTCCAATGTAGTTAGCCCTCAGAAATGAATATGAGCGCTGGACTTCCCTTGAATGCAAGCTTTTCTACCCTTCTTCTTCAAGATAATCCCATTTGAACCTCACTCCCCTTCCTCTCTTCTTAAAAATGTTTTCTCCTTTCTTGTTTCAAAGCTCTCTGTTTTTTTTTGTTAATTGTTGCTACCCCTTTGCTAATGGTTTTTTTCTTTTTTTTTTCTCTCTCTTTTTCTCCATTTTAAATACCTTCCTTGCCTATTCCCCTACTACCCTTTTTTCATGATTGCATTTTTAGCCTTTTTCTCTTCCTAAAAATTTTCTTTTCTAGAATAGAGACTGAGCTCTAGTAGAGGTGGGCCCGCCCTTAACCACCATTGTCACATCTACATTTAATGCAGAGGCAAGTGACAATGTATAGAGGTTGCACCTTTAAGATGAGGCAATTGCCTCTCTAGCCTACCTTACATTGGGCTTAATGGGTCGGGTCAACTTGGGCTTATCTTATAAGAGTTTTGGGCTCGAATTTGTACATTTCAAGGTCTCGGGCTCATTTTCAAGAAGATTTCAAATTTCTCTCTTTCATTCAAGCTTCGTATTTCTCATCATTGGGTTCTGTTGCGGGCTAACCAAACTGAGCATCCACAGTTTGCCTCCTATCACAGGTCGATCGAACCGGGTGTCTACAATTTGCCCCCTGATTTTTTAAAAAACTAAATGCATGCAATGATAATTTTTTAAAAAATCACATGCATAACACAAGAAAACAATAAACAACATACCTGACTCTTGGGTTTCACTCGAGAGACAGATTCTTCAATCTTGAAATGTGACTATGATCCTCGAATTTTCTTAGCCCGATTAGCCACTGATTAATATTTGGTAAATTATCTAAAAATGATGCTGCTTGAGTTTTCTTGGACCGATACACTACTTAACCATAACGCAGAATCTCAATTTTTCCTAACCCAATCGCCACTCAACTGAAATGTGATTCTTAGGTTTTCCTAGCATGATGAATCACTCAACTGAAATGCAGACTCTTAGGTTTCTTGTCTAGATCGCCACTCAACTGAAATGTGATTCTTGATTTTTCTTGGCCCTATATAACACTCATTTAAAATGTGATTCTCGGGTTTTCCTGGCCTGATACACCACTTATATGAAATACAAACCTTAGGGATACAACCCAAACAGCCCTTTCTTGATCACAAGCTTTGGGAATACAATTCAGACAACCCTTTCTTGATAATGAATTTCAGAGATACAACTCGAACAACTCTCTCTTGATCATAAGCTTCGAGGATACAACCCGAACAACCCTCTCTTGATCATGAGCTTTGAGGATACAACCCAAGCAACCTTTTTTTATCACGAGCTTTAGGGATACAACCTAAACAACCTTTTCTTGATCATGAGATTCAGGGATACAATCTGAACAACCTTTATTGATCATGAGCTTCGGGGATATAACCTGAACATCCTTTTCTTTCTCATGAGCTTCAGGGATATAACCCTTTCCTAACTAATGCTTCGATTAGAGAAAATCTATAGCTCGCCCTTAACTACCGGCCAATCGAACTATGAATGAAATAGGAAACTCACATCGTAATCCTCGGGTATATAAACCCAAGAGGCAGTCCCTCAATTCTAACACTTTAATCAGAGAAAATCCACAGCTCATCTCCGGCTATGGGTTAACCAAATCGAATGCATGGTTTGCCCCCTGCTATGGGCTGATAAAACTGGGAAATGAATTCTTGTCAATACTGATACTTCAATTAGCAAACAAGACCAAAAAAGAGAATAACCATGGAAGCCATATAGCCATGCAGGCATCAGCCGAGAAATAACAAGAGAAGTTATATAACCACAGAGGCATCAAGCAAGAAAAATAACACAAGAAAAGCCATATAGCTACGTAGGCATCAAACTGGAAATAATAAGAGAAGCCGTATAGCCACACATGCATTATGCAGGAAAAACAACACAAGAAAAGCCGTATAGCCATACAAGCATTAGGTGGGAAATAACAAGAGAAGTCATATAGCCACACAGGCATCAAGCAGGAAAAATAACACAAGAAAAGACATATAGCCACATAAGTGTCAGGCAAGAAATAATAAGAGAAGTCGTATAGACATGTAGGCGTCAAACAAGAAAAATAACACAAGAAAAGCCATATAGCCACACAAGCATCAAGCGGGGAAACAACAAGTGAAGTCGTATAGCCACATAGGTGTTAGGTAGGAAAAATAACACAAGAAAAGCCATATAGCCATGTAGGCATCAGGCAGGGAAATAATAACAAAAGTCGTATAGCCACGCAGGCATCAGGTGAGAACACACGAGAAAAGCCATTTTGTCACGACCAAAATAGGGGTCATGACCGGCGCTAGGGAACGGGAATTCTTCCTAATCCAGAACCCGTAGAAAACCTTAAAATAAAATAAAACATGCAATAATTATAATAATAAAAGAATATTGTGCAGCGGAAATAAAATTATAAATATGATAAGTAAATATCCACCAACAGATTTAAATAAACAACTCATCTCATATATAATTAATCCTTTAATACAAATTCTAGTTAAAATCTTTAAAATACATAACTCACACAAATATAATACATAAATCCCATAACTGTTTACAACTACTGCAGTGTCTAGATTATAAAGTAAAGCTTAGATAAGTAGTTTACAAAGTGAAGCCGGGGCGAAAGAAATCCAGCGTATGGGTCTGCTACTGAGGTCTAAAGACGATGACTCTCCTAAAAAATAGTCAACAGAGGGGAGTTAGATCTCACTGAATGAATTGTTATAATATGTATACATGCATAGCTAAATGACAATGCACACAGTCACTAGTATATATAATAGATATATATACAAGCAATTACACACAGATGCAGCAAAATCATTTATTATATTTTTACTGAAAATCTTTGTTTATGAAGGACAAATAGAACCCTAGAAAATCGCAACCTCAAACAGTGTTAGACAACATTCTAGCCATATAGGCTCACTTATTCGAAATATATTCACTTGTTCCACTTGGACAGTAGACTGGCCCCGAGACACTAAGTCAATCAAGCTCCAATAGTCTGACTATCAGTGTGATTGGCCCCAAGACACTTGGTTAACCGAGCTCTAGCAATCACACTCCCAAATCATATCACACATTAAATCAAATAAATCCGATCAATATCCACAAATAGGTTAGTAATGAAGCCTAAATGCTATCAGCGTGCCGATACGTACTCGGTCCTAGTGCTGCCCACTAAGTAGCACGTTCTATTGATATCCTTCATTTATATATAAAACATACATTCATAAATAAATGATCCATGAATTTCAATAAAATAGCAACAAAAACCATATATATACTAGAAATATACCAAAAGTAAACCAGGTATATTTCAATTATATATACGTCAAATAAATTCAATTTAATCATAAAATAAACAAGAAATAAACTATGAATATACCTAAAAACATTTTAAGTATAAATCATTAGTAAAACATGCCTATAGTTTAAAATATACCAAAATATACCGAAAATATACAAAAAATAAACCTAAGTAATAATTGAATTATTTATGCATACTTTATTAAAATAGTTCATACATTTCTAAAACATGCACCCTAAAACACATATATATAAAATAACAACTCATTGTTATTGCGCTCCTCGAGATGGGTCCGACAGGCCTGGTCCACTAGGCCTCGGTCTCGGTGTAACTAAACAAACAAACGATAGCAGAAAATTAGAATCAATATAACAAAAATTTCTAAAAACTCGATCTAGAATACTAGACATAGAATTAGAATGAGAATTCGATCGGATATCACGTTTTACGAGAATTCAATCAAAAATCTGACAGAACCTCCCCTGTAAAATGGACATCTCTCTACTTAAAGAGTAGAGCTAGTCTTGCAAAGAAATACACTTTGAAATAACAAAATTCACAACCCCTCGGTCAGACTCCAAACTACAATTTACCAATCGGGGTCCATAATACACTGAATAACCACAGAAATACCGAAAATGCCCTTTAATACTAAAAATACATTTTATCAATCCAAATTACATAATTAACTCTAAAACATGTTAAAAACCGATAAAAACTCATTTATTTAGAAAAATCGTATATTATATATAATTTGAAAATAATTTACGAAAAATAGTTTTAATTAGTTAAAAATACTAAATAATTTGTAGAAATAATTTTTATACCTTAAATAACTAGTAAACCAATTTAATTACATTTTTAGCCAATTTAGTGTCAAATTACCAAAATACCCCTAGTTTCGTAAATTCACTAAAATTAATCAAAAATTCATCAAAAATAGTATAATTACTCAAAATTAATTTTCTCAACATATAAATCAATAATATCAATAAATACACTCAATTAACCATTTAATTTCAAATAAACACATAATTAACCTAATTTTTTCAAAAATTACATGAACTAAATAAATTCAAAATAAATATATAAAATTCACAAAAATTACAAATAAATTTCTAAAATTTATTTCAACACTTATAAATACCATAAAACACAATGTCATAATTTAATTAATTAATTTTCGAAAATTAGAAAATATTAATAAAATAATAAAAAATTCACAAAAATCAAAAAAAATTCCAAAAATTCACATAGGTAGATTGAGCTAAGGGGAGAAACATTTGTTAAGGCACTTTCCATGAATCACAAGGGAAAAGCTCAAAAAAATCAAAAAATTCATAATGGCCGAAATGGAAAAATTAAAAAACAGCAAAAATGAAGAAGTTAGAGCTCAAACCGAAGCTTGGATCGAGTTCACCAGAGCTTGAGGAGCTCAAGGACACTAGAATCGCAAGGAATGACGGCTGGAGGTGGAAGAACGAGGAAGAACTTGATTTTCGATCAAAAATGGTGGTGGTTGTCTTGGTTGGCGCCGGGGAAGAAGAGAAGGGCGGCGAAGCTTCTGAACGGTAGTGAAGCACTCTGGTGGTGAGGGGACGGCAATGACAGACGATGGGTGAAGGAGAAGGGCATCGGGTTTGATGGGTGAGGGGAGAATGGCAACTTTGGTAAATTAGGTTAGGTATATAATAATAATAATAATAATAATAATAATAATAATAATAATAATAATAATAACTTTAAATGTTATAATATATTAATATAATATTCAAAATTAATTATACACCACATGTCAAAATATCACCCAACATTATATACATATGCACATTTATAGATATACATATTAATTAAATAAAAAAGTTTAATATATAATATTTACTTAATTAACATAAACCCTAAAATTAGTAAATATATGTATATATTTTAATACGACAATTAAAATAGTGCATGGACTCATGCAAATTCTTAAAACCAACCAATATAATTAATAATGATTTATTTACGTTTTAATTTTTCCAAAAATAAAATTCTCAGGAAAATTTTATGTAAATCTCTTAAAATAATATAAAATAATTAAAATTAGCTTTAATAAATAAGAAACTCATAAAAATATCATAAATATGTATAAAAATTATTAACACTGCATATCCCGATGCAGTTTAAAATTATTTAAAAACTTAGGATATTACACATTTAGCCATGTAGGCGTCAGGCGAGAACACATAAAGAAAAGCTGTATAGCCATGTAGGCATTAGGTGAAAACAACAATAAAAAAAAGCTATATAGCCACGCAGGTGTCAGATGAAAACAACAATAAGGAAAAGTCGTATAGCCACTCAGGCATTAGGCAAAAACAATAATAACAAATATTATATAGTTTCAAAGGTACCAAGTAAGGACAAATGAAAAGTGCTATATAGCCTTTAGAGAGTCTAACAGGACAACAGTAAACAAAACATACATAAAATAATATCAAACAGAAGGTTCCATATAGCCTTTAAGGCATCAGGCAAATCATACAGAACAAGTTAAGTGGCCTCATAGGCATCAGGCAAAATCAAACAAACCAAGTAAATCAAAATAAGCCATATAGCCTCATATGGAATTAGGCAAAACTAAATAAGAAAAGTGCATCTCAAACACTTAAGTTAGCTTACTCTATTACACATCTATAAAAGAGTCCAAAACCGATGTATGCATGGTCGTGATCTTTAGAATCTCTAAAAAATGTTTTGACAACACATGCTTGTGTGGTGTGTGGAATACTTATAGAAAACATGCATTATTCTAATACGCCTAAGCATGAAATTTGAAAATAATTTTTGCAAAATAATTCTATGTATGTATGAATAATCGAGAAAACAGTCTATAGCCAAATGCCTTTCCTATTTAGAATTAATCTTCGAGAACTGGTCCTCTTCATATCAAAGAATCCGAATTTAAGTCTATCAAGACCAGCTTATCCAAATGGAGCAGAATTTAAGACCCCTTATAATCAAATTGGGATTATGATAACAACACATGCCCCCAACTTAGTTACTTCTTTAGAATGTTTTGTTATTGTATGATGGTTGTGCTTGACCTTTAGTGTGGAAGGGACTATATTTGCCCCCTAGTTGAAGGAACTTATTGAAAAACTCTATTACTCATAAGACTCAACTCATTTAAAAAGTTGCCCCCTAATTAAGGACTTGATAGACTCTCTCGCTTTTATACCACCAAGTAAAATCTCATGATCTCTTGAATTGCTTTTCTCAGAATGAAAATGTGATCAATTTTATTTTATATTTTGCCTAGAGTCACTCCTTTTCTAGGAGTTTTCAAACCTAGCAGGGTGTTTTATTTTTTCTTTCCTTTTTATTTTCCATCTTCTACTTAGATTGCTCTCTTTCTAGGAGTTTTGAACCTAGTTGGTTGGTTATAAATTCATGGTGATGGTCGACCACTTTTGTTATGCTTGATGTTCATGTTGTCACTTTAGCTGCTAACTACTATTGCTACTGATCGTCAAACGTTGACGTCACTCATGCTGTCGATTGTTGCGAAACTGATGAGTCCATGTTTAACACTTCACATGCCAACAACATGTCAATCATAACTATCTTCACATGATTACTCCTTTGTTCTAATCAGGTATGCCACATTATGCTTGTTATTGATAAACTCTTTACAAGTTTTCTGATCAACTATTTTTTTTAGCTTATAATTGGTGGGAATTTTATTTGAGAATAAGGACTTTCCAAGGATTGCTCAAAATCGACTTTTCAAATGTTGGTGGCACAAACAAAGATTTTCCTTTTTCTTTCCTCACACTCTCCTTCCTTTTCTTTTTCGTTTTCCTTTCTTTTTCTTTTTCTTTTTATTTTCTTTTCTTGATGAATATGAGGAATTCATTTCAAGGAAAACTGAGGTTAAATATGACCAAAGGAAAAGTTTGAAAGTCAATTCTGACATTTTAGTTGTTACAACCCGATATTTTTATAAATTATTAAATTAATTTGTGGATGTGCAATATTAATAAATATTTTAAATTTTTATATATTATGATGATTTTGTGTAATTTAATTAAATTTTAGTGTTGGTGTTTATTTTATTTTATTATGGTATTAATATTAAATCGATATTTAAAAGTTTAATTTAGTGTTATATATATATATATATATTATATATATATATATATATATATATATATATATAATTTATTTATTTAATAATATTATTATTGTTATTATTTATGAATAGTATTAACTAATTTTATTTTAAATATTTTGTGGTAGATTTAATTAGAAGGTAATGATTTAATTTAAAATTAATATTATTATTATTATTATATATGTATATTGTTTTGTCTTTTTCCTAATTATATATAAAAAAAATACAAAAGCATTTTTTTTTCGATTTTCTTCCTCTCCTTTTTTTTCTTTTTTTTTCTTTCTTCTTCTTCTTCTCGGTCTACAGAACAATGCCACCACCATCAATCGCCGTTCTGCCCATCATTTCCACGCAAACATCACCTCCCCTCTTTCCTTCTCTTTCCACCATTGACAACAATCTCCTTACTCCTCTGTTTTCGTTAACACAACAGCCAAAAAGGGTTATCGGTGACGGTTTTTCGGTGTATTGAGCTTGCGATTCCAAGCTTGTTCGACTCCTCTCGGTCCAAGCAAGCTAAATCTTTGATCATTTCAAGCTTAGGATATCTAGTAATTCTTATATACTCAAGTTTATTTTTGTAATATCCCGTGTTTTTAAAATATTTTTACACTGTACCGGGATATACAGTGTTAATAATTTTTGAATATATATTACGATATTTTCACGAGTTTGATATGTATTTAAAACCTATTTTAATTACTGTGTCTTATTTACAGTACTTTACGTAAAATTTTCCTGGGACTTGCATTTTCGGGGAAATTTTCACGTAAATAATTTATTATTAATTATTTTAAATATATTTTCGGACTTGCATGAACTCATACATATTTTTTAAAATATTAAACACCATGTATACATATAATTATTTATTTAATTAGGGTTTAGTATTACCCTAATATTTTATTAATTATTTATTTGTTTTATTGTTATTTAATTATTTTTATTTAGTATAAATTATTAAAATATTAAATTATATGTGTGTGGTGTATATTTAGTGTGTGTAATTTAATATTATTTTATTATATAGTATAAAGTATATATATATACACATTATATATCAAAAAAAATCAAATTTTGGAAAATTACAAAACTGCCCCCGACTACTCCTTCTTCCCCGATCTTCACCCTCACTGCCGTCCGGTCGCTACCATGCCGATTTCTCACCGTTGGTGTGCCATCTGGTGTGCCGTCTGGTGTGCCACCACCTTCCCCAACCTCTTCCGCCGCTTGTGGTAGCCGTTTCCGATGCCTGGAAGTTGGTTTTGGCCGGAGAAGCCAAAACTTTGGCCACCGTCGATCACGTCGATTACGGCTACCATTTTTGACACCGCTGGTCTCTTTCTTCTCCTTGAGCTCCGGTGAGTGTGATTATAGCTTTGTTTTGAGCTGAAATGGTCTAGAATTGCTTAGGTTTCGAATTTTCAATTTCGGTAACATTAGGGTTTTTGATTTTTTTGAGCTTTGAATTGATTGATTCATGAAAACTCCCTTCACAAATGTTGATTCTAGTAGCTTAATATACATGTATGAATTTTTTTGGAATTTTTGGAGATTTTTTTGGATTTTTTGGGTATTTTTGAATATTTTAATATTATTTTCTAATTTTCGGAAATTAATTAAATAAATTATAAAATTGTGTTTTATGGTTAAATTAGGTGTTGAAATGAATTATAGGAATTTATTTGGAATTTTGATGAATTTCTATGTATTTATTTTGAATTATTGAATTTTATGTAATTTTGGGAAATTAGGGTTAATTGTATTTTAAATTGAAATTAATTGGGTAATTGAGTTTAATTATTGATATTATTGATAAATATGTTTATAAAATTAATTTTTGATAATTATATAATTTTTGGTGAATTTTTGAAGTAATTATAGTATATTTATATATATAAGGGCATTTTGGTAATTTTATCCTAAATTGGCTAAAAATGTAATTTAATGATTTTAATAGTTATTTAAGGTATAAAAATGATTTCTACAAATTATTTGGTATTTTTTAACTAATTAAAACTATTTTTCGTGAATTATTTTCAATTATATATATAATATACGATTTTTCTAATAAAATGAGTTTTTATCGATTTTTATAGTGTTTTAAGGTTAATTATGTAATTTCTACCTATAAAATGTATTTTTAGGTTTTAAGGGTATTTTTGGTATTATCAGAATTATTCTGTGTTTGTGGACCCCGGTCGGTGGACTGTAGTTTGGAGTCCGACCGAGAGGTTGTGGATTTGTGTTGCGCTTATTTTTCAAAGTGTATTTCCTTGCAGGGTCGGCTCTACTCTTTTGAGTAGAGAGATTTCCATTTTACAGGGGAGGTTCTGTCAGATTTTCGATAGAATTCTCGTAAAACATGATATCCGGTCGAACCCTGATATCGATTATGTATTTAATACTCTAGATCGAATTCTATGATTTCTGTTAGGTTTATTCTGATGTCTATTATTTATTGCTTGTTTAGTTACGCCGAACCGAGGGCTAGTGGACCAGGCCCGTCGGATCCATCTCATGGAGCGTACTGATTTATGAGTTACTATACTATATATATATATGCTTAGGATGCATGATTTAGAAATGCATGTTTTGTGTTGATTAAATATGCATAAATAATTTGATTATTTCTTAAGTTATATTTTTGGTTTATTTTTGGTATATATTAAATTTTATACATGTTTTGTAAATAAATTATATTTAAAATATTTTTAAATATATTTCTAGTTTAATTTATAATTTGATTGGATTTATTTGACGTATATATACTCGAAATATACCTGGTTTACTTTTGATATATTTTTAGTATATATATGGTTTATGTTGATATTTTATTGAACTTCATGCATCATTTATTTTTATGAATGAATGTTTTATATTTATTAATGAAGGATATCGATAGAACATGCTACTTAGTGGGCAGCACTAGGACCGAGTACGTACCGGTACGTCTATAGTATTTAGGCTATATTACTAACCATTTGTGGATATTGATTGATTATGATTATTGATATGTGTGATGTGATTTGGGTGTGATTGCTAGAGCTCGGTTGACCAAGTGTCTCGGGGTCAATCACACTGGCAGTCAGACTGCTGGAGCTCAGTTGACTTAGTGTCTCGGGGCCAGTCTACTGTCTAAATGGATTAAGTGGATATATTTGGATAAGTGAGCTTGTGTGGCTAGAGTGTGTCTAACACTATCTGAGGTTGCGATATCATAGGGTTCTATTTGATCCTTCATAAAAGATGATTTTCAATAAAATATATATAAAATAATTTTATTGCATCTGTGTGTATTTGCCTGTATATATATTAGATATATATATACTGTTGATTGTATGCATTGTCATTTAGTGTGTATGTATATATATTATAGTAATTCACTCAGTGAGGTCTGACTCCCCTCCGTTGATAATTTTTCAGGAGAGTCAACATCTTCATACCTCAGTAGCAGGTCTGTACGCCGGATTTCTTTCGCCCCAGCTTCTTTGTGTAAACTGCTTACTTGAGTCTTATTTTTAAAGTCTAGACACTGCAGTAGTTATAAATTAATTTTATGGGATTTTATGTATCTTATTTATGTGAGATATTGTATTATATTTGAAACTGGATTTGTATTAAAAGATTTATATATATGAGATGAGATTTGATTTAAATCCAGTTGGTGAAATGATATTGCAATATTTATGATTTTTATTTTCGTTGCATTTATTATTATTATTATTATTGCATGTTTATTTTATTTTTAGGCTTGCTACGGGTTCCGGATTCAAAAGAATTCTCGTTCCCTAGCGCCGGTCATGACCCCTATTTTGGGTCATGATAAAGTTGGTATCTGAGCAGAGTTCTGTGTCAGGGCTTAGTTATGTGAGTTGTGGCCCTAGTTTTCAGAGTTGTGTTTTTTTGTTGAACTACTGCAGTGAATTAGGTTCGAGTATGTCTTGATGAGTATTCCTTGCTGTAGTTTTCAGTGTTATTCCTCCGTTGTCTGTTTTGTCTGAATTTTTTCGTTTGTCTTTTTAGAATGAGGAGGCGAGCGCGTGTGCTCCACCGGTCGTTGAGGCCGAGGATGATGAGTCTTTTCAGGATAAGGTTTTACCTCCTGAGCAGCCAGTTAGACGTAGAGGTCGTGGCAGAGGTAGACCTCGAGGAGCGGCATGTCACCGTAGGCAGAGAGAGTTACAGGACGAGGAGCCTGTTGAGCCTGAGTTTGATGTTCCTATTCCTCCAGTTGTTTCGCCTGTTCAACCTGCCTATCAGCAGGGTATGTGTGACCCTGAGGCAGCTTTGTTCTATGCCCGAGTTGGCAGGATTGCTTTTGATGGGACTTTCAATCCGTTAGATTTTTTGCATGCGATTGAGACCAAGACTCGGACTGCTCATACCGAGTATCAGTGGATCATGATTGTCGAGTTGTCTGTTGAGGGACCAGCCTTAGATTGGTTCATTCAGATGATCCAACCTTATATGATGACGATGACCTGGGCTCAGTTCCGAGAGCAATTTATGAGGAGATTTTATCGAGAGCCTCTTCGTTTGAGCTATCATCTTCGTCTGACTAGTATTTCTCGTGGAGATCGATCTGTAGAGGAGTATACCCGCGAGTTTCTTCATCTGGGTAGATATGCTGAGGATCTGATGCGAGATCAGTATTTCATGGTTACTACCTATGTTACTGGTTTGGGTTCTGCTTTTGCTGGTATGCCTACAGCAGGCCTTACTCTCGAGTCTGTGATGGAGTTAGCCAAGGAGATTGAGTTGAGGCTAGTTAGGCAGGGAGCGATGCTTGATTATTACCAGCTAGGAGTTCAGTCGAGTGGATTGCAGGCTACTCCGTATTCGAGTTTTCATGTTGGATCGAGTAGTCAGCAGTGAGGTCCGACTCAGCAGAGTCAGAGGCAGCAGTAACGAGTGCATCGGAGCAGTAGACATGGCCTTGGAGGTCAGCGTAGATCGTTTAGATTTGGATCAGGTGCTGTCGAGCAGCAGCAGTGGTCGTAGTTCTGGATCAACGGCCAGCGTTTGTCAGACTTGTGGTAGATTCCATCAGGGACCGTGTTATCTGACACCACTGACATGCTTTAGATTCGGGCAGACAGGACATTTTGCTAGATTGTGTCCTTATCCCGGGTATCAGCAGCAACAGATTTTGCGATTCCCATAGCAGTCGATTGCTAGTGCTACACCTGTGCCATTTCAGTTACCACCAGCTCAGCATCAGAGTTCAACTCAGTTTGTTCCACAACAGAGTCGTGGTAGAGGTACTAGAGGAGGTGCCAAAGGTGTTGGCTAGGCTTCTACCAGTCAGTAGGGAGGTCGAGGCCAGAGTTTTCCATCTTACTCAGCAGGATGCTTAGGCATCTAATGCAGTCGTGGCAGGTATTATTTCTGTTTGTTACCTGGATGCTTGGGTTTTGTTTGATCCAGGTGCCACGCATTCGTTTGTTTCTCCTATTTTTGCTTCCAAATCTTGTTGGCAAGCTTCGAGGATGGCTATTCCTTTGTCTGTTGCCACTCCTCTGAGCGATTCCTTGGACGTCGATATTGTTCTTTCTGGTTATCCAGTTCTCGTGGGAGATAGAGAATTACCCGCTGATTTGATCTTGTTGGATGTAATGGAGTTTGATGTTATTTTGGGAATGGATTGGTTATCTCAGCACTATGCCATGGTAGATTGCAGGAATAAAGAGGTGACGTTCAGAATTCCTGATGAAGCAGATTTTAAGTTTGTTGGTGATAGGAGTTCAGCACCTCAGAATCTTGTTTCTGCTATTACGGCTAGGAAGTTATTGAGGAAAGGTTGTCAGGGATATTTGGCATTGGTCAGGGATACTTCAGTGGAGAAGTTGTCACTCACAGATGTTCCTGTTGCTTGTGAGTTTCCTGATGTTTTTCCCGAGGAGTTGCCAGTTTACCACCTCACAGAGAGATTGAGTTCTGTATAGATGTGGTTCCAGGTACTACTCCTATATCTATGCCACCCTATCGTATGGCTCCTGCAGAGTTGAAAGAGTTGAAGGAGCAGTTGCAAGAGTTGTTGGAGAAAGGTTTTATAAGACCTAGTGTTTCTCCTTGGGGTGCACCAGTCCTGTTTGTGAAGAAGAAGGATGGTACCCTGAGACTGTGCATTGACTACAGAGAGCTTAATAAGGTGACAGTGAAGAACAAGTATCCTCTCCGAGGATAGATGATTTGTTTGACCAGCTACAGGGTGCACAGTTCTTTTCTAGGTTGACTTGAGGTCGGGTTATCATCAGCTGCGTATCAGTGAATCTGATATTCCTAAGATAGCGTTCCGCACTCGATATGGCCATTATGAGTTTCTGGTGATGTCCTTTGGTTTGACTAATGCACCAGCAGCTTTTATGGACCTGATGAATAGGGTATTCAGACCGTATATGGATTAGTTTTATAGTAGTGTTTATTGATGATATACTGGTTTATTCTAGGAGTGTGGAGGAGCATGTATATCACTTGAGGATTGTACTGCAGACACTGAGAGATCATCAGCTTTATGCTAAATTCTCGAAGTGTGATTTCTGGATGGAGAGTGTTTCTTTTCTTAGACATGTAGTGTCTAAAGAAGGTATTCATGCTGATCCACAGAAGATTGAGGCAGTATCTAAATGGCCTAGACCTACTTCTGTCACAGAGATTCGAAGTTTTATGGGTTTAGCCGGGTATTATAGGTGGTTTGTGCAGCATTTTTCTAGAATTGCATCCCCTATGACTCGCTTGACTCAGAAGAATGTTAGATTCGAGTGGTCAGAAGCTTGTGAGAATAGTTTTCAGTTGTTGAAGGAGAAGTTGACCACAGCGCCAGTGTAGCTTTGCCTAATAGTGTGGATAAGTTCACAGTTTACTGTGATGCCTCTAGAATTGGTCTTGGTTGTGTGCTGATGCAGAATGGAAGGGTGATCAGCCCTATGCTTCGAGGCAGTTGAAGAAGCGATGAGCAGGAACTATCCTACACATGATCTTGAGATGGCTGCAGTTATCTTTGCTTTAAAGATTTGGAGACATTATTTGTACGGGGTGACTTATGAGATATTTACTGATCACAAGAGCCTTAAGTACATTTTCCTAGTAGCGAGATCTGAATCTGAGGCAAAGGAGATGGTTGGACTTGTTGAAGGATTATGATTGCGAGATCTTATATCATCCGGGTAAAAGCTAATGTGGTAGCAGATGCCTTGAGTAGGAAGTCCTCAGGTAGTCTTGCTTACATCAGTGTTGAGAGGAGACCCATTGATCCAGGAGTTGCATCTGTTTGTGGATCAAGGTCTGATGATAAAGATCAGTAGATCAGATGGACTGCTAGCTCAGTTTAAAATACGATCTGTACTGAGGGATAGAATTAAAGCAGCTCAGAGCTGAGATCCTATTCTGGAAGAGCTTGCAGAGAATGTCAGAGCAGGGAAGTTCACTGATTTCACACTCGATGATGATGGTGTGTTGGATCAGTGGTAGATTGTGTGTTCCTGATGTGGATGATTTGAGAGAGGAGATTTTAGAGGAAGCACACTTTACAGCTTATAGCGTTCATCCAGGTATTACTAAGATGTACCACAGTATCAGAGATTTATACTGGTGGGATGGATTGAAGAAGGATGTCGCTGATTATATTGTGAAGTACTTGACGTGTTAGCAAGTGAAAGCCAAACATCAGAAGCCTTCTAGGAAGCTTCAGCATCTTCCTATTCCCAAGTGGAAGTGGGAAAGGATAGCTATGGATTTTGTGGTCGGTTTACCTCGTTCGAGGGATGGATACGATTCCATCTAGGTGATTGTAGACAGATTGATGAAGTCTGCACATTTCTTGCCTGTGAAAGCCACCTATTCAGTTGCTAGATTGGCGAAGTTTTATGTGAAGCATATGTGTGCCTTCATGGAGTACCTGTGTCCATTGTGTCAGATAGAGGTTCGGTGTTTACTTCTCATTTTTGGCAGAAGTTACAGGAAGCAATGGCACTAGGTTGGATTTCAATACTGCTTTTCATCCTCAGACAGATGGTCAGTCTGAGAGGATGATCCAGACACTGGAAGATATGTTGAGGATGTGTGTCCTGGATTTGGGAGGTAGCTGGGATGATCATTTGCCACTTGTTGAGTTTGCATATAATAACAGCTACCATAGCAGTATTGGTATGGCACCGTATGAGGCGTTGTATGGAAGGAAGTGTAGATCCCCGTTGAGTTGGGATAAGATTGGTGAGAGAGCTTTGACTGGACCTGAGATGGTTCAGGATGCTGCAGAGAAAGTCGCCGTGATTAAACGAAGATTAGAGACCGCAGTTAGCAGACAGAAGAGTTATGCGGATCCTAGGCGCAGAGATGTGGAGTTTTAGGTTGGAGATTTCATTTTTCTGAAAGTGTCTCCGATGAAGGGTTGGTGATGAGATTTGGTAGGAAGGGTAAGTTGGCACCGAGATATATCGGACCGTTTGAGATTCTGAAGAGAGTTGGCACTGCTTGCATATCGATTGGATTTGCCTCCGAGTATGTCACAAGTGCATCCAATATTTCATATCTCAATGTTGAGGACGTATATCTCAGACCCTTCACACGTGTTGTAGCCTGACAGTGTAGAAGTGAGTGAAGATTTGGCGTTTGTGGAAGAACCTGTGGCGATCGTAGATTATCAAGTTCGACAATTGCGATCGAAGCAGATTCCGATGGTCAAGGTTCTGTGGCGTAGCGATAGAGTCGAGGAGCATACGTGGGAGACTGAAGCTGAGATGCGAGCTTCTTACCCGTATCTCTTTCCTTCTTGATCCTATTTTCTGGAATTCGGGGATCTTGTAAGGGGGGAAGGTTGTAATATCCCGTGTTTTTAAAATATTTTTACACTGTACCGGGATATACAGTGTTAATAATTTTTGAATATATATACGATATTTTCACGAGTTGATATGTATTTAAAACTTATTTTAATTACTGTGTCTTATTTACAGTACTTTACGTAAAATTTTCCCAGGACTTGCATTTTCGGGGAAATTTTCACGTAAATAATTTATTATTAATTATTTTAAATATATTTTCGGACTTGCATGAACTCATACATATTTTTAAAATATTAAACACCGTGTATACATATAATTATTTATTTAATTAGGGTTTAGTATTACCCTAATATTTTATTAATTATTTATTTGTTTTATTGTTATTTAATTTAATTATTTTATTTAGTATAAATTATTAAAATATTAAATTATATGTGTGTGGTGTATATTTAGTGTGTGTAATTTAATATTATTTTATTATATAGTATAAAGTATATATATATACACATTATATATCAAAAAAATCAAATTTTGGAAAATTACAAAACTGCCCCCGACTACTCCTTCCCCGATCTTCACCCTCACCGCCGTCCAGTCGCTGCCGTGCCAATTTCTCACCGTTGGTGTGCCGTCCGGTGTGCCACCACCTTCCCCAGCCTCTTCCGCCGCCTGTGGTAGCTGTTTCCGGCGCTTGGAAGTTGGTTTTGGCCGGAGAAGCCGAAACTTTAGCCACCGTCGATCACGCAGATTTTGGCCACCATTTTTGACACCATCAATCTCTTTATTCTCCTTGAGCTCCGGGTGAGTGTGATTCTAGCTTTGGTTTGAGCTGAAATGGTCTAGAATTGCTTAGGTTTCGAATTTTCAATTTCGGTCACATTAGGGTTTTTGATTTTTTTGAGCTTCGAATTCATTGATTCA
The DNA here is from genome assembly GCA_947683625.1 of Mallotus nudiflorus. Lineage (NCBI taxonomy): Eukaryota > Viridiplantae > Streptophyta > Magnoliopsida > Malpighiales > Euphorbiaceae > Mallotus > Mallotus nudiflorus. The sequence continues at coordinate 1,688,046 of CANTUR010000325.1, forward strand.
TGAAAAATATCTTCACAAATGTTGATCCTAGTAGCTTAATCTACATTTTTGAATTTTTGTGGAATTTTTGGAGATTGTTTGGATTTTTGGGTATTTTTGAATATTTTAATATTATTTTCTAATTTTCGGAAATTAATTAAATAAATTATGAAATTGTGTTTTATGGTTAAATTAGGTGTTGAAATGAATTATAGGAATTTATTTGGAATTTTTATGAATTTCTATGTATTTATTTTGAATTATTGAAGTTTATGTAATTTTGGGAAATTAGGGTTAATTGTATTTTAAATTGAAATTAATTGGGTAATTGAGTTTAATTATTGATATTATTGATAAATATCTTGAGAAAATTAATTTTGGATAATTATATAATTTTTATTGAATTTTTGAAGTAATTATAGTATATTTATATATATAAGGGCATTTTGGTAATTTTTACCCTAAATTGGCTAAAAATGTAATTTAATTGGTTTTAATAGTTATTTAAGGTATAAAAATGATTTCTACAAATTATTTGGTATTTTTAACTAATTAAAACTATTTTTCGTGAATTATTTTCAATTATATGTATAATATACGGTTTTTCTAATAAAATGAGTTTTTATCGGTTTTTACAGTGTTTTAAGGTTAATTATGTAATTTCTACCTATAAAATGTATTTTTAGGTTTTAAGGGTATTTTTGGTATGATCAGAATTGTTCTGTGTTTGTGGACCTCGGTCGGTGGACTGTAGTTTGGAGTCCGGATCGAGGGGTTGTGGATTTGTGTTGCGCTTATTTTTTGAAGTGTATTTCCTTGCAGGGTCGGCTCCACTCTTTTGAGTAGAGAGATGTCCGTTTTACAGGGGAGGTTCTGCCGGATTTCGGTAGAATTCTTGTAAAACGTGATATCCGATCGAACCCTGATATCGATTCTGTATTTAATACTCTAGATCGAATTTTAGGATTTCTATTAGGTTTATTATGATGTCTATTATTTATTGCTTGTTTAGTTGCGCCGAGACGAGGGCTAGTGGACCAGGCCCGTCGGATCCATCTCGTGGAGCGCACTGATTTGTGAGTTACTATACTATATATATATATGCTTAGGATGCATGATTTAGAAATGCATGTTTTGTGTTGATTAAATATGCATAAATAATTTGATTATTTCTTAAGTTATATTTTTGGTTTATTTTTAGTTTATTTTTGGTATATATTAAATTGTATACATGTTTTGTAAATAAATTATATTTAAAATATTTTTAAATATATTTCTAGTTTAATTTATGATTTGATTGGATTTATTTGACGTATATATACTCGAAATATACCTGGTTTACTTTTGGTATATTTTTAGTATATATATGGTTTATGTTGATATTTTATTGAACTTCATGCATCATTTATTTTTATGAATGAATGTTTTATATTTATTAATGAAGGATATCGATAAAACGTGCTACCTAGTGGGCAGCACTAGGACCGAGTACGTACCGATACGTCTATAGTATTTAGGCTATATTACTAACCATTTGTGGATATTGATTGATTATGATTATTGATATGTGTGATGTGATTTGGGTGTGATTGTTGGAGCTCGGTTGACCAAGTGTCTCGGGGTCAATCACACTGGCAGTCAGACTGCTGGAGCTCGGTTGACTTAGTGTCTCGGGGCTAGTCTACTGTCTAAATGGATTAAGTGGATATATTTGGAATAAGTGAGCCTGTGTGGCTAGAGTGTGTCTAACACTATCTGAGGTTGCGATATCATAGGGTTCTATTTGATCCTTCATAAAAGATGATTTTTAATAAAATATATATAAAATGATTTTATTGCATCTGTGTGTATTTGCCTGTATATATATTAGATATATATATACTGTTGATTGTATGTATTGTCATTTAGTGTGTATGTATATATATTATAGTAATTCACTCAGTGAGGTTTGACTCCCCTCCGTTGATAATTTTTCAGGAGAGTCAACATCTTCAGACCTCAGTAGCAGGTCTGTACGCCAGATTTCTTCCGCCCCGGCTTCTTTGTGTAAACTGCTTTGAGTCTTATTTTTAAAGTCTAGACACTGCAGTAGTTATAAATTAATTTTGTGGAATTTTATGTATCTTATTTATGTGAGATATTGTATTATATTTGAAACTGGATTTGTATTAAAAGATTTATATATATGAGATGAGATTTGATTTAAATCCAGTTGGTGAAATGATATTGTAATATTTATGATTTTTATTTCCGCTGCATTTAATATTGTTATTATTATTGCATGTTTATTTTATTTTTAGGCTTGATACGGGTTCCAGATTCGAAAGAATTATCGTTCCCTAGCACCGGTCATGACCCCTGTTTTGGGTCGTGACAATTTTAGGCAAATTTAGTTTTTTATTTTTGTTGAGCTTGAATTAGTTTGATTCATGCTTAATCCCTTTGAAATTATGGTTGTGTGCATCAAGAGCTATCTAAATATATTTTTATTTTATTTTTCTGAATTATTTGAAGATTTTGGATTTTGTTTTCGGTGAGACACTGTTCTAGTGACCCACGCTGGAAAAATTTTAATATTTTTAGAAAATTCTTTGAGTTATTTAGATTGTGATTTGTGAAGGAACTTTGATGAAATTAATTTTAGATTTTTAGTTATGAATTTATTTAGTTTATGTATAAAATTGTATTTTTGAGAAATAAGGTAAATTTTATTAATTATATGATTTTTATTGAAAATAATGCTAATTAGTATATTTAATATAAACATTAAGCTTTAGAAATGAGAAAATAAATTTTTATGAATTTATAGTAATTTTGATTAATTTTTGAAAAATATTTAATATTATGGTAATTTTTGGAAAAATTAGTAAATTTTTTCCACAACCCAAACCGGGACTGGCGCTAAGGATGAGAATTCTTTCGAATCCAGAACCCATAGCAAGTCTTAAAAATAAAAGTGCATGCAATAAATAAATAAAAATACGTCAAAATTAAAACTTAAATTGATATAAAAATAAATACCCAAATGTCATTTCATAAATGAAATATTCATAAAGTATTTTAGTACAAATCCCAACATCAAAATAACACACTACTGATACAATAACTCTAATACTGTAGTTTTCTAGAATACAATAGGAGTTAGATATAAAATATACATAGTCTAGTTGGGGCTTGAAGAAGACCGGCGTAAAGTATTACTACTGAGGTGTCATGACCCAAACCGGGAGTCATGACCGGTGATAGGGAATGAGAATTTTTTCGAATCCGAAATCCGTAGCAAACCTTAAAAATAAAATAATGCAATAATTAAATAAATAAAATACATAATAATTTAAACTTAAGTCGATATAAAATAATAATTATGTCATATCATAAAATAAAAATATTTGCATACAATATTCAGAGAAAGGTCTCTGATAGTAAAACCATTCTACAGATAAAAACAACAACTAATACTGCAGTTTTATAGAATACAATAAAGTCAGGTAAGTAATTTACATAAACTAGTCGAGGCTAAAGAAGTCCAGCGGAAGGGCCTACTACTAAGGTCCGAGGAAGAAGAATCTCCTGTAAAATAAACAACTGAAAGAAGTCAGACTTCACTAAGTGAATTCTTATATTATATATATACATGCACCTCCTAATGTCATATGCAATCAATCATCAATATATATAATAAATATATACAGACATTTCACACAAATGCTGAAATCATTTTATATATAATAAATGCTGGAAGCACATTTATTTTAGTGAATGATCAAATAGAAATATATTTAATCGCAACCTCAATCAATAATACCTCTCTAGCCATACATGCTCAATTAATTCTAAATTAATTCTCTTATTCGATATTGGACAGTAGACTGGCCCCGAGACACTAAGTCAACCGAGCTCCAGCAGTCTGACTGTTAATGTGATTAGCCTGAGACACTAGGGAAATCGAGCTCTAGCAACCACACTATTCAATCACATCAATCTTAAAATCAATCACATCAATCTTAAAATCAATCAATCAAATCAAAGTCACCTAAGTAATCACAACTCAACCCTAAATCTATCGCATTGGTACGTACACGATCCTAGTCCTGCCCACTAGGTAGCACGTTCTATTAATATCCTTCAAATAAAATTAAATATACATATGGGAAATAAATAATGCATATTTAAACATAAATAACATTCATAAAAATGAATAAACCATATATATACCTTAAAATATACTAAGTATATTTCAAGTATATATATGCTAAATAAATTCAAAATCAACCATAAATATACCGAATGTAAACCATGAATATACCAAAAATATATTAAGTGTATATGAAAATATAACACACCTATATGTTGAGAAATACTAAAATATACTGAAAATATGCCCTAACATATACTAAAACATAAAACAATTCATGGACAAATACATATTAAAAAAACATAAATATTCAAAATCATGCATCCTATATGCGATGTATATATAAGATAATAACTCACAATTCTGCGCTCCTCGAGATTGGCTTGATGAGCCGGTCCAATAAGCCTTGGTTTCGGCGCAACTAGAAAATAAAATAATAATAACAATCAGAATAAATCTAACTTATACTTCTAAAAGAGACTTGATATAGGAATACAAATTCAGACAAATACAAAAATTTAAAATCGACCCGATATCACGTTTTACGAAAATTCGACAGAATCTCCTCTGTAAAACAGATATCTCTCTACTAAAAAGTGCAGGTACAATCCTGCAAGAAAACACACTTCTAACATAGATTGCACATACCTCGGGTTAGGACTTCGAACTGCACAATTCCCAATCGAGGTTCACAATTCACCAAAAATCAAATAAAATAATAAATATACTAAAAATCATTAAATTCCATTAATATCCTGAAAATACCAAAACATAATATATTTAAACATTAAATCACCAAATACCATTGTTTTCACAATAATTAAATAAAAATCCCAAATAATAATATAATATTAATAAAAATCCAATTTTTCAATAAATTCAACATAAGATAGTAAAATTCACTTTTATATATTCAAATAGCTTTAATAGCCTAAATATATATTAAAAGTAATTAAAAACCCATTAAATCACCAAAATAGTAAATAATATATTATTTGAATATAATTTTTGAAAATTAGTATTAATTAGTTAAAAATAGTAAATAATATATAAAAATCCTTTTAATACCTTATATAACTCTAAAATCATTTGAAGCATATTATTTACCTATAATTTTTATAAAATTACACAATTAACTCAATAATACAAAATATACATAATATAATTAATATTCTAAAAAATTATATAAATTCACCAAAAATTATTTTAAATATTCTAAAATTATTAACTCACATAATAGACACTAATTTAATTAAATTTTCAATAAAAATAATTAATTAACATATTATCAATAATTCAATATTTAATATTAAAATAATTAAAAATTAACCAAAATTCAAATTAATTCAAAAAAATATATTTGAGAAGCTTGAGCTACAAAAAACAATATTTCTTAAGCAAGTTTTCATGAATCAACCTAAATCAAGTTCAAAAAATTCAAGAACCCTAAAACACATAAACTAAAAATTGGAGATATCTAAAAATCTAGAGGTTTTGAGTTTAAACGGAGCTCGAAAATGGACTCACTGGATAAAAATCTTTCAAACAAGTGTAGTCCGACTAGCTAGGGTGGCTAGAATCCTCACTGGCATTGAAAGCTCAAGTTTCAGTCTCCTACAAATTTCAGCGATCCAAGCGGCTGGCGATGTTCTGAAGGTGGCGGGTGGTAGCTGGGAATGTCCAAGGTTGACGGTGGCTGAAGGCAGAGGGTGGGGCGGTCTGGTGGTGGCCAAAAGTGGGAAGAAAAAGAAGAACAAAAAAAAAGAAGGGAAAAAAAATGTTGACCCCGATTTTACTGCTTTTTGACTTGACTTTTTTTTTTTATAATAATTTATAAAATTATCAAAATGCCCTTCACTTAATTTAATAATATTAAAAATAAAAATGATAATAGTAACAATAATGTTAACAATAATAATAATATTAATAACAATCATAATAAATACAATAATATTAACAAAAACAATAATAATAATATTATTATTATTAATCTCATGTAAATTAAATTATTTTTACATAAATAATTTCTCAAAATAAAATACGTAAATAATGTTAACAAATAATAATAATAATATACAATAAAATTTAAAATTATTAACACTGCATATTCCAAAATAATATTATTTAATTTAAAATACTGAATCTTTACATGAGGTTTGAAGAAGAAAAATCTCTTGTAAAAAAAATGGTTGAGAAGGGGTTAGACCTCATTGAGTGAATTATGATAATATATAAACACGCACCTCCTAATGTCATATGCAATCAATATATATATATATATATATATATATATATATATATATATATATATATATATATGCATTTCACACATATGCTAAAATTCTTTTTTATATATAATAAATGCAGAAAACATTTATTTAAGTGAAGGATCAAATAAAATCCTAATATATCGCAACCTCGATAAAAATCAACAGCCGACTAGCTTAATCAAAACTCCAAATAATTCATTGTCCAACTCAAAGTAGTAGATTGGCCCCGAATACACTAGGTCAACTAAGGATCCACAGTCATCCTTTCCGATAACCAGTTGTCACGACCAAAACAGGGGCCATGACCGGCGCTAGGGAACGGTAATTCTTTCGAATCCGGAACCCGTAGCAAGCCTAAAAATAAAAATAAATCATGCAATAATAACAATAACCATATATATGCAGCGAAAATAAAAAATCATAAATATAATCATAACATTTTCACCACTGGATTTAAATTAAATCTCATCTCATCACATATATATATAATCTCTTTAATACAAATCCAGTTTCAATATAATACATCTCTTTAAAATAAATACATGAAATCCAATACTTTAATTCATAACTACTGCAGTGTTTAGATAAAATAAATAAGACTCAAGTAGATAATTTACACAAAGAAGCCGGGACGGAAGAAATCCGGCGTATCGACCTGCTACTGAGGTCTGAAGAAGTTGACTCTGCTGAAAAATAGTCAACGGAGGGGAGTCAGACCTCACTGAGTGAATTACTATAATATATATACACACACACTAAGCGATAATGCATACAGTCAATAGTATATGTGTATCTAATATATTACAGACAATTTCACACAGATGCAAAAAAATCATTTATATATATATTTGTATTGGAAATCATCTTTTATGAAGGATCAAATAGAACCCTATGATATCGCAACCTCGGAAATAGTATTAGACAACACTCTAGCCACACAGGCTCACTTAATCCAAATATATCCACTTAATCCATTTAGACAGTAGACTGGCCCCGAGACACTAAGTCAACCGAGCTCCAGCAGTCTGACTGCCAGTGTGATTGGCCCCGAGACACTTGGTCAACCGAGCTCCAGCAATCACACCTCCAAACCATATCTCACACATATCAATAATCACATCAAATCAATATCCACAAATAAGTTAGTAATATAGCCTAAAGCTATAGGCGTACCGGTACGTACTCGGTCCTAGTGCTGCCCACTAGGTAGCACGTTCTATCGATATCCTTCATTAATGAATATAAAACATTCATTCACAAATAAATGATGCATGAAGTTCAATAAAATATCAACATAAACCATATATATACTAGAAATATACCAAAAGTAAACCAGGTATATTTCGAGTATATATACGTCAAATAAATCCAGTTAAATTATAAATTAGACTAGAAATATATTTAAAAATATTTTTTAAATATAGTTTATTAACAAAACATGTATACAATTTATTATATACCAAAAATAAACCAAAAATATACTTAATATACAAATCATATTATTTATGCATTTTAATCAAAATAAAACATATATTTTTAAATCATGCATCCTAAGTATATATATATAGTATAGTAACTCACCCTAGTGCGCTCCACGAGACGGGTTCGACGGGCTTGATCCACTAGCCCTCGGTCTCGGCGCAACTAAACAAGCAATAAATAACTGACATTAGAATAAACCTAACAGAAATCCTAGAATTCGATCTAGAGTATTAAACATAGAATCGATATCAGGGTTCGACTGGACATCACGTTTTATGAGAATTCTATCGAAAATTCGACAGAACCTCCCCTGTAAAACGGACATCTCTCTACTCAAAAGAGTAGAGCCGACCCTGCAAGGAAATACACTTCGAAAAACTACACAAGGCAACATCAAAATCCCACGGTCGGACTCCAAACTACAGTCCACCGACCGGGGTCCACAAACACAGAAAAATTCCAGATATACCAAAAATATCCTTAAAACCTAAAAATACATCTTATAGGTAGAAATTACATAATTAACCTTAAAACACTGTAAAAATCGATAAAAACTCATTTTATTAGTAAAACCGTATATTATATATATAATTGAAAATAATTCACGAAAAATAGTTTTAATTAGTTAAAAATACCAAATAATTTGTAGAAATCATTTTTATACCTTAAATAACTATTAAAACCAATTAAATTACATTTTTAGGCAATTTAGGGTAAAATTACCAAAATACCCCTATATATATTAATATACTTAAATTACTTCAAAAATTCACCAAAAATTATACAATTATCCAAAATTAATTTTCTCAACATATTTATCAATAATATCAATAATTAAACTCAATTAACCAATTAAATTCAATTTAAAACACAATTAACCCTAATTTCTCAAAATCACATAAACTTCAATAATTTAAAATAAATACTTAGAAATTCATAAAAATTCCAAATAAATTCCTATAATTCATTTCAACACCTAATTTAACCATAAACTCCAATTTCATAATTTAAATAATTAATTTCCGAAAATTAGAAAATAATATTAAAATATTCAAAAATACCCAAAAAATCTCCAAAAATTCTACAAAAATTCATACATGTAGATTAAGCTACTAGGAAAAACATTTGTGAAGGGATTTTTCTAGACCATTTTAGCTCAAACCAAAGCTAGAATCACACTCACCGGAGCTCAAGGAGAAGAAAGAGACCGGCGGTGTCGAAAACGGTGGCCGAAAATGGGAGAAACAGCAAAGGGATGATTTTCGGCAAAAAATGGAAAATGGGGCTGCCGGCGCCGGGGAAGGGAGCTGCTGGCGGCGGGGGACGGCTGGGAACGGCGGTGGCAAGCCGGGAGGCACACCGACGGTAGGTGACCGGAGTTGCAGCGGTGAGGGGTGAGGTGGGTGGTGGTCGGGCGCGGGAGAGAAAGAAAGAAGAAGAAGAAGAAGAAGAAAAAGAAAAAGAAAGAAAAGAAAAAGAAAAGAAAAAGAAAAAAAAAAAAAGAAAAAAGAAAAAGAAAAAGAAAATAAAATAATTAAATAAAATAAAATAATTTTAATAATTTAATAATAAATAAAATAATTAAATAACAATAAATTAATAAATAAATAATCACATATTAGGGTAATATATTAAACCCTAATTAAATAAATATACACACACATAGGCTTTATTTAGTATTTTAAAAATACGCATGAGTTCATGCAAGTCCGAAAATATATTTAAAATAATTAATAATAAATTATTTACGTGAAAATTTCCCCGAAAATGCAAGTCCCGGGAAAATTTTACGTAAAACACTGGAAATAATACACAGTAATTAAAATAGGTTTTAAATACATATTAACTCGCAAAAATATCGTAATATATATACACAAATTATTAACACTGCATATCCCGGTACAGTGTAAAAATATTTTAAAAACACGGGATATTACAGTCTTCCCCCCTTACAAGAATTCGTCCCCGAATTCCAAAAAAACAACAAGATTACAGAATCAGGAAGGAAAGAGATACGAGTAAGAAGCTCGCATCTCAGCTTCAGTGTCCTACGTATGCTCTTCAACCCTGTCGCTACGCCACAAAACCTTGACCATCGGAATCTGCTTCGATCGCAACTGTCGAATTTGATAATCCACGATCGCCACAGGTTCTTCTACAAACGTCAAATCTTCACTCACTTCTACACTGTCAGGTTGCAACACGTGTGAAGGGTCTGAGATATACTTCCTCAACATCGAGATATGAAATACTGGATGCACTTGCGACATACTCGGAGGCAAATCCAACCGATATGCAACAGTGCCAACTCTCTCCAGAATCTCAAACGGTCCAATGTATCTCGGTGCTAACTTACCCTTCCTGCCAAATCTCATCACACCCTTCATCGGAGATACCTTCAGAAAAATGAAATCTCCAACTTGAAACTCCACATCTCTGTGCCTAGGATCCGCATAACTCTTTTGTCTGCTAACTGCGATCTCTAATCTTCGCTTAATCACAGCGACTTTCTCTGCAGCATCCTGAACCATCTCAGGTCCAGTCAAAGCTCTCTCACTAATCTCATCCCAACTCAACGGGTATCTACACTTCCTTCCATACAACGCCTCATATGGTGCCATGCCAATACTGCTATGGTAGCTGTTATTATATGCAAACTCAACAAGTGGCAAATGATCATCCCAGCTACCTTCCAAATCCAAGACACACATTCTCAACATATCTTCCAGTGTCTGGATCGTCCTCTCAGACTGACCATCTGTCTGAGGATGAAAAGCAGTACTAAAATCTAACCTAGTGCCCATCGCTTCCTGCAACTTCTGCCAAAAATGAGAAGTAAACGCTGAACCTCTATCTGACACAATGGACACAGGTACTCCATGAAGGCACACAATATGCTTCACATACAACTTCGCCAATCTAGCAACTGAATATGTGGCTTTCACGGGCAAGAAATGTGCAGACTTCATCGACCTGTCTACGATCACCCAGATGGAGTCGTATCCATCCTTCGAATGAGGTAAACCGACCACAAAATCCATAGCTATCCTTTCCCACTTCCACTCAGGAATAGGAAGAGGCTGAAGCTTCCCAGAAGGCTTCTGATGTTCGGCTTTCACTTGCTGACACGTCAAGCACTTAGCAACATAATCAGCGACATCCTTCTCCAATCCATCCCACCAGTATAGATCTCTGATACTATGGTACATCTTAGTAATGCAAGGAATACTTATCAAGACATACTCGAACCTAATACACTGCAGTAGTCCAACAGAAAACATAACTTTAAAACTAGGGCCACAACTCACATAACTAAGCCCTGACACAGAACTCCGCTCTGATACCAACTTTGTCACGACCCAAAACAGGGGCCATGACCGGCGCTAGGGAATGGGAATTCTTTCGAATCCGGAACTCGTAGCAAGCCTAAAAATAAAAATAAATCATGCAATAATAACAATAACCATATAATATGCAGCGAAAATAAAAAATCATAAATATAATCATAACATTTTCACCACTGGATTTAAATTAAATCTCATCTCATCACATATATATATAATCTCTTTAATACAAATCCAGTTTCAATATAATACATCTCTTTAAAATAAAATACATGAAATCCAATACTTTAATTTACAACTACTGCAGTGTCTAGATAAAATAAATAAGACTCAAGTAGATAATTTACACAAAGAAGCCGGGGCGAAAGAAATCCGGCGTATCGACCTGCTACTGAGGTCTGAAGAAGTTGACTCTCCTGAAAAATAGTCAACGGAGGGGAGTCAGACCTCACTGAGTGAATTAATATAATATATATACACACACACTAAGTGATAATGCATACAGTCAATAGTATATATGTATCTAATATATATACAGACAATTTCACATAGATGCAAAAAAATCATTTATATATATATTTTTATTGGAAATCATCTTTTATGAAGGATCACATAGAACCCTAGAATATCGCAACCTCAGAAAATAGTGTTAAACAACACTCTAGCCATACAGGCTCACTTATTCCAAATATATCCACTTAATCCATTTAGACAGTAGACTGGCCCCGAGACACTAAGTCAACCGAGCTCCAGCAGTCTGACTGCCAGTGTGATTGGCCCCGAGACACTTGGTAAACCGAGCTCCAGCAATCACACCTCCAAACCATATCTCACACATATCAATAATCACATCAAATCAATATCCATAAATAAGTTAGTAATATAGCCTAAAGCTATAGGCGTACCAGTACGTACTCGGTCCTAGTGCTGCCCACTAGGTAGCACGTTCTATCGATATCCTTCATTAATGAATATAAAACATTCATTCACAAATAAATGATGCATGAAGTTCAATAAAATATCAACATAAACCATATATATACTAGAAATATACCAAAAGTAAACCAGGTATATTTCGAGTATATATACGTCAAATAAATCCAGTTAAATTATAAATTAGACTAGAAATATATTTAAAAACATTTTTTAAATATAGTTTATTAACAAAACATGTATACAATTTATTATATACCAAAAATAAACCAAAAATATACTTAATATACAAATCATATTATTTATGCATTTTAATCAAAATAAAACATATATTTTTAAATCATGCATCCTAAGTATATATATATAGTATAGTAACTCACCCTAGTACGCTCCACGAGACGGGTCCGACAGGCCTGGTCCACTAGCCCTCTGTCTCGGCGCAACTAAACAAGCAATAAATAACTGACATTAGAATAAACCTAACAGAAATCCTAGAATTCGATCTAGAGTATTAAACATAGAATCGATATCAGGGTTCGACTGGACATCACGTTTTACGAGAATTCTATCGAAAATTCGACAGAACCTCCCCTGTAAAACGGAAATCTCTCTACTCAAAAGAGTAGAGCCGACCCTGCAAGGAAATACACTTCGAAAAACTACACAAGGCACCATCAAAATCCCACGGTCGGACTTTAAACTACAGTCCACCGACCGGGGTCCACAAACACAGAAAAATTCCAGATATACCAAAAATACCCATAAAACCTAAAAATACATCTTATAGGTAGAAATTACATAATTAACCTTAAAACACTGTAAAAATCGATAAAAACTCATTTTATTAGTAAAACCGTATATTATATATATAATTGAAAATAATTCACGAAAAATAGTTTTAATTAGTTAAAAATACCAAATAATTTGTAGAAATCATTTTTATACCTTAAATAACTATTAAAACCAATTAAATTACATTTTTAGGCAATTTAGGGTAAAATTACCAAAATACCCCTATATATATTAATATACTTAAATTACTTCAAAAATTCACCAAAAATTATACAATTATCCAAAATTAATTTTCTCAACATATTTATCAATAATATCAATAATTAAACTCAATTAACCAATTAAATTCAATTTAAAACACAATTAACCCTAATTTCTCAAAATCACATAAACTTCAATAATTTAAAATAAATACTTAGAAATTCATAAAAATTCCAAATAAATTCCTATAATTCATTTCAACATCTAATTTAACCATAAACTCCAATTTCATAATTTAAATAATTAATTTCCGAAAATTAGAAAATAATATTAAAATATTCAAAAATACCCAAAAATACAAAAAATCTCCAAAAATTATAAAAAAAATCATACATGTATATTGAGCTACTAGAAACAACATTTGTGAAGGGATTTTTCATGAATCATTCAATTCGAAGCTCAAAAAAATCAAAAACCCTAATAGGCCGAAATTGAAAATTCAAAACCTAAGCAATTCTAGACCATTTTAGCTCAAACCAAAGCTAGAATCACACTCACCGGAGCTCAAGGAGAAGAAAGAAACAGGCGGTGTCAAAAACGGTGGCCGAAAATGGGAGAAACGGCAAAGGGATAATTTTTGGCCAAAGATGGAAAATGGGGCTGCCAGCACCGGGGAAGGGAGCTGCTGGCGGTGGGGGACGGCTGGGAACGGCGGTGGCGAGCCGGGAGGCACACCGACGGTAGGTGACCGGAGTTGCAGCGGTGAGGGGTGAGGTGGGTGGTGGTCGGGCGCGGGAGAGAAAGAAAGAAGAAGAAGAAGAAAAAGAAAAAGAAAAAGAAAAAAAAAGAAAAAGAAAAAGAAAAATAAAAGAAAAAAGAAAAAGAAAAATAAAATAAAATAAAATAATTAAATAAAATAAAATAATAATAAAATAATTTTAATAATTTAATAATAAATAAAATAATTAAATAACAATAAATTAATAAATAAATAATAACATATTAGGGTAATATATTAAACCCTAATTAAATAAATATACACACACATAGGCTTTATTTAGTATTTTAAAAATACGCATGAGTTCATGCAAGTCCGAAAATATATTTGAAATAATTAATAATAAATTATTTACGTGAAAATTTCCCCGAAAATGCAAGTCCCAGGAAAATTTTACGTAAAACACTGAAAATAATACACAGTAATTAAAATTGGTTTTAAATACATATTAACTCGCAAAAATATTGTAATATATATACACAAATTATTAACACTGCATATCCCGGTACAGTGTAAAAATATTTTAAAAACACGGGATATTACACCAGTAATCTCCATATTCTTATTCATAATCAGACATTAGAATTTCAACCTAATTGTAATGAACCGTTGCACAATAGTCCTAGTGTAGCCCACTAGATAGCACATTTTATTGATATCCCTTAATAAATCATATTTAATGGAAAATAATAAATTGCACAATTTAAATATAATGACAATCATTTAAAAAGGATATAACATTTATATACTAAACATATACCGTAAATATACCAAAAATACACTAAATGCATTTACTAAATATATGTCAAATATACTGAATATATATACTAAAACATGCTAATATTGATATGTCATATATATACAAATTATATACTAAAACAAACTAAGTAAAATGTTACATATACCAAAACTATGCTTCTTCATTTAATAAAATAATTCATGTTTAAGCTCATATTAAAATATGAAAACTCATAATCATGCATCTACATGTAATGTATGTATAAAATAATAACTCACAAGTTTGCGCTTTTTGAGACAAACTCTACGGATCAGGTTGGATAGGCCTCAGTTTCAACGCAACTAGAAAATAAATATAATGATAATATCAAAATAAATTTCTAACTTATACTTTAAAGAATTATAAAGGAAGACTCGATCTAAGGATTCAAAACTTGGTCAAACACAGAAACTCAGATCGACCAAACATCACGTTTTACAAGAATTTTACTAAAAAATCAGTCGAACCTCCTCTATAAAATGGACATCTCTCTACTAACAGTAGAGCCGATCCTGAAAGAGAAATACACTTCTAATAACGCAATAACTCAACACCTCGGGTTGGGACCCTGAATTACTCAAATCTCCAATTGATGTTCACAATTTGCAAGAAAATAAATATTAAATAATAATATATTAAAATCCTTAAAAATCTATAAAATCAATAATAAATCACAATAATTTATATAACATCAAAATACTAAATATACTTATTTTCACATTAATAAAATAAAAATTTGAAATAATTATATAATATTAATAAAAATCCAATTTTTCAAATATTCAACGTAAAATAGTAATATTCACATTTAATTATTCAAATGGTTTAAATATATAATAAAAATAGTTAAAAACCCATTTAATCACAAAAATAGTAAATAATTTATTATTTAAATATAATTTTTGAAAATTAGTATTAATTAGTTAAAAATAGTAAATAATTTGTAAAAATTGTTTTCATACCCTATAAAATTCTAAAATCATTTAAAACATAGTATTTAACTATAATTTCAATAAAAACACCCAATTAACCTATATATCCAAAAATCACATAATACTAAAAATTTTCCCAAAAATTATACAAAATAACCAAAAATTGTTTTATCAATACTAAAATTACTAACTTAAATTAATAATAGTAATTTAACCAAATTTTCATTCAAAATGATTTAATAACATAATTATCAAAAATCCATTTTTTAATATTAAAATATTCAAAAATACCGATTATTCAAATTAATTCCAAAAAAAATATACAAAAAATATTTTAAGAAGATTGAGCTACCTATAACAACATTCTCAAAGTAAAATTTCATGAATCAAACCCAATTATTAAATAAAAATTTGAAACTTAAATGCCACCTAAACAAAAACTTGACATAACTCAAAATCAAGAAGGATTAAACTCAAACCGAGCTTAGAACTAGACTCATCAGTGTTAGAGCTTTCAATAGAGACTGGAATCAAGAGCTCTTATCGCTGAAAACTTCACCAGCTTTAATGGTGGCTTTCTCAGTCTCCTGCATTCCGATGAGCTCCAGGCAACTTCTAGGGGTGGAGGACGACGTTTGGAGGTGATGGGGTGGCGCAATGGTGGTCTGACAATGGGTGGGTGGTGCTGTTGTATTGGGGAAGGAAGAAGAAAACCATGCAAAAGAAGAAAAGAAAAATAGGGGAAAGGAAAATAAAAAATGGCAGGGAAAGAGAGAAATGGTTGACCACATATTGTCCCCTTTATATATATACTTTAACTTTACACTTGTCACACATCCATATATACATACATATATATACTATACATAAACACATGCACATGTTATTAACAACAATATAATAATAATAATAATAATAATAATAATAATAATAATAATAATAATAATAATATCACATGCATAATAGTAATAAAATAATAATAATTCTAACAATAATAATAATAACAATAAAAATAATAATAATACCAATAAAATAATAACACTAATACTATTAAAAATAATAGCAATAAAATAATAATAATACTATTAAAAATAATAGTAATGAAAATGAGTTTGAATACTTTAAATAATAAAACTCACAAATTAATTGTTTCATGTAAATAAAATATTTAGAATAAAATAAATGAATAATATACACAACTCATGATAATATGTAAATAAAATTTAAAATTTTATTAACATTGCATATCCTAAAATAATTTTATATTATTTAAAATATCGGGTCATTACAATTTTGTATTTTAATTGAAATTATTGTTAATTAGTATGTTTTGGATAATTTCAGAATAACAAATAGTATTAAAATAATTTTTACGAATTATTTACTATTTTTAGCTAATAACTACTAATTTTCGAAGTCATACTTATATAATAGCTTATTTATTACTTTTATGATTAACATGGATTTTTAGCTATTTTTATTATATAATTGAGAAATTTAAATAATTAATTGAAATTTATGCTATTTAATTTTGAATATTTGAAAAATGGAATTTTTACTAAAATTATTTAATTCTATTTGAGATTTTATTAAATTAATTTAAAGATAAATTATCTTTAATGTTTTTATTATTCAAATAAATTGTATTATGGTATTTTATTGATTTTTACTGATTTTAATGGTTTTTTTATATTTATTATTAATTATTGATTTTTGTGTAGTTTGATTCTCGATTGTACAAATTGTGTAGTTCGGGGGCCCAACCCAAGAAGTTAAACATTTGTGAATATTAAAGTGTGTTTGCTTATAGGATTGACTCTACTTTTAGTAGAGAGACTTCCATTTTACAGAGGAGACTCTGTAGAATTTTTGGTAGAATTCTCGTAAAATATGATATCGAGTTGATCCTGAGTTTTTAATTTTTGGTCAAATAGTGTCCTAGATTGAGTCATTTTTTAGAATTTCTAAAAGCATAAAATTAGGATTTCGATTCTAATATTATTATTATTTATTTATTTTCTATAATTATGCGAAAACCAAGACCTACCGTACCAGCCAGTCTAGTTCTTTTAGAGGAGCATACAATTGTGAGTTATTATCATATATATGCATTGCATGTAGAATAAATATTTGTGAGCATGCATATTTTAATAATGTAAATATAAGTATGATTTATTTTATTAAATGATTATATCTATATTTTGGTATATGTTTGGTATATATTTGGTATATTGCCTTGAAAATGGATGCTACCATGTTTAAATTATGCATTTCATTATTTGTAATAATTATAAGATTTATTTGAAGGACAGCAATAGAACGTGCTACTTAGTGGGCTATACTAGGACTGTGTGCGCACCAATGCATTAGATTTTAAGGTTGATATTATGAGATATTTGATGCGAGATTTTAATAATTGAATATTGTGAATGTGGTGAAAGAGTGGTGTGATTATAGGAGCTCAGTTGACTTAGTGTCTCAGGACTAATCACGCCGACAGTGAGACTGCAGGAGCTCGGTTGACTTAGTGTCTCGGGGCCAGTCTATTGTCCAAAAATGGAAAAGAGAAATATTTTGGAATTAAGTGAGCCTATTGGCTAGTAAGGTTCAGTAATAGAGGTTGTGAAATATTTTAGGGTTCTGCTCTTATCCTTCACTCAAAATAAATTTTTTTGCATCCACTATTATATAAAAGTGGATTTTTGCATTTGTATAAAATGCATGTACATGTATATATATATATATTATATCGATGTTTGATTGTATATGACTTTAGGTTGCATGTATATATATTATAATAATTCACATAGTTTCAAGATCTTCTACTTTAGACCTTCCTCATAATACTATTCACCGAACTCTTTCCTCTTCGGTTGATTTATGTAAATACTAAATTTTTGTCTTCTTATATTTTTATTAATCATTGCAATAGTAGTATTATTGTGGTAGTAGTGTATTGTAATAATTAGAGATCTTGTATTTAAATCTTGTATGAAGATATTTTTATTATATTATGATATAAAGATTTATTTTTATATCAATTAAAGTTTTAATTATGGTATATTTTTGTAATATATTTGCATGTGTTTTTATTTTAAAGCTTGCTATAGGTTTCGGATTTGAAAGAATTCCCGTTCCCTAGTGTCGGTCATGACTCTCTAGTTTGGGTCATGAAAAAGTTGGTATCAGAGCCTAGGTTTTTAGTGTTATGGACCTAGGTTAACAGAGTTGTGTTTGCTTTGAAACTATTGTAGTAAATTAAGTTTGACTATGTCTTTGATAAGTTTTCCTTGTTATAGTTTTTCATGTAATCATTACGATGTCTGTTCGTTGTTTATTATTATTGTCTATTTTATTTGAATTTCATTGGTTTTTGTCTGTTCAAAATGAGGTGACGAGCGCGTGTCGCTCCACAGGTCGTTGAGGCCGAGGATGATGAGTCTTTTTAAAATAAGGTTCTACCCCTAGAGCTACCAGTCAAGTACAAAGGAATAGGTAGACCTTGAGGAGCGACAGGTCACCATAAGCAGAGAGAGCTACATGATGAAGAACCTATAGAGCAGGATTTTGAAGAAGTTGTTATACCTCCAGCCGCACCGCAGATGTAGCTTGGTTATCAGTAAATATGTCTAACCTTGAGGCAGTATTATTTTATGCTAGAGTTGGCAGGATATTATTTAACGGGACTACAAACCCTCTAAACTTTCTACATGCCATTGAGATAAGGACTTAGACTGCTTACATAGAGTATTAGAGGATCATGATTGTCGAGTTGTCTGTTGAAGGGCCAACCCTGGATTCGTTTGTTCAGGTCATCGAACCGCACATAACGACACTCACCTGGCCACAATTTTAAGAGAGATTCATGAGGCATTTCATCCAAAGCCTATGCGGATGAGCTACAGACTCTAGCTGACAGGTATTACTAGAGGTGACAAATCATTCAAGGCATACACCAGAGAGTTCCTTAGACTACGATGATACGTAGAGGACCTGATGAGAGATCAATATTTCACAGTTACTACGTATGTTACCGGACTGGGTTCTACATTCGCTGGGATGCCTACTGCAGGCCTTACTCTTGAGTCCATGATAGAGTTGGTTAAGGAGATAGAGCTTATATTAGTTAAGCAGAGAGTCATACTTGATTATTATCAGTTGGGAGGTGTCCAAGTAGGAGGATTGTAGAGCACTCAGTACACCACATTGCAAATTGGCTCTAACAGTCGACAGAGAGGATCCTATCAGCAAAGAGTTCATAGAAATTACAGACATGGTTGTGGTGGATCACACAGACTTATTAGATTCAGTTATGGTGCTACCAGCAGTAGCAGTGGTGAGTTCAGGTTATGGCAGCATGGGATTAGTAGCTAGTGCTTGTCAAATGTGTGGGAGAGTCCATCAGGGATCGTCTTATATGTCATGACCCAAACCGAGGAGTTATGACCGGCGCTAGGGAATGACAATTTTTTCGAATCCAGAACCCGTGACAAACCTTAAAAATAAAAAGTATACAATAAATAATATAAAAATATGACAGGATTAAAACTTAAATCAATATAAAAATAAATACTCAAATCTCATTTCATGAAATAAAAATATTCATACAATATTTGAAAACATAAGTCTCAAACTGATATAATAACACTACTACTGCAACTTTCTAGAATACAATAAAAGTTTAAATATGAAATTTTTATAAAATAATTGGGGGAGAAGCAGACTAGTGTAAAGCACTACTAATATGGTCTAACAAAAAAGACTCTCTTAAAAAAAATAGTTGAGAGGGGGTCAGACCTTACTGAGTGAATTATTATAATATATATACACGCACCTCCTAATGTTATATGCAATCAATCATCAATATATATATATATATATATATATATATATATAGGCACTTCACTCAAATGCTAAAATCCACTTTTATATATAATAAATACAGAAAATGTTTATTTAAGTGAAGGATTTAATAGAACCCTAAAAGTATTCACAACCTTAAACAAATATCTCATTAGCCATGCAAGCTTACTTAATTCCAAAGAAATTCTCTTATTCCATTTTTGGACAATAGACTAGCCCCGAGACATTAAGTCAACCGAGCTCTCATAGTCTCACTGTCAGTGTGATTGGCCTTGAGACACTAGGTCAACCGAGCTCTCGTAATCACACTACTCAATCACATTAAATCTCAATAATTAATAAATCAAATGTCACCTCAAGTGATTCTCACAATATCAACTCTAAAGTCTAATGAACTAATATGTACACAATCCTAGTGCAGCCCACTAGGTAGCACGTTCTATTGATATCCTTCAAATAAATCGTAATTTATGAAAAATAATAAAATGCATAATTAAAATAAAATGGCATCAAATGAAGAAAAATATACTAGAAATATACCGAACATATACTAAAAAATATTCTAAATAGATATGCTACATATATAGCAAAATCAATCATAAATATACCAAAAATATACCAAATGCATATTAAAAATATATAAGATATATACGTCGCATATATATCAAAATGTACCAAAAATATACTAAAAGTATACCAAATATATACTAAATCATTTAATGAAATAATTTATGTTTAAACTTATATCAAAACATGAAAACTCATAATCATGCATCTACATGCAATGTATATATAAAATATTAACTCACAGGTTTGTGCTCCAGGAGACAAACTCGACAGGCCTGGTCCGATAAGCCTCGGTCTTGGTGCAACTAGAAAATAAATATAATGATAACATCATATTCAAGTCTAACTTATACTTCTAAGAATTTTAAAGCAAGACTCGATCTAAGAATTCAAAACTCAGTCAAACACAGAAACTCAGGATCGATCCGATGTCATGTTTTATGATAATTCTACCAAAAAATCTACAGACCTTCCTTTGTAAAATGGATATCTCTCTACTAAAAAGTAGAGTCAATCCTGCAAGAAAACGCACTTCTAAATAACACAAAACTCAACATCTCGGGTTGAGACCCCGAACTACACAAATTCTCAACCGAGGTTCACAATACACAATAAAATAAATATTTAATAATAATATAATAAAATCATTCAAAATCCTTAAAATAATCAAAATGCCACAATATAATATATTTAAAAATCAAAACACTAAATATAATTATTTTCACAATAGTTAAATAAAAATCTCAAATAATAATATAATATTAATAAAAATCCAATTTTTCAATAATTCAACACAAAATAGTAAAATTCACATTTAATTACTCAAATAGTTTAAATATATTATAAAAGTAGTTAAAAAAACCATTTAATCACCAAAATAGTAAATAATATTATTATTTGAATATAACTTTTGAAAATTAGTATTAATTAGTTAAAAATAGTAAATAATTTGTAAAACTTATTTTAATAAAAATTATTATTCCAAAATTATTTAAAAGATATTATTTAACTGTAATTTCAATAAAAATACACAATTAACCTATAAATCCAAAATTCACATAATATAATATATTATTCAAAAATTATACAAAATTACTAAAAATTATTTTCTTACTTCTAAAATTAATAACTTAAATTAACAATTTTAACCAAATTTGCACAAAAATAAATAAATAACATAATTAATAAAAATTCATTTTTTATTATTAAAATATTCAAAAAAACCCATAATTCAAAATAATTCAAAAAAATAAACAAAAAATATTTTTGATGAGATTGAGCTACCTAAAACAACATTAATAAAGCAAACTTTCATAAATCAAACCCAAAAATTAAATAAAAATTTGAAACCCTAATAACATATAAACTAAAAATGATGAAAACTCACAAACAAGAGGATATAAGCTTGAACCAAGCTTGGATTCAACTTCACCAGTACTAGAGTTGTCGAACAAGACTGGAATGGAAGGCTGAGGTGGCCAGAAGCTTCGCCGGTGATTATAGAAGCTTGGTTGCTACACTCTTGATTTCAACACTTTCTAAGGACTCCCGGTGGCTCTGTTGGTGGCAGTTAATGGCTGGAGGGAGAGGGAATTGATGGTGGTTGTTGGTGGTATAGGTGGTGGTCGGGCGTGGGTGTGGTGGCATAGTGAAGGTTGCGGGGAAGAAGGAAGAAAATAGGAAGAAAGAAAAGAAGAAGAAAAAAAAGATTAAGTGAAGAGTACCCGATTTTTAATATGTCCTAACCTTTTTTTTTTCTTTTATATATATATGTATATTAACTCTAACAATAACAACATATATATATACACACATAAACATTAACATAATATAATAATAATGACAACAATAATACTAACAATAACCCTAGTTAAATAATAATAATAATAATAATAATAATAATAATAATAATAATAATAATAATAATAATAATAATAATAATAATAATAATAATAATAATAATAATAATAATAATAATAATAATAATACTATTGAAAATATTAACAATGAAAATGACTTTTATACTTTTAAATAATAAACTTCCAAAATAATTATTTTATGTAAATAAAATATTTAGAATAAAATAAATAAATAATATTCACAAATAATGAATATATATAAATAAAATTTAAAATTTTATTAACATTGCATGTCTCAAAATAATTTTATATTATTTAAAATATCGGGTCATTACATTACATGATTCCTTGAGCTTATTTTAAATGCAGATAGATGGGGTATTTTGCCAAAGTGTGTCCATATTCTAACTACCAGCAGTAATTTCCATAGCAATCCATTGCCAGTTCAGCCCCAGCTCCTTATCAGTTGGCTCTAGCTCAGTATCCGAGTATGTTGTAGGTTGTAGCCCAATAGGGGTATGGTAAAGGTAGTAGAGGAGGTGCCAAAGGTTTTGTTCAGTCTTCCACCAGCCAGCAGGGAGGCTGAGGTCAGACCAGAGTTTTCACCCTCACCCAGTAGGATGCTCAGGCATCCAACACCATTATTGTAGGTATACTTTCTATATGTTATTTGAATGTTAGAGTTTTGATTAACCTAGGTGCTACACATTCATTCATGTCTCCTGTTTTTACTTTGAAGTCTTATTGGCAAGCTTCAAGGATGGCTTTTCCTTTATCTATCACCACTCCTTTAAGTGATTTGTTAAACGCTAATTTTTTCTTCTCGAGTGTCCTGTGTTAGTAGAAGGTAGAGAACTGCTAGTAGAATTGGTGTTGTTAGATGTGATGGAGTTTGGTATAATCCTTAGTATGAAGTGGTTATCTCAGCACTATGCTGTTATGGATTGTCAGAGTAAAGAGGTGATTTTTAGAATTTTAGATGAAGAAGAATTTAATTTTATGGGTGACAGGAGTTCTGCAACTCAGAATCTCATTTCTGCTATCATGGCTAAAAAGATACTAAGGAAAGGCTGTCGGGGATACTTGGCACTAGTCAGGGATACTTTAGTGGAGAAGCTGTCTCTTACAAATGGTCCAGTAGCGTATGAGTTTCTTGACATTTTTCCTGAGGAGTTGCCAGGTTTACTACCTCACAGAGAGATCGAATTTTGTATAGATATGGTCCCAAGCATAACTCCTATTTCAATGTTGCCTTACAGAATGGCTCCTGCAGAGTTGAAGGAATTAAATGAGCAGTTGTAAGATTTACTGGACAAGGGTTTTATTAGATCTAGTGTTTCTCCTTGGGGTGCACCAGTCTTGTTTATAAAGAAAAAGGATGGTACATTGAGACTATGCATTAATTATAGAGAGCTAAATAAGGTGACAGTGAAAAACAAGTATCCTCGTTCGAGGATAGATAATTTGTTTGATCAACTTCAGGGTTTATAGTTCTTTTCTAAGGTTGACTTGAGGTCGAGTTATCATCAGTTATGGATCAATGAAGCCAATGTTTCTAAAATGACATTCTGCATTCAATATAGTCACTATAAGTTTTTAGTGATGTCCTTTAGGTTAACTAATGCACCAGCTACTTTTATGGACCTGATAAATAGGGAATTCATACCGTTTATGGATCATTTTATGGTACTCTTCATTGATGATACACTGTGTATTTAAAGAGTATAGAAGAACATGTATATCATTTAAGGATAGTACTGTAGACACTGAGAGAACATCAATTTTATGCTAAATTCTCGAAGTGTGATTTTGGTTAGAGAGTGTTGCTTTCCTTGGACACATGGTGTTTAAAGATGGTATTTAGGTTGATCCACAGAGGATTAAGGCAGTGTCTGAATGGCCTAGATCGACATTAGTCATAGAGATTCAAAGTTTCATAGGTTTAACTAGGTATTATAGGAGATTTGTGCAAGATTTTTTAAGAATTACAGCTCCTATGACTCACCTAACTCATAAGAATGTGAATTTTGCATGGTCAGATGCTTATGAGAATAATTTTCAATTACTGAAGGAGAAGTTAACCAAAGCTCCAGTTCTGACTTTACCTAATAGAGAAGACAAATTCACTATATATTGTGATGCCTCCAGAGTCAGCCTAGGTTGTGTTTTAATGCAGAATGGTAGGGTGATAGCTTATGCTTCGAGGCAGTTAAAGAAGCATGAACAAAATTATCCTACTCATGACCTAGAGATGGCTGTAGTGATTTTTGCTCTCAAGATTTAGGGGCATTATTTATATGGAGTGACTTATAAGATTTTCACAGATCACAAGAGTTTGAAGTACATTTTCCAATAGAGAGATATGAACTTGAGGCAAAGGAGATGGTTCGAATTTCTGAAGGATTATAACTGTGATATTCTTTATTATCCATGCAAAGCTAATATGGTAGCATATGCTTTGAGTAGGAAGTCCTTAGATAGTCTTGCTCACATTAGTTTAGAGATGAGACCTTTGATCCAAGAGTTGCACGAGTTAGTGGATCAAGGTTTGATGATGAAGATTAGCAGATTAGGAGGATTGTTGGCACAGTTCAGAGTTAGATCAGTATTGAGGGATAGAATCAAGGCAGCTCAACACCGAGATCTTATTTTAGTTGAACTTGAAGAGAACGTGTGAGCAGAAAAATTCTCTAATTTTATACTAGATGATGAAGGTGTTTTATGGATCAGTGGAAGACTATATATGCCTAATGTGGATAATTTGAGAGAAGAGATCCTTGAAGAAGTGCATTTTATAGCTTACAGTGTACATCTAGGAGTTATTATGATGTACTATAGCATCAAAGATTTATACTAGTAAGATGGATTGAAGAAGGATGTAGCTAATTATGTTTCTAAGTGCTTAACTTATTAGCAGGTGAAGAATCAGAAGCCCTCTAAGAAGCTTCAGCCTCTTCCTATTCCTAAGTGAAAATGGGAGAGAATTACTATGGATTTTATGACTAGGTTACCTCGTTCAAAGGATGGGTATGATTCCATCTAGGTGATTGTGGATAGGTTAACTAAATCGGCTCACTTCTTACTAGTTAAAACTACTTATTCTGTAGCTAAATTGGTCAAGCTATATGTTAAACATATTGTGTGCCTTTATGGAGTGCCTGTTTCTATTGTATCTTATAGAGGTTTAGTATTTACCTCTCGATTTTGGTAGAAGTTGCAGGAAGAAATAGGCACCAGGCTTGATTTTAGTACTGCTTTTTACCATCAGACTGATGGTCAATCTAAGATGACGATCTAGACACTTGAGGATATGTTGAGAATGTATGTATTAGATCTTGGAGGTAGTTGGGATGATCATTTGCCACTAGTAGAGTTTACTTATAATAGAAACTACTATAGTAGTATTGAAATGGCACCACTATATGGAAGGAAGTGTAGATCTTCTCTATGTTAAGATAAGATTGGAGAGAGAGCATGGACTAGACCTGAGATTATCCAGGATGCAACAGAGAAGGTTACTATGATTATAAGAAGATTAGAAACTGCAACTAGCAGACAGAAGAGCTATGTGGATCTGAAGCATAGAGATGTGGAGTTTCAGGTTGCAGACTATGTGTTTCTAAAGGTGTCTCCAATGAAGGGTGTGATGAGGTTTGGAAAGAAGGGGACATTAGCATCAAGATATATTAGATCGTTCGAGATTTTGGAGAGAGTGTGTATGGTTGTATATTGGTTGGCTTTGCCTACAAAGATGTCTTAAGTGCATCAAGTGTTCCATATCTCAATGTTAAGGAAGTATATTTTGGACCCTTCGCACATGTTGCAGCCTGAAAGTGTGGAACTAAATGAAGATCTAACGTACGAGGAAGAGCCAGTTGCGATAATGGATTATCAAGTTTGTTAGTTGCATTCGAAACAGATCCCGATGGTCAAGGTGTTATGGAGGAGCAACAACGTAGAGGAGCATATGTGGGAGACCGAGGCTGAGATGTGGGTGGCCTACCCTTACCTCATTCCTTAATAAATTCCTATTTTCTGCTCCTTTATTTAAAATTCGAGGATAAATTTTTGTAAGGGGGGAAGATTGTTATAACCCGAGATTTTTATAAATTATTAAATTAATTTTTAGATATGCAGTGTTAATAAATATTTTAAATTTTTATATATTATAATTATTTTGTGTAATTTAATTAAATTTTAGTGTTGGTGTTTATTTTATTTTATTATGATATTAATATTAATTTGAGATTTAAAAGTTTAATTTAGTGTTATATATATTATTTATTTAATTATGTTATTATTGTTATTATTTGTGAATAGTATTAAATAATTTTATTTTAAATATTTTAATATTTTATGGTGGATTTAATTAGAAAGTAATTATTTAATTTAAAAATGTTATTATTATTATTATATATGTATTTTCTTTTTTCTTTTTCCTAATTATATTTAAAAAAAAGGACAAAAGTATTTTTTTCGGTTTTCTTCCTCTCCTTTTTTTTCTTTCTTTTTTTCTTCTTCTTCTTCTTCTTCTTCTTCTCGGTTTGTAGAACAACGCCACCACCCATACCACCATCAGCCGTTGTTTTGCCCATCATCACCATGCAAACATCACCTCCCCTCTTTTCTTCTCTTTCCACCATTGACAGCAAGCTCTTTCCTCCTCTGTTTTCGTCAATGTAGCAACCAAGAACCATCACTAGCGATAATTTTTCAGTGGATTGAGCTTGCGATTCCAGGCTTGTTCGACTCTTCTCAGTCCGAGCAAGCTAAATCTTCAATCTTTTCAAGTTTAGGACGCTCGGTAATTCTTATATACTCAAGTTTAGTTTAGGCCAATTAAGTTTTTAATTTTTTTTTAGCTTGAATTAGTTTGATTCATGTTTAATCCCTTTGGAAATGTGGTTGTGTGCATCAAGAGCTATCTAAATATATTTTTATTTTATTTTTCTGAATTATTTGAAGATTTTTGTTTTTGTTTTCGGTGAGACACTGTTTCAGTGACCCACAGTAGAAAAAATTTAATATTTTTAGAAAATTCTTTGAGTTATTTAGATCATGGTTTGTGAAGGAACTTTGGTGAAATTAATTTTAGATTTTTAGTTATGAATTTATTTAGTTTATGTATAAAATTGTATTTTTGAGAAATAAGGTAAATTTAATTAACATATGATTTTTATTGAAAATAATGCTAATTAGTATATTTAATATAAACATTAAGCTTTAGAAATGAGAAAATAAATTTTTACAAATTTATAGTAATTTTGATTAATTTTTGGAAAATATTTAATATTATGGTAATTATTGGAAAAATTAGTAAATTTTGTATTTTAATTGAAATTATTGTTAATTAGTATGTTTTGGATAATTTCATAATAACAAATAGTATTAAAATAATTTTTACGAATTATTTACTATTTTTAGCTAATTACTATAATTTTTGAAATCATACTTAAATAATAGCTTATTTTTTACTTTTATAATTAAAATGGATTTTTAGCTATTTTTATTATAGAATTGAGTAATTTAAATAATTAATTGAACTTTATGCTATTTAATTTCAAATATTTGAAAAATGAAATTTTTACTAATATTATTTAATTATATTTGAGATTTTAGTAAATTAATTTAAAGATAAATTATCTTTAATGTTTTTATTATTCAAATAAATTGTATTGTGGTATTTTATTGATTTTATGGATTTTAATGATATTTTTATATTTATTATTAATTATTGATTTTTATGTAGTTTGATTCTCGATTGGGCAAATTATGTAGTTCAGGGGTCTAACCCAAGAAGTTGAACATTTGTGAATATTGAAGTGTGTTTGCTTATAGGATCGACTCTACTTTTAGTAGAGAGACGTCCGTTTTACAGATGAGACTTTGCTGAATTTTCAGTAGAATTCTCATAAAATGTGACATCGGGTCGATCATGAATTTTTAATTTTTGGTCGAGTCATGTCTTAGATTAAGTCATTCTTTAGAATTTCTAGAAGTATAAAAATAGGATTTTGATTCTAATATTATTATTTATTTATTTATTTATTTATTATAGTTGTGTCGAGACCGAGACCTACCGGACTAGACCAATCTAGTTCTTTTAGAGGAGTGCACAATTGTGAGTTATTATCATATATATGCATTCCATATAGAATAAATATTTGTGAGCATCCATATTTTAATAATGTAAATATAAGTATGATTTATTTTATTAAATGATTATATCTATGTTTGGTATATATTTGATATATTGCCTTGAAAATAGATGCTACCATGTTTAAATTATGCATTTCATTATTTGTAATAGTTATAAGATTTATTTGAATGATAGCAGTAGAATGTGCTACTTAGTGGGCTACACAAAGATTGTGTACGCATAAGTGCGTTAGATTTTAGGGTTGATATTATGAGATATTTGATGCGAGATTTTAATAATTGAATAATGTGATTGTGGTGAAAAAGTGATGTGATTGCAGGAGCTTAATTGACCTAGTGTCTCGGGGCCAATCACGCCGATAGTGAGACTGCAGGATCTTGATTGACTTGGTATCTTGGGGTCAGTCTACTGTCCAAAAATGAAAAAAAGAAATATTTTGGAATTAAGTGAGTCTGTTGGCTGGGGAAGTTCAATGATTAAGGTTGTAGAATATTTTAGGGTTCTGCTTCAATCCTTCACCCAAATAAATTTTTCTGCATCTACTATTATATAAAAGTGAATTTTTGTATATGTATAAAATGCATGTGTATATATATATATATATATATATATATATATATATATATATATATATATATATATTATTATACCGATGCTTGATTTTATATAACTTTAGATTGCATGTATATATATTATAATAATTCACTCAGTAAGGTCTGACTCCCCTCAATATTTTTTTTAAGATCTTCTACTTCAGACCTTCCTCGTAGCACTATCCGCCGAACTCCTTCCTCTCCGGCTGATTTATGTAAATACTGAACTATCATCTTCTTGTATTTTTAGTAATAACTGCAATAGTAGTGTGTTGTAATAATTAGAGATCTTGTATTCAAATCTTGTATAAAGATATTTTTATTATGTTATGATATAAAGATTGATTTTTATATTAATTAAAGTTTTAATTCTAGCAAATTTTCGTAATCTATTTGCATGTGTTTTTATTTTAAGGCTTGTTACGGGTTTCGGATTCAAAAGAATTCTCGTTCCTTAGCGCCGGTTATGACTCCCTGATTTGGGTTGTGACATTAGTCCTCTCATTTTATCATTGTTTTTTTAAATCTCTCTCTCATTCAAACATAAGATTGCATGCATAATTATAATAAATTAATACCCATGTAAATAAGCTAATTAAACATTCATTAGCACTAAAGACAAAATGGTGCAGCAAAATATGGTCCTGAGTTATTATAGTCTCAAATAGCAAATAATTACTAATGAATGTCCAAATTCAAGTCAACTTCAACTTGCACTCCGAAGTGGTATAACTCATTGAAGTCTCTTATGCCCATGTCCTTTAATTTATTGGCTAGAGGTAGAATGCAAGCTTTTATGGCTATTACCAACTGATTGGACTTTGTAGGGTTATGCTTCATTTAGGCCAACTTTCCTCTCCATCTATCTAAAAAGCTCATGAAGGAGTCGTTAGGTCTTTGCATTGTATTCAATAGCTCGTGAAGAGAAACTTAAAACTGAAAATTAAGCCCATACTGTCTGATAAAGACTGAACATATCTCCTTCTAGTCTTATTAGACCTATGCATCCAGAGTGTAGTACCAATTGATAGCAGCTCCTTCCAAGGATAATGGAAATTTCTTGACAATTTTAGCTTTTGGCAACCCAATGGCCTTCATGTAAGTAACATATTGCTTCATATGCAAGTGAGGATCATTAGTCCCAAAGTATTTCTTTATATTTAGGAATTTATATTTTGGGGGTAGTGATTCTTCAAAATCCAAATCCAAGTCAACATCAGCAATGTTCAGACTGAGCCTATGGTTCTTCAGTGAGGTCTGCAGTTGATTCATTTATTTTGTCAGGTATTTCATCCATTTGGTCTCAGCTGAATCTACTGGTGCTTTTCCTTTCAATTACTCACCTAGAACAGTTCAGGTTTCAGAATCATCTTCATTAGAGAGTATCTTTCCTAATCTCAATAACCATGTGCCTAACTATTTATCATATCTTATCCATAATCTCTTTCAACAGTTCTTTCTTGAAAGCTTTAACATTGAAATTATAGGGTCCTACCATTCTGCTCCTTTGTTAATTGTCTCAACTATTTGATAGGATTTTTGATATTACTGGGTCAAATTCCTTTGATCTACTTCCAAACAATAAGAGGTTTATGGCTAAGAAAAATGCATTTTTAAAAGTTGCAATGAATGTTATATATGCATAAAATGCAAGATTTCTTTTTTGAAAATTAAAATAATTGTCATGTGTGCATAAAATGTAAGAAATTTCTTACATGAAATAAATATATAAGTAAAAAAATAAGCAATGAATTTAGGCATGATTACTTTCACCCTTATTCCTCCTACACACGTATTCGATAATGAATTTCTTATCCTAGGATTTTTTGTCTGGGTTTCAATTATCAACGGGGGATAACAAAATCAATGTATGCAAGATAACTCTTAAAATGAACAAACAAGTAGTAGGCCTTTGCATAAAAATAAGGTCCATTATAATGGGTCATAGTGGCATATTGGAATAGCCCATTTACAATAAGCCAAGATTTTATGCCAAGGTCCACCATATAGCATCAAATACATACATGTTAGAATATCCTAAAGGAAGTTGTTAAGTCACTATATGAGCTTAGTCTCGAGTGAAAAAGGCTTTAGTTCCCACAGCAATATACCTCCATTACATCTCTCTACTCAAGGGTTAATGCGATGTGGATAAGTACATGTTATGAGTGACAATAATCAAACACTTCACCACCAGGTTTGAGTAAAACATACGTAGCAAAATAATTATTATTATTAGGTTAATTAGGATTGAAGTGCTCATTATGTGCAAAAATTGTAGTGAATGTAAAAGATGTAAGAAGAACTAAGAAAATAATTAAAAATGATAAAACATAAAACATTGGAATCAGTTCTCTATCCCAATGGAGTCGCCACTATAGGCAGTGGGGTTGAGCACACGCATGAGTGTTTGGCTACCATGACATTGTGTGAGCTCGAGGCCTATTACAAAATACGAAATATATTTTAAAGCCTAATTGGAGATAAAGTCGCCACCTAGAAGAAAGTTGGGTCACACTTATATGGAAACTGGATTCCACGGAGGTTAATCAAAGCCCTCATCAGAGATAGGGTTTAGAAATTGGGTATGGGCTTTTGGAATGCCCACCCAACCTCGCGGTTGGCCTCCATTTGTGTTTTGTGTTTTATTACCTTTAATTATTTAATTATTTATTTACTACCACAAGCATTGCAATTTTCATCGAATAATTATCGCATTTTATAATTAAGCCCGAGTTTACACATTAAATTTCTTTTATGTATTTGATCTTAACATACGATATAAACAAAGCAAATAATAATAATTTGCAACCATTCATTCAAATCAAATGGGGAAGGGATTAAGGATTATAATATTTTATGCAAAGTAGAAGTATAATAAATAGAAAATAAACTAAAAATAAACAAAAAATAAACAAGCATTATTACATAAAAATATAAACAAAAGGGAGAAGAGAGTTAAGTACTAAATCAAACGATCAAAATCATTTTGATTGCCTATAATTCATAAGATATTAACTTCCAAGACATGTAAAATCATACAAGTTAAAAAAAACACTAAGTTAATCTGCAAAATCAAATTTATACAAATAGGAATTATGGATATTCAAACATTAATTAAAAAAAATAACAAAAATCACCATGCAAAATAGACTAAAAAATAAAAAAGGATTCATAAAGTTCCAAACCTTGCATGATTTACACGGAATATCAAAACAAAAAATACGTGAGAGCCTGTCAAAGTGGTGATTACCTCATGATAATGAGGAGATGCCTCTGAAGAGGCGATCACCTGATAGATAGGCTTATATGACTCTCAAACTAGCAAACTTTTATTTCAAGCAAGTATTAATTAGTATAGACAAGATAGACTCACACCCACACCTAAAACTCAAGAAATCATGCTAATGACATGGCATATCACAAGCAATGAGCATAAGAGAGTGAATAAATAATTAAGCTAGAGATCATGCAAGCAAATTTAAATAGGATCAAGATAATTACTGAAGAATGAGCTTTTTCAATGTAGTTGGCCCTCATAAATGAATATGAGTGATGAACTCCACTTAAATGCAAGCTTTTCTACCATTCTTCTTCAAGAAAATCCCACCTGAACCTCACTCCCCTTCCTTTCTTCTCAAGAATGTTTTCTCCCTTCCTGTTTCAGAGCTCTCTATTTTTTATTGCTAATTGTTGCTAACCCTTGCTAATGGTTTTTTTCTTTTTTTTTCTCTCTCTTTCTCCTTTTTAATTACCTTTCTAGCTTATTCCCCTACTACCCTCTTTTCATTATTACATTTTTAGCATTTTTCTCTTTCTAAAAATTTTCTTTTTTAAACCAGAGACTAAGCTCCAATTGAGGTGGCCCCACCATTAACTACCATTGTCACCTCTGTATTTAATGCAGAGACAAATGGCAATGTGTGGAGGTAGTGCCTCTACTATGAGGCGATCGCCTCTTCATAGAGGCGTCGTCTCTCTAGCCTGGCCTATACTGGGCCTAATGGTCTGGGGCAACTTGGGCTTATCTTATAAGGGTTTTAGGCTCAAATTTATACATTTCAAGCTCTCGGGCTCATTTTTTAAAAGATTTTAGGTTTCTCTTTTACATTTAAGCTTTGTATTTCTCATCATTGGGCTCTGTTATGGGCTGACCAAACTGAGCATCCACAATTCACCCCTTATCACGGGCCGATCGAACTGGGTGTCTACAGTTTGCCCCCTAATTTTTTGAAACCAAATGCACATAATGATAAAATTTTTAAAAAATCATATGCACAACACAAGAAAATAATAAACAACATACATGACTCTCGGGTTTTACTTGAGAGATAGATTATTCAGTCTTAAAATGTAACTGTGATCCTCAGATTTTCATAGCCTGATCAGCCACTTATTAATATTTGATAAATTATCTGAAAACAATGCTCCTCGTGTTTTCCTAGCTTGATACACTACTTAACCAGACTGTAGACTCTCAGGGTTTTTTGGCCCGATGCATCACTCAACTAAAATGCAAACTTTCGAGTTTCCTAGACTGATCGTCACTTAACTGAAATGTATAGTCATATAGCCACGTAGGCATTATGTGGGGGAAACAATAAGAGAATTCTTATAGCCACACAGGTGTCAGGCAGGAAAAATAAAATAAGTAAAGCCATATAGCCATACAGGCATCAGGCGAAAAATAATAACAGAAGTCGTATAGCCACGCAGGTGTCAAGCAGGAAAAATAACATAAGAAAAGCGATATATCCACATAGGCATTAGGTAGGAGATATAACATGAGAAAAGCCATATAACCACACAGGTGTCAGGTGGGAAATAACAAGAGAAGTCGTATAGCCATGCAGGCGTCAAGCGAGAATACACGAGAAAAGCTATTTAGTCACTTAGGCATTAGGCGAGAACACATAAAGAAAAGTCGTATAACCATGTAGGAGTTAGATAAAAATAACAACAAATAAAAACCGTACAGCCACTCAAGCTTCAAGCAAAAACAACAATAATGAATATCGTATAGCCTTGAGGGCATCAGGTAAGGATAAACAGAAAGTGTCATATAGCTTTTGGGGAGTCTGACATGACAACAATAAATAAAACATGCATAAAATAATATCAAATAGAAGGCGCCATATAGCCTCTAAGGTGTCAGGCAAATCACATAGAACAAGCTATATGGCCTCATAGGCATCAGGCAAAATCAAACAAAATAAGTAAATCAACACAAACCATATAGCTTCACAAGGCATCACGTAAAACCAAACAAGAAAAGTGCATTTCAAGCACTTGAGTTAGCTTACTCTATTACATATCCAGAAAAGAGTCCAAAATCGATGTATGCATGGCCGTGATCTTTGGAATCTCTCAAAAGTGTTTTGATAACACATGCTCGTGTGGTGTTTGCAATACTTATGGAAAATATGCATTATTATAATATACCTAAGCATGAAATTTAAAAATGATTTTTGCAAAATAATTCCATGTATACATGAATAATTGAGAAAATAGTCAATAGCCAAATGCCTTTCCTATTTAGAATTAATCTTCCAGTACTGGTCCTCATTATATCAAAGAATCCAGATTTAAGTCTATCGAGACTAGCTTATCCAAATGGAGCAAAATTTAAGATCCCCTCATAATCAAATTAGGATTATGATAATAACACTTGCCCTCAGCTTAGTTATTTCCTTAGAACGCTTTGTTGTCGTATGACGGTTGTGCTTGACCTTTAGTGTGGAAGAGACTATGTTTATGGAACTTGTTGGAAAAATCTATTACTCATGAGGCTCAACTCATCTCAAAAATTGCTCCCTAGTTAAGGACTTGATAGACTCTCTCGCTTTCATACCACTAAGTAAAATCTCATGATCTTTTGAACTGCTCTTCTCATAATGAAAATGCAACTAATTTTATTTTATATTTTACTTAGAGCTACTCCTTTTCTAGAAGTTTTTGAACTTAGTTGGGTGTTTAATTTTTTCTTTCCTTTTTATTTTTCCTCTTTTATCTAGGTCGCTCCCTTTTTAGGAGTTTTCAACCTAACTGGGTTGTTGCAAATTCATGGTGATGGTCGAGCACTTTTTTTATACTCAATGTTCATATTATCACTTTAGCTGCTAACTGCTCTTACTACTGATCGTCGGACGTTGACGTCACTCATACTGTCAATTGTTGCTAAACTGATGAGTCCATGTTTGACACTTTACATGCTAACAACATGTCAGTCATGACTATCTTCACTTGATTACTCATCTATTATAATCAGGCATGCTATGTTATGCTTGTTATTAATCAGCCCTTTGCGAGTTTTTTGACCAACTATTTTTTTTAGCTCATAATTAGTGGAAATTTTATTTAAAAATAAGGACTTTCCAAGAATTGCTCCAAAATCAACTTTTCAAATGTTAGCAACATAAACAAAGATTTCCTTTTTTCTTTTCCCATACTTTCCTTCCTTTTCTTTTTTTTTCCTTTTCTTTCCTTTCTTTTTCTTTTCTTTTCTTTTTCTTTTTTTCTTTTTCTTTTCTTTTCTTGATGAATATGAAGAATTCATTTTAGGGAAAACTGAGGTTAAATATGCCTGAAGGAAAAGTTTGAAAGTCAATTCTGACATTTTAGTCCTCTCATTTTATGGTTTTTTTTTAAAAAAAATCTCTTTCTCATTCAAACATAAGATTGCATGCACAATTATAGCAAATTAATACCCATGTAAATTATACAATCAAATATTCATTAGCATTAAAGAAAAAATGGTTCAGAAAAATATAGTCTTGAGTTATTATAGTCTCAACTGACAAACAACTACTCATGAATGTCTAAATTCAAGTCAGCATCAACTTGCACTCCAAAGCAGTATAACTCTTTAAAGTCTCTTATGCCTATGTCCTTCAATTTATTGGCCAGAGGTGGAATACAGGCATCTATGGCTATTACCAACTGATCAGACTCTGCATGTATGTGCTTTATTTGGGCCAACTTTCCACTCCACTTATCTAAGAAGCTCACAAAGGACTCGTTAGGTCTTTGTATTACATTTAATAGCTTATAAGAGAAACTTCAAACTAAGAGTTTTGCCCATACTATTTGATGAAGACTGAACACAACTCCTTCTAGTCTTGCTGGACTTATGCATCCAGAGTATAGTACTAATTGATAGCAGCTCCTTCTAAGGATAATGGAAATTGCTTGACAATTTGAGCTTTCGTCAACCTAGTGGCCTTCATATAAGTGACATACTACTTCAGGTGTAAGTGAGGATCATCAGTTTAAGAGTATTTCTTTATATTCAAGAATTTGTATTTCAGGGGTAGTGATTTTTCAAAATCCTAATCCAAGTCAACATTAACAAAGTTCGGACCGAGCCTGTGGTTCTTCAATGCAGTCTATAATTGATTCATATATTTTATCAGGTCTTTCATTCATTTAGTCTTAGATGAATCTGCTGGTGCTTTTCCTTTTAATTGCTCACCTAGAATAGTTCTAGTTTCATAATAATCTTCATTGGAGAGCATCTTTCCTCTAATCTCAATAACCATGTCCCTAACCATTTATCGTATCTCATCCCTGATCTCTTTTAACAGTTCTTTCTTGACAGCTTTAACATCAAAATTAGAGGGTCCTTCCATTCTGCTCCTTTGTTAAGTGGTCTCGACTATTTAATAGGATCTTTGATATTAATGAGCCAAATTTCTTTGATCTGCTTTCAAACAGGAAAAGGTTTTTATCTAAGAAAAATGCATTTTTGCAAGTTACAATGAATGTCATATATGCATGAAATGCAAGATTTTTTTTTAAAAAAAATAAAATAAATGTCATGTATGCATGAAATGTAAGAAATTTTTGACATGAACAGAAATAGTCAAACAAACAAATAAGCAATGAATTTAGGCATGATTACTTCCACCTTTATTCCTCTTACACACGTATTCGATAATGAGTTTCTTATCCTAGGATTTTTTATTTGGGTTTTAATTATTAACGGGGGATAACAAAACCGACGTATGTAAGATAACTCTCAAAATGAACAAATAAGTAGTAGGCCTTTGCATAAAAATAAGGTCCATCATAACGGGTCCTAGAGGCATGTTAGAATAGTCTATTTATAATGGGCCAAGATTTTATGCCAAGGTCCACCATATAACATCAAACACATGCATGTTGGAATATCCTAAAAGAAATTATTAAGTCACTACATGAGCTGAGGCTTAGGTGAAAAAGGCTTTGGTTGCCACAGTGATATACCTCTATTATATCTCCTCATTCAAAGGTCCATGTGATGTAGATAAGTACGTGTCATGAGTGATAATAAGCAAATATTTCATTATCAGGTTTAAGTGAAACATAAGTAGTAAAATAATGATTATTATTGGGTCAATTGGGACTGAAGTAATCATTGTGTGAAAAAAGTGTAGTGAATGCAAAAGATGCAAGAAGAAATAGGAAAATGATTAAAAATGATAAAACATAAAACACTGAAATCAGTTTCTTTATCCCCAATGGAGTCGCCACTGTAGGCGACAGGGTTTAGCATATGCCTAAGTGTTTGGCAACTACGGAACTGTGTGAGCTGGAGGCCCACTAGGAAATATGAATAGTTCTTAAAGCCTAATCGGATATAGAGTCGCCATCCGGATGAAAGCCGAGATACACTTATAGGAAATTGGATTCCATAGAGGTTCCCAGAAGCCATCATTAGAGATCGGGTTTGGAAACTAGGTATGGGCTTTTGGAATGCCCATCCAACCTCGCAGTTGGCCTCCATTTGTGTTTTGTGTTTTATTACCTTTAATTATTTAATTATTTGTTTACTACCACATGAATTGCAATTTCCATCGAATAATTATCGCATTTTATAATTAAGCTCGAGTTTGCATATTAATTTCTTTTATGTATTTGGTCTCAACATCCGTTATAAACAAAGCAAATAATAATAATAATTTACAACCATTCATTCAAATCAAATAGGGAAGGGATTAAGGGTTACAACGTTTTATATGAAGTAAAA
This sequence comes from Mallotus nudiflorus, assembly GCA_947683625.1. Classification (NCBI taxonomy): domain Eukaryota; kingdom Viridiplantae; phylum Streptophyta; class Magnoliopsida; order Malpighiales; family Euphorbiaceae; genus Mallotus; species Mallotus nudiflorus. The sequence continues at coordinate 1,726,719 of CANTUR010000325.1, forward strand.
GTATAATAAACCAAAAATAAATAAGAACTATTACATAAAAATATAAACAAAAGGGGGAAGAGAGTTAAGTACTAAATTGAATGATCAAGATCATTTCGATTCCCTGCAATTCACAAGATATTAACTTTTAAGACGCGTACAATCATATAAGGAAAAAAAAACACCAAGTTAATTTGCAAAATCAAATTTATACAAATAGGGATTACGAATATTCAAACATTAATCCAAAATAAAATAACAAAATGACTATGCAAAACAAACTAAAAAATAAGAAAGGATTCATGAAGATCCAAACCATGCACGATTTACACAGAATATAGAAACAGAAAATACATGAGAGCCTGTCAAAGCGGCGATCACCACTTTGTGAATAGATGATTGCTTCATGACAATAAGGCGATGCCTCTTTGAAGAGGCAATCACCTGATAGACAGACTCAGATAAATCTCAAACTAGCAAACTTTTATTTCAAGCAAATATCAATTAGTATAGACAAGCTAAACTCACACTTACACCTAAAACTCAAAAAATCATGCTAATAACATGACATATCACAAGCAATGAACACATGAGAGTGAATAAACAAGCTAATAAACAATTAAGCTAGAGATCATGCAAGCAAATAAGAGGTTATACAATTTATGACTCAATATTTAAAAAGGATTGAGATAATTACTGAAGGATAAGCTTTTCCATTGTAGTTGGCCCTTAAAAATGAATATAAGTGTTGGACTTCCCTTGAATGCAAGTTTTCTACCCTTATTCTTTAAGAAAATCCTACTTGAACCTCACTTCCCTTCCTCTCTTCTCAAGAACATTTTCTCCCTTCTTGTTTTAAAGCTCTTTTTTTTTTGCTAATTGTTGCTAACCCCTCACTAATGGTTTTTTTCTTTTTTTCTCTCTCTCTTTCTCTTTTTTGATCACTGTCCTAGCCCATTCCCCTATTACCCTCTTTTCATCATTGCATTTTTAATTTTTTTCTCTTCTTAAAAATTTTCTTTTACAAACTAGAGACTGAGCTCCAATCTAGGTGGGTCTACCCTTAACCAGCATTGTCACCTTTGCATTTAATATAGAGGCAAGTGGCAATGTGCAGAGGTGGCACCTCTATGATTAGGCGATCACCTCATCACTTACTGTTATAGAGACGATCGCCTCTTTACTGAGGCATCACCTCTTTGGCCTGCTCTACACTTGACCTAATGGGCCGAGGTAATTTGGGCTTGTCTTATAAGGGTTTTGGGTTTGGATTTATGCGTTTCAAGCTCTCAAGTTTATTTTCGAGAAAATTTTGGATTTCTCTCTTGCATTCAAACTTCGTATTTCTCATCATTGAACTCTTTGACTAACCAAACTGAACATTTATAGTTCGCCTCTTATCACGGGCCAATGGAACTATATATCTACCCTTATTTAAAAAAAATTGAAACTTTTTCGGTTTAAACGAATGTTTTCTACAAACTTTTATTTAGCTCTAACTCTCAAAAACTTTTAGCTTTGACTCTTCAACCTTTTCTTAAAGACCATCAAAATTTTTAGCTGTGAAAACTAGAGTAAAAGTTTTCTCTCATGAGAAGAATTGGGGAATTTGCATTGCAACTGTCTGATAATTATTCACACAATTGTTTAGAAAGGACTCCTGCCAACTGTCCATGCATTAGAACTAAAGTAATTTACTTTTATAGAGTGTGCTTTTAATTTTAGAGTCGGTTAGATAAAAAGTTTTATTGAGATTTTTTTTCAAAACAACTCATCGCACACCTTTACAAAGTTAAAATAATCATAATTTGATATTTAATTAAAATAATAAAAATTAAAAATTTAATAGAATATAAGTGAATTGATCATATTCGCTAGTCCACTTTGGCCAAAATGATTCTCGATGTGGCATATATAGAAATAGGGGTTCAAACGCCCCTACCCACCCATATATAGAAATTGTTAAAAAATCAGTCATTTTCTATTTTAAAGAGATTTTTTTAATTAATTAATTAATTTTCTAATTATTTTAATTAATATTCTTAATTTAATTTTTCAACTATTTATACTGAGTTATATATTGAGTTGGTAATCTAAAATTATTATAATTTCTCCTATTTCACATTGCCAAAAAAAACAGGGAATCACCTAGATTGGTATTGAATAAAATAAAGTAACAGAAAATAAAGAAACAAAACGTACAGATAGGTGACTAAGAGTGTGTATTGTTTGGTATAATTAAATAAAATTTATAAATTTTATTTGCAAATATAAGTTTATATGTTTAATTTAAATAAAAAAATTTTAATATTCTTATGCCATTTTAACATATTAGATTTGTAAAATTACTTACAATCAAATTAAATCTTAACAAAATAGTTAAAATTTACAAACAAATTTCATGATTTCAACTCTAATTTTTTATAAGACTAAAATACTCTCCTTTTTGTTATCATTTTTATTTTCTAAAATGTTCCTATCACACATTATTAAATTAAAATGATACTTTTGTCCGAACTATATATTATTTTAGATTTTAAATTTTTATCAAACACCACTGGTAAATACATAAAAGTTGAAAAGATTTTTCTTTTTTTTTAAAAAAAAAAGCATCAATAAAAAGAAAAATCTAATTGCGATATGCAATCTCAATCTCATGCACACATTCACTATCTATCCAAACAAAAAACAAAAAAAAAAAAAGAAAAGGTGCGCCACAGAAGACAAGTGTGGAACAGTACATCATTATTACAAGAGCAATAGCATGTGTTTTACATGTGCTCATGCATTATTACGAGAGCCATGATTCTTGTCGCGGAGCAGTCCGCATAGGACAATTTTTTTTTATCACATGACAAATTGTTTTTATTATTATTTTTTTGGAAACTATTTCCATGCAATTAAGGAAAAATTATTAGGTAAATTTAATTCATCGTGTAAAATTATAAAATTTTAATTATAAATTAAATAATATTTATTATATTTTTTAATTTTAAAAATTAAATATATAATTATAATTATTTTTAATATATTTATAAATTTTTTTAATTATAATTTTTTAAATCTTATTTATTATAAATTTTTCATATAAAATTATAGTTTATTTTCTGAAATAACAAGTAAAACTCACTTACTCATATCTTGCTATATATATATATATATATATATTTAGATTTTTTTTAATATCTGCACTAATGACATAAAAAGGCATTTTATATTTGCACTATTTTTTTTGGACTTTTTATTTTAACAAATATTTTTTTAATACAAAATATAAGTGTGGTTATGGTTATTTCATTTCTTACAAATAAATTTTACATAAAAAAATAAAATGGCTGAATTTCTCCAAAATGTAGGACACATTTTAGAATTACTAGAAAAAAAGTTAAATATTAATATTATAAAATATATAATAACAAAATATTAAGTTGTAAATACAACTAAAAAAGAACAGGAAACCATCAACACTTAGCCCTGAGAAAAAAAGAATAATATTATTATTGAGGCAGCGTAGTAATAATGCTATATATATATATATATATATATATATATATATATATAGTAACGAATATGACCAAATGACTTTTACTTAAAATATATATAGAGGAAGGGATATAACCAAGTCATTTTTACTTATTATTTTAGAAAATAACTTATAATTTTATAAAAAAAATTCATTAACTTTTAAAAAAATCATAATTCACAAAAAATTTTATTATAAATATATTAAAAATAATTATAATTAGATGTTTATCTTTTAAAGTTAAAAAGTATAATAAATATTATATAATTATACTACATAGTAAATTTATAATTTTACATATAACGAATTGAGTTTATTTAAAAATTCATCCTTTTTTTAAATGCTCTTTTTGAAAAATTGTGGCCCATTTTTAATAGCAGGCAGCTATGTTTATAATTGGAATCTTTACTAAAAGGGATAATTACAGGAATGGACTAAGTTAAATCTCCTGTTTTTAAAAATGTTCTCGCTTCTTTCTTTCTTTCTGTCACTTTTTGCCCTCTGCATGTTCACTTTTGTTTTCTGTGTTTTCAGCTTCTCTTTTCATTTTTGTCTTTTTTTTTTTTCTGTAACTTTGTTTTACTTTTTTTATTTAATTTGTATATTTTAAATAATTTTAATTTTATATTTTAAATAACATTTTTTTAATTTTAAAACTTACTATTATTTAGAATATAAAAATTAAGTTAATTCAATTAAAAATTACTCATAGTCTTCAATAATTATTTTTTTGTAATTATTTAGAATATAGAAATTAAGTTAATTAAATTAAAAATTTCCCATAGTATTCAATAACTATTTTTTTCAATAAAAACAACAAAAAAATTATGAAATATATCAAATAAAATATGATTTTTATTATTGATGATGATAAAAGTAAAAATTTTATTTATGACTTTAATTTTATTATTAATAATGAAAAAACAATAAACATCAACAATTGTAATTTTTTGTTACTTCTATTGATTTTAATTGATTTTTTTCATCTGTTGTTTTCAGTTAGTTTTATTATTTCTGTTTACTAATAAAAGTAAAAAAATTTATTTTTGACATTAATTTTATTATTAATAATAAAAAAATAATTAAAAAAATTAAAAATCAACAAAAAAAATTGTAAAATTTTGTTGATTTTTGTTATTTTGTTATTTAGTTGTTGTTTTTGTTATTTTCGTTTATTGATTTTTGTTGTTTATCTTTAAAAACAAGAAAATAACATAAAAAATCATGAATTATATCAAAAAAATAATAATTATTATTATTATTATTACTAATTTAAATAAAAATTTTATTTATGATCTTAATTTAATTATTAACATCATTGATTTAAAATGAGAAAATTGATTTTAATTATATAATCTATTAATACTAAAATTAATTTTGAGTTTTTGCACGTTTATGTCACTCCAGACTCAGGGCACTGCTTGCGAAAGTATACTGTACTTTTTGTCATTTCAATAATTTTTCACGGGACAGTGCACTGCTTGCGAAAGTATACTGTACTTTTTGTCATTTCAATAGTTTTTGCACGTTTAGTTTCTTTTATTGTACTTTTTGTCGATAGTGTTGACGTGCATCCGTGCAATAATACTAAAAAGGTTTGGATAAACAACTCCTCCATTTTAATACTTTATTCTATTAAGTTTTTAATTTTTTATTTTCATATAAATTAAAGATAAATTAAATTAAAAAATAAAATTATGAAATAAATTATGTTTATTTTACCATAATTGTAATATTAATAGTAAATTTTAATAGTGAATATGTCATTAAAATTATTAATTGAAGTAAACAACTTCAATGAATATTTTTTTTTATACTTTGTCCTTATTTTTTTTTCTTTTATTCTTTACAAAATGTATCTCTAAACCTTTCATAACAACATATTTAGCAATAATAAATCTGAATTGTTATAAAATTTTGTTATTTTAATATAATTTGTCTTTAATTTATATGAAAATAAAAAATTAAAGACTTGATAGAACACAATAAAAATTAAAAGATTTAATAAAATAAAATATTATAATTCAGTGACTTTATTATGGATTCTTCCAAAAGTGTTCTTCCCTCATTGACAGATTTGTATTTGAGGCACCGACATTTTTCATTTTGAAATTAGGCACCCGTAATATTTAAAAAAAAAAAATTTATCATATAACATATCATGATGACGTAACCACTAAATAATTTTATTCAATAGATTTTTGTGGCACATTTGATAATTAGATTTCTTATAATTTTGAATTTGGAAATTTTATTTTTTTTAAGGGGTAAAAACTGTTTTTTCTTTAATTTGTACAAAATAACAAATTCTTTAAATTGTGAATTTTTAATTAACGGTTCCAAATAGATTATCTGAATCAAACGGTTATTATGTTTGATGACATCATATTGCCGTAACACTATATAATTTGCCATAGAAGAAAATATTAATAAAGTAGGCAAAATTATATTATTGATGTCGGGATTTTTTTAACTTTTCCTATTTGAGTGTTTAAATTTTTTTTTCTTGTAATAAGGCATTTAAACTCGTAACAAACTATACATTTTAGTGATTCTATATATACATATAGTGGCATGTTTCTTGAAAGGCCTTCAACTTCCCATTATAAAGAATGGGTTGTGCTTTTATTTTTAATATTTAATATTTTTGTTTTTCAATAGTTAAATATGATCAGATTATTTTAAAATTTTAAATTAAATGAATTTTATAAAATGAATAATTTTTTTTTAATATTTGTCTTTATATAAATCATATTTTGATTTTAAATTTTATGAAGCAAGAGTTAAATTTATGCTTTTTTATATTTAGATATTTATGAAGAACATTAATTTTTTTTTTACTTTTTGAATGGAGAAATAAAAATTAAATCTTTTAATCTATATATGTTTTGAAGGAATTATATCATTAAGTAGACTACTCAATTTTCGAGATTGACCATTAAGTTTGTGTTGAATATGAGAAGGAAGGGGCATATAGTGATTTTGGCTTTGATGAATTGGAAAGTTAAATTAATAAAAATTAAACAATAAAATTAAAAGCTAATGTTAGACAATTTTGTAAGTGCACGGTTTATGTTATAATCCAAAATTTTAAATTATTTTATTTAAAATTGAGATATGCAGTGTTAATAATTTTTAAAATTATATATTTGATTATTTAACTATTTTGTGAATAATTATCGTTATTTTTACGTTTATTTATAGTTTTCTACGTGTATATATATATATATATAACAAAAACCTATTTTTTCTTTTCTCTCCTTCTTCCCGATCTTCACCCACTGTCACCCTCATTGCCTGTCATCCCATTTTTAGGCCGTCGGTGTGCCACCTTGAGCTTCGCCCTTTCCAACCAACAGTTCCGCCACCATCTCTTCTCTTCTCTAGCGCCGTTTCACCTTGTTTTGGCTGAGAAGCCGAAAATCACCATCATCGCCATTCATCAACTTTTCGACCACCAATTTGAGCGTTTCTGATGGCGTTGAACTCATGGAGCTTTAAGGAGGAAGATTCTGAGCTCCTTCCAGCCTGAAAACGCAATTTGGTGAGGGTTTTAGCTCATTTTCAATTTCGGCCATTTTTATTTCTTGATTTTTTTGAACTTCGATCTTTAATATTAAAGCTTAATTTCTTCACAAAAGTTGATTCTACTAGCTCAATATACATCCTGGAATTTTTAAAATTTATTTTGATTTTTGTGAATTTTTTATTATTTTATTATTATTTTATAATTTTCTTAAATTAATTAAATAAATTGTGAAATTTTGATTTTTAGGGTTTATGGTGGTTGAAAATAATTATAGAATTTAATTTATAATTTTTTTGTAATTAATATAATTTTATTTAGTTTATGTAAATTTGGAAAATATAGGTTATATGTGTGTTTTGTTAAAATTAATTGATTAATTGAGTATAATTGTTGATTTTATTAAATTATATGTTGATAAAATAATTTTAGAGTAATTATATAATTTTTAGTGAATTTTTAAGTAATTATAGTATATTATGTGTATTTTTATATACTAGGGGCATTTTGGTAATTTGGTAGTCATTTTAGTTAAATATTAATTTTAATTGGTTTTAATAATTATTTGAAGAATAAAAATGATTTTTACAAATTATTTACTATTTTTAACTAATTAAAACTATTTTTCAAAAATTATTTCCAAATTATATATAATATACTATTTTTGTAAATAGATGGGTTTTTAATAATTTTTAATATGTTTTTGGGCTAATTAAGTAATTTGGATTTATAAAATGAATTTTTATTAATATTTATGAATTTATCGAGAACTATCAATTTTTAATAATATTATGTTAATATTAGGGTATTTTTGGTATTTGTGGAATTTTAATACATTTTGTGTATATCTTGTGACTTGTGAACCTCGGTCGGTGAAATTTACAGTTTGAGGTCCGACCGAGGGGTTTTGAGGATTCTTTATTTGAAGTGTATTTTCTTGCAGGATCGGCTCTACTTTCTGAGTAGAGAGATGTCCATTTTACAAAGGAGGTTCTACCGAATTTTTGGTAGATTTCTCGTAAAACGTAACATCATGTCTGATTCTATATTTGTCTGTGTTTTGTAATCCTAGATCGAGTCTCTAGAAGTTAAGTTAGATTCATTCTAATTTTCGTATTATGATTTGATTGTTAGTTGCGTCAAGACCGAGGCCCAATGGACCAGTTCCGTCGGATTCGTCTCGTGAAGCGCATAACTGTAAGTTATTATTTTATATATACGGGTATTTAGGTTGTATGTTTTAGAAATATATGTTTTAATTGCATGATTTATGCATAAATTGTTTTAATAAATTATTAGTACATTTTAGGTATATTTTTAGTATATTTTAGGTATATTTTGAAATAAATGCATGTTTTACTTTTGATTTATACTTAAATGTTTTTAAGTATAAATATGGTTTATTTTTTATATGTTTTATAATTGAATTGAATTTATCTGACATATATATATTCTCGGAATATACTTAGTTATTTTTGGTATATTTCTAGTATATATATGGTTTCTATTGTCATTTAATGTGATATCATGCATCATTTATTTTTCAAATGTATGATTTATTTTAATGAAGGATATCAATACAACGTGCTTCTTAGTGGGCAGCACTATGACCGAGTACGTACTGGTACGACGCTAGAATTTAGGTTAAATTACTAACCTACTTGTGGATTATGACTTGATTGATTTGATCTGATTGATGTGAGATGTGATATGAGAGTGTGATTGTTGGAGCTCGGTTGACCAAGTGTCTCGGGGCCAATTACACTGATAGTCAGACTGCTAGAGCTCAGTTGACTTAGTGTCTCGGGGCTAGTCTACTGTCCAAATAGAATAAGTGAATTTATTTGAAACAAGTGAGCATGTATAGCGAGAGTGTTGTCTATTATTATTTGAGGTTGCGATCATTTAGGGTTCTATTTGATCTTTCATAAACTTATATTTTTTAGAATTATATATAAAGTGATTTTCAGCATTTGTGTGTATTTGCCTGTATATATTTATTACATATATTCTATAGAATGTATGCATTTGACATTTAGTTATATATTATAACAATTCACTCAGTGAGGTTTGATTCTCCTCTGTTGATATTTTTTTCAAGAGAGTCTTCATTCTCAGACCTCAGTAGCAAGTCTGTACACCAGATTGCTTCCGCTCCGACTTTATTATGTAAACTGCTTACTTGAATTTATTTTGTATTCTAGATACTGCAGTAGTTGTTGTTGTAGTGAACTGTATTTATATTTATGTATATTTGAGATTTAAATTTCAGAATGTTAAATTAAAAACTTGTACTTAAAGATTTTATTATATATATATGAGACGAAATTTATGTTATTAAAGTGAGCTGAGAAATTATTGTTATATATTCGAGATTTAATTTCCGCTGCATAAATATTTTATTTATTTGATGATATTGCATGCTTTTATTTTTAAGGCTTGCTACGGGTTCCGGATTCGAAAGAATTCTCATTCCTTAGAGCTGATCATAACCTCTATTTTGGGTCGTGACAGTTTACAAAAAATAATAAAGTTCGAGTATCGAATATCGTTCCCATGAGAAGATTGATATTAAGTACTAGCTATAATTTTATCTCCTCAAGCTAACAAAATAAATTTAATTGAAATAGAAAATTATATTAACTAACAAAGACAAATTCTAAATCTAAAATAAAAATTCAATAATCGAAAAATAGAGTTTGTATTTGCTTCATTAGACACTTACTTTTACTTATTATTTTAGAAAATAACCCATAATTTTATAAAAAAAATTATTAACTTTTTAAAAAATCATAATTCACAAAAAAAATTTATAAATATGTTAAAAATAATTATAGTGAGATATTTAATTTTTAAAGTTAAAAAATATAATAAATATTATATAATTATACTATATATCAAATTTATAATCTTACGTGATAAATTGTGTTCACTTAAAATTTTTTCTGCATTTAGGGACACTTTCTTTTTAAAGGCTCTTTTTGAAAAATTGTAGCCCATTTTTAATAGCAGGCAGCTACGTTTATAATTGGAATCTTTACTAAAAGGGATAATTACAGGAATGGACTAAGTTAAATCTCCTGTTTTTAAAAAATGTTTTCGCTTCTTTCTTTCTTTCTGTCACTTTTTGCCCTCTGCATTTGCACTTTTGTTTTCGGTGTTTTCAGCTTCTTTTTTTTCTTAATTTTTTTCTGTAACTTTGTTTTACTTTTGTAATAAAAAAATTATGACCTTTGTAACTCTGTAATAAAAAAATTATGAAATATATCAAATAAAATATTATTTTATTATTGATGATTATAAAAGTAAAAATTCTATTTATGACCTTAATTTTATTATTAATAATGAAAAAATAACAAATAACAATAAAAATTAACAAACATCAACAATTATAATTTTTTGTTGTTTTTATTGATTTTAGTTGATTTTTTTTTCAGTTGTTGTTTTTAGTTAGTTTTATTGTTTTTGTTTGTTGATTTTTGTTAAAAATAAAAAAATAACAACAAAAAATAATAAAAAATTATGAAATATAAGAAATTATTATTTTTATCATTAATACTAATAAAAGTAAAAAATTTTATTTTTGACCTTAATTTATTATTAATAATGAAAAAACAATTGAAAAAAATAAAAATCAACAGAAAACAACAATTGTAAAATTTTGTTGATTTTTGTTATTTTATTATTTCAGTTGTTATTTTTTGTTGTTTCCGTTTGTTAATTTTTGTTGTTTATCTTTTAAAACAAGAAAAAACATAAAAAAAAATTATGAATTATATCAAAAAAATTATTATTTTTATTATTAATACTAATCTAAGTAAAAATTTTATTTATGGCCTTAATAAAAGAACAATAAATAACAAACAAAAAAATCCAAAAAAAACAACAAATAGAAACAAAAAAACTTCTTAGACATGCTAATAAACTAATCAAATTATTGAAAAATTAAAATCCTTGTTCTTTAAAAATATAAAAGAGGAAAAATTTGTTTATTGCTTGTTGATACATCATTGAAAATGTTTAGTTTATAATCATTTAATTGAAGAAAGAAAACGTAAAAAAAAGATATACATTTTAATTAAAGTTAGTGTTTCTAATTTTTTTAAAAAAAAAATATTACAATTGAATTGAATTGAGAGAGAGTGACAAAGAAAATATACATTTGAAGAAAAATACAATGTTGAAAAAAAAAAATACGGTAAAAAAAATTGTTTGAAAAAAAAAAGAAAACATTAAGAAAAAAATATGTTGATAAAAAAATATTGAGAAAAAAATTAAGATAGTAAAAAAGTAATGGGAAAAAATGACAGCAAAAAAAGTTGAGAAATAAGAAAGTTACTTAAATAAAAGGAAAAATTTTGAAAGAGCAATATTGAAAGGTTTAATGGGTGAATGTTATTGTTGAAAAAGCTTTTATATGTTTATCTATATGTGAAATCCTTGACTAAAATGCTTCAAAAAGTCACCTAAACAGTTAAAATACCCGTGCCATATGATGCTAAAATAATTACTCTCGTGCTCCCCCGCGTCTTCTTCTTCTTTGTTTTTCTTGTTTACTCCTCCACCCTTTTTTGTTTTTCCCGTCCAAATTACCAACTACCGAACAACTCTTCCACTGCTGCAACCGAGTCTTCTTTTTCCCATCATCCAAAAACATAGACAATCTATTCACATAAAACCCACATCAGAATTGTCTCAATTCTTCACTTAGTTTCAGACGATCATCACTTCTTCACTCTTCAGAAAAATGGGAGGAGGAAAAACAGAACCCATCAACGGATTCACACAAAAATCATCCGGATCCACTCAAACTGCAAATCTGAGTCGTGCAAAATAAATAAAACCACACTGCGCAGCTATCAATCAGGAGAATAACAATAACAATAAAAATGGCCCATTTGATGTCTCCTATTTGCACTGACGGTCTTAAGATTCAGAGCAAATGGTTAAATTTAGGTTCAAATTCAAGATTATTTCCATCAAAGACCAACATTTCTTGGAGTTGGAAAAGAAGATCGTCAGCCTTTGGTAGACTCAAAGTTGCAACTAATAATGATTCATTGGTCACCGATGACTAATATGTTGTTCTTGGTATGGTAATTTTTCATTTGCTATAATATGGTATCAGACCCAATTGTAGTTTGTCTTCTTGTTTCTCCCTCTTGATATAATGGTTTTAACAGCATCTAGATGCTACCCAAGATCAGATTAAGAAAGCTTATTATAATTCCATGAAAGAAAGCCATCCAGATTTGAGTGGCCAGAGACTACAAATTTTTGTATGTTCATTAATGAAGACTACACGGTGTGTTTCATGGTTCCTTCCAATTTCTTTTCTTTTTTTTAGCTTTTATTACTTGTTTATTTAGTGTCCTTTGTTACGAGTCAATGATTCATGAATTAATATCCTCTTTAAATTCTTGTTCTTGCTCTGCTTGGTGCCTGATGTTCTTCTTCATTTTGGTATCTTCTCCAATGTTAAATTCAATCTAGGTTTCGAGTGGGCGCTTCATGGGGAAGAAAAATACCAGATTAATGAGATGAAGAAATAGGGAATGGAAAGGAAATGAATTGAAGAAAAGAAGGTTGAGGTGGAAAAATGGTTTTTGGAGGAATGGGACCTGGTTTTGGCGGTTATCCAAGAAGACTGTTGCTTTTTTTTATTTCAAAAGTTTTTTAATTTTAATATAGCTCTTCAATTGACGAATTTGTCCTGCTCCGTGTTGATATTATTTTTTAAGGGCAAAGTTGCATTTTTGCTCTTAATGTTTATAGCAAAGCACAAATTAGCCCTTTATCTATTTTCGGATGTACTTAAACTAAAAGTGGGTTTTTATGGTCTTTTAAGTATTTGTGTGAAGGATTATGTGCTCATTGTGTTCAATGCCAGGGATACGGGACTTCTTTTTCAAAACCTGCTGAGTTTGCATTGCAACTTGAACTTAAAAAATAAATAAAAATAATATATTACAACTTGGAGAAAAATACATTAATAAAAATAACTTGTATATATTTTTCTTCTTTAACATTAATATGTGATTCATAAATTAATGTATGCTAGACTTTTTTTTTTTCATTTATTTTTTCTTGAAAATGTATCAGAAACACAAAGTAAATGTAAAATGTTCTAAGTTATTGTATCATAAACGTATGATAAATGTAAAATATTCTAAATTAAAAAAAATATATTAAAACCCAAAAATAAACCAAAAGAATAGAAAAAAATAAATAAAAAAACCAAAAAAAAAACCAAAAATAGATTCAAAGAAAATAAAATAATAATTTTACTTCAACTATGAAATATTTAGACATAAAATAAAGATTGTATAAATACAACAAATATACAAAAAAAAAATTCTGATACAACTACGTTGCCATTAATAAAACAAAAAAGTATATAAAAAAAAAACCTAAAATGATACCAAATTAAAACAAAAAAGTATTAAAAACCAAAAAAATCAAAATGATACCAAATTATAAATGCAACATAAAATTACAGTATCCTCTTACGACTTAACAACACCAAAAAACTTAAAAACTTATTTATCTCTTTAAAATTTTTCTATTACAATAATTATAACTCGCTTAAATCTAAAGAAAATGTTTAGCTTTAAGATATAATATATTTTTTTATATACTTTTGGTTTATTTTTAGTTTCCTTTACAATAACAAAAGGAGACTTTAAGATATAGGCAGATTTGTATTCCCTCTTCTATGAAGAAGGACTGACAAAATCATCTTCAATACCTTGCGAAAATAAAATTTAATCAGAAGCTAAAAAGCAAAACATGAATAAAAAAACTAATAATAATATGTATTACATCAACATCCTTCGTATTCTATCCACCACAACCACCATAATGAGTAGGAAAATAAACAAAATCACCATTTTCAACACCCTATTCAAAAAAAAAAATTATAAATAAACAAAAAAGTATTTCATAGAGCAAAGCATGCTAATCTCTTTTAATAAAACCCAATAAAAATTAATTTAATGATACTAGGAGATTTTTAACTATTTTATTTATAGGATTATATAATTTGTATTTATTTTGGTTTATTGGAATTAAAAAAAATTAATATTTAGAAAATAATGGTAAATTTATTAAAAAATAAAGAGAAAATAAAAATAAAGAACAAAGAAATAAAAATAAAAAAGAGATTGTATTTCAACATAAAATGTCAAAAAATTTATTTAATAAAATTTCAAAAAATATATATTAGCTAATGCTCTACTAATATAAAGAAATTGAAAAATAAGAAAAAATGAGAAAATAAAATTTTTGAAGAAAATAAAAAAGTAAAAAAGAGAAAATAAAAATAAAAAAAAGAAAGAAAAGAAGGAAGAAAGAATAAAAATAATAAATAATAAGGAACAAAAGAGAAATAAAAAAGGAAGGAGGAAATAATAAATATGAAAAAAGAAAAAAAAATTTAAGGAAAAAAATAAAAAGAATAAAAATAAAAATGAAAGACAAAATAAAGTAAAAGCAGAAAAGGGCATGTTTATAAATAAAATGGATACTTGGAGTATTTTGATTAATAAAATAAAAAAGTGTTTTTTTTTTCAAGTCTCTTTATAGTTACCGTTATTATAAATAGCTCCTCCACCCGCTGAGTGTTCTAGCCAAAAAACAATTATCAATCACTGCAATACTTCAACAAACTTTACATCCATTTTCCGTCAGCTGTACTGATCTCTCAAATGGGTAGTCTTCCTGCAAATACATTCTCCCCTATAGACACAAACACCTTCTCTGATGAGTCAAAGATGGTTATTGATTTCATTGTTGACTACTATCAGAATGTAGAAAAATACCCAGTTCTAAGTCAGGTTCAACCAGGATACCTGTCAGCTAAATTGCCTAAAACAGCACCATATTTCCCTGAGTCATTGGAAGAAATCCTGAAAGACGTTTCTGATAGCATTATGCCTGGTCTTACTCACTGGCAAAGCCCCAACTTCTTTGGTTACTTCCAAGCAAATGCTAGCAGTGCTGGCTTTCTTGGTGAAATGCTTTGCTCAGGGTTGAATGTTGTTGGCTTTAACTGGATTTCATCCCCGGCCGCAACTGAGCTTGAATCCATTGTCATGGATTGGATGGGAAAGTTGCTGAAGCTTCCATCCTCTTTTCTTTTCTCAGGAAATGGAGGCGGTGTCTTGCATGGAAGTACTTGCGAGGCTATAGTGTGCACTCTTGCTGCGGCAAGAGACAGGGCACTAAAGAAGATTGGATGGAGTAACGTCACAAAGTTGGTGGTTTATGCCTCTGATCAGGCGCATTCCACTATTTTTAAAGGCACTAAACTAGTTGGCATTCCATCTTCTAACATCCGCGCACTTTCCACAACATTTTCATCAGGATTTTCCTTGTCACCTCAAGTACTAGAGGATGCCATTGAAAACGATGTTAAGTCAGGATTTGTGCCGTTGTTTCTTTGTGCTACTGTTGGCACCACTGGTTGTGGAGCAGTTGATCCTATTGAAGATTTGGGGAAAATTGCAAAGAGATACAATTTATGGTTACACATTGATGCAGCTTATGCAGGAAGTGCTTGCATTTGTCCTGAGTTTAGGCACTACTTAGATGGGGTAGAATTGGCCAATTCAATCAGCATGAACCCACATAAATGGCTCCTCACAAACATGGATTGCTGCTGTTTGTGGGTTAAGCAACCGAATCTTTTAACAGATTCATTAGGCAGCGAAGCAGAATATTTAAACAATGCTGCGACTGAATCGAACTCTGTAGTGGACTACAAAGACTGGCAAATTGCACTGAGCAGGAGATTCAAGGCCTTAAAGCTTTGGATTGTCATTCGCAGACATGGATTAGCAAATCTTATGCACCATATTCGCAGCGATGTGAACATGGCTAAGCGGTTCGAGTCACTAGTGGCTAAGGACAAAAGATTTGAGATAGTAATACCAAGAAAGTTCGCCTTGGTTTGCTTCAGGCTGAAGCCTAAGAATGAAATAAATGGCAGAGAATTGAACAGCAGGCTACTCGCAGAAGTGAACCAGAGCGGGCGTGCATTCATGACGCATGGCGTGATCGGAGGAATGTATTTTATACGCTGCTCAATTGGATCAACATTGACGGAAGAATGGCATGTTGATAACCTCTGGAAGCTGATTCAAGAGAAAGCAGATATGGTTTTGAGTTAGTGCAATACGGAAATATAGCTGATTCAAGAGAAAGCAGATATGGTTTTGAGTTAGTGCAATACGGAAATATACCTGAAAAAATAAGATATTTTTTAGTTTCTCTATGGTTTATGTCATACTTTTATCTCAGGGGATTGCTTGCTAAAAGGACCTCTGTCCTTTAGTTATTTTTATGGGTTCATTTTTTTTTTTCATTTTGTTTTCAGGTGAAGGGTGACTTTGTGATTATAAAAAAATATTTTATTTTATAAATTATTATATAATTAGATGTGTGTAATGAATTTTATTCAATAATAGTGTGATAGAAGAAAAATAAATTGTTTTGTTAAAAACCCGCAAGCACACGGATTGTGAATTGTGGTATAAAATTAAAGAAATTAAAGTGTAAATCTAAACAATTGAAATTAAGAGAAAATCAAATGATAAAAATATAAAGCATGTATAGTTTCATTATTTCAATCAGATCATGAACACTTTAATTATTAAACACCTTGATCAGTAATTGTTCTAAAATACATAATGACTCTCTTGAGATCAATTAAGCATGTTAATATTAAAGTTTAACCTACTCTCATAATTAAGAAGTTAATCAAAACTTATTAAGTTCCTTAATGATTATTTTACCACATAAGCCTACTCTCTTCGTTGAGTGGTGTAAGTCCTATGAGTCTTAAGGTGACAAATTTCTCTAACTCTCGTTGGTTAATCTACCTATAAACATGCAATCAAACAAACCTATAATGAAAGTAAGAAATTAAGCACAACCAATAGA
This sequence comes from Mallotus nudiflorus, assembly GCA_947683625.1. Classification (NCBI taxonomy): domain Eukaryota; kingdom Viridiplantae; phylum Streptophyta; class Magnoliopsida; order Malpighiales; family Euphorbiaceae; genus Mallotus; species Mallotus nudiflorus. The sequence continues at coordinate 1,743,689 of CANTUR010000325.1, forward strand.
ATCAACTGAAAATCAAATTAATAAAAGATCTGTGTTCAATCACATGAAGGAATAACTACTTTTAACCTAAACCCTGATAGAAGTTTAGCCAAACATGACTTTAAAAATTACAAATATAAAATAAATAACAAGAGAAGAAGAAAAATAGAAAAAACTCTTTTTGAAAACGCTTCAAATAGAAAAAACTCTTTTTGAAAGCGCTTCAATTCTTCAACTCTTGTTTTCCTCCTTGAGCTATTATTTGTAGTTTTTTGGAGTATTTATAATATTCAAATACTCCTAATATCCCCCTTATTTAGGCATTACATGATAAAACCCTAATTCCTTGTGAATTTCTCAATTCAAATTCGTAAAGAAAACTTTTCATATTCAATGTGACTTATGACACAGTTGTGCTTCAAAATGTGTCGACATAAAATGGGCAGAGAGTGATATGACCTATAGCATGGTCGTGCTATAGGGTGTGCTTCTAATTCCTTAAAGTCCCTAGTGTGACACGGGCCGTGACACACCCATATTATGCTCGCGCTCAATTTTTATCTTCAATTTTTGAGAAATCCTTTATTAAAAGGAAAAATGATCAAATCTATCCTAAACTTTAGTCTAATTTTCAAATATATCCTATTCTCAAAGTTATAGCAATTTAGCTATTCAACTTTACAAATTATATCAATTCTATCCTATTTTAATTTAAGAGTCTAAATATATTTTTAAAATTACTTTTAAATCCTTATAAAATAAATTTATTTATTAAAATCTTTTTCTCTTATTTTTTCAAATATTAATCTTACTGCTTTCAAAATTACCTCAAAAATTAATTTTCAAATATTTTCATAAAATTAATTTTTATTTGAAAGTCTTCATAATTTGTTTTTTTCTAAAATTTATTTCTCCACTTTCAATTATATTATTAAAAAAATTTCTAATAAAGATTGAAAACAAATATAAAAAAAATTAATAATAAAAAATTATTTTTTGAAAAAATAAAAAAATTTAAAATATAGCAACACCAAAAACATAACTTATAAATCAATTATTCTATACTCTAATATTAATAAGAATATTAATGAAGTTTTTTTAACAATTACTATTTAACACAATGAAAATTTTAAGAATTTTGTTATTTTTTTCATAAAGATATTTTCAATATCAATAACCTATTTCAAAAACATATTTTGTTGTGAGTTTCCATTAGTGCGACACTAAGCTAATATCATCGTGCTGGTGCTAATTTCGTGCATCGCACCAAACGAGGTCAAGTCAGCGGTTTCGAATTGCTGGTCTTCAGTCTCTTATTAACATAACTTTTATTAAAAAATAATTAATCTTTATTAGAAAATTTTTAAATATAAATAAAGTCGAGAAATAAATTTTTAGAAAATTTAAAATATGAAGGTATTCATATATAAAAGAATGTAAAAAATTAATTTTATAAAAATATTTCAAAATTAATTTTTAATGTTATTTTGAAAGTAGTAAGTTAATATTTGAAAATATTTTTTTACATTTTATTTTTGTTAAAAAACAAGAGAAAGAGATTTTAATAAATAAATTTATTTTTTAAGGATCTAATAGTAATTTTAAAAATATGTTCAGACCCTTAAATTAAAATATAATTGAATTGATACAATTAATAAAATTAAATAACTAAATTGATATAACTTTAAAAATGAAATATAAGTAAAAATTGGATTACAATTTAAGATAGATTTAATCATTTTTTCCAGTATTTATGGGTAATGTGATATTGAACTTTTTATCTTTTTGAGTCAACAAAGTTTAACTAGATTCTAGTTAAACTTAAAATGAAAGAGCTGATTTTAATAATATAATCTATTAATAAGATTATATGTATCATTAATTTTGTGTTTTTGCACGTTTTTTGTCACACCAGACTCAGGGCACTGCTTGCGAAAGCATACTGTTCTTTTTGTCATTTCAATAATTTGTCACGGGACGTTTTTTAGTTTCTTTTATTTTACTTTTTGTCGACAGCAATAGTGTTAACGTGCATCCGTGCAATGTACTAAAAAGGTTTGGATAAATAACTCCCTAAATTTTAATATTTTATTCTATTGAATCCCTCAATTTTTATTATATTTTATTAAGTTCTTAAATTTTTATTTTTATATAGATTAAAGACAAATTAAACTAAAAAATGAAATTATAAAATAAATTATGTTTACTATACCACAATTGTAATGTCGGTAGTAAATTTTAACAGTAAATATGTCATTAGAATTATTAATTAAAGTAAATAACCTCAATGAATATTTTTTTATACTTTGCCTTCACATTTTTTTCTTTTATTATTCACAAAACGTATTTCTAAACCTTTCATAATAGTATATTTAGCAATAATAAACCCAAATTGTTTTACAATTTTGTTACTTCAATCTAATTTATCTTTAATTTATATAAAAATAAAAAATTAAGAGTTTGATAAAACACAATAAAAATTGAAAGGTTCAATAGGATAAAATATTAAAATTCAGGGACTTTATTATGAATTTTTCGAAAAATTTTCTTCCCTCGTTGATAGATCTCTGGATTTGAGGCACTGACTTTTTTTTTTTTTTTGAAATTAGGCACCCATAATATTTTTTTTAAAAATATTTATTATGTAGCAGATCATTACGGCACAACCACTAAATAATTTTATTCAATAGATTTTTGTGGCACATTTGATAATTAGGATTTTTAAAACTTTGAATTTGGAAATTTTATTTTTTTAAGGGGTAAAACCTATTTTCTCTTTAACCGAAATAACAGATTCTTTAAGTTGTAGATTTTTAATAAACGATTCCAATTAAATTATCTAAATCAAATGGTAATTATGTTTGATGACACATCACCATCATAACACTATAGAATTTGCCAGAGAAGAAAAATATTAATAAAGTAGGCAAAATTATATTATTGATATTTGAATTTTTTAACTTTTTCTATTTGAATGTTCAATTTTTTTTTTGTTATAAGGTGTTTAAATTTGTAATAAACTATACATTTTAGTGATTTTAGTGTTGACTCATTTTTGAGAGACCCGATTTATTTGCTTATGTGTATTGTCATGTCATTGTTCACCTATACAAATAATTTAAATTTATTAAAATGCCCATAATTTATATTAAAATGATATATTTAACCAAAAGAATTGTATTTTATCAGGAATATATATATATATATATATATATATATATATATATAGTGGTCTATTTCTTGAAAGGCCTTCAACTTCCCATTATAAAGAATGGGTTATGCTTTTTTTTAATATTTAATATTTTTGTTTTTCAATAGTTAAATATGATCATATTATTTTAAATTAAATGAATTTTATAAAATGAATATTTTTTTTAATATTTATCTTTATATAAATCATATTTTGATTTTAAATTTTTATGAAACAAGAATTAAATTTATGCTATTTTTATATTTAGATAATTATGAAGAACATTAAATTTTATTTTACTTTTTGAATGGAGAAATAAAAATTAAATCTTTTAATCTATATATGTTTTGAAGGGAATTATCTCAAATATGAGAAGGATGGGGCATATAGTGATTCTGACATTTGATAAGTTGAAAGTCAAATAAAAAAAATTAAGCATTTAATTAAAGTGATTAAAACTAAAACCTAATGTAATTTCCGCAAGTGCAAGGTTTGCAACAAGTATTAAAATTCGAGTATCGAGTATCGTTCCCGCGAGAAGATTGATACCAAGTGTTAACTGTAATTTTATCTCCACAAGCTAACAAAATAGATTTAATTAAAATAGAAAACTATATTAACTAACAAAAATAAATTCTAAATCTAAAATAAAAATTCAATAATCAAAAGATAAAGCTTGTATTCGCTTCACTAGACACTTACTTGAATTACAGGATTTAATCTTAATTTAACTTATTAATATAGTCAAGGGTAAATTACTCAAATTACTTGAAATTTCTTTCAAGATCATTCAAGCATGTCAAAACTAATTACCGCCTATTCTTCATGGTCAAGTAAATTAATTAAAACTCATTAAGTTCCTTAGCAATTTAATACTCCTCGAAGGATTCATCTACTTTCATGATCCAGGTTCCTAAGTTTCACAAGTCTATGAGCTAATAGATCATACAACTTTTGTTGTCTACTAATCTACCCAAAAGCATGCATTTAATCATGCCTAAAATCAAATACAAGAACATGTAAAAGTAATATGTAAAATTGACTGAATATTAACTTATTGAATTAAAACATAAAAATCCAAACAAGCAGTAGTCTAGCAACACAAATCCAAACCTTGAGTAAATTAGTTACACATGATGGAAATAATCATAACCAAAGATATTCCAACCATGAGAACAATTATGCTTAAACATGATTGACTTGAAACTCTGCTTTTTCTTTGCTCAAAATATCTCTGAATGCTTATTTGAATGAATTCTCACTGTCTGAATTGATGAATTGATCGTCTTTTTATGGCCATCTCATACCCCTAGAACTTTTAATTCTAGAATATTCTCATTCTGTAATCTTTCAATTTTGAAATCTTCTAAATTTGTAATCTTAAATGAAAAAGAAAGATTTTTCATAAGCGCACACCTTAGCGCATTGCCTTGTACAAGAGTGTGCACTAAGGCATGTATGCAAGTGTGTATGTTAATTTCGAGTGCACACCCTAGTGCATGGCCATGCACTCAAGAGTGTACTATTCTAAATTTGTGCATGGCTTGATACATGGCTGTGTGGTGGGGGTATGCATAGCTTCTTCATCGAACTTAGTTTTAATCATGCCAATACACACTTTCTTGCACAGTCATGTGGTGAAGCGTGCAAGATTCTTAATGAGCATACAATTATACTACCCTGTGTAAGCAATTTGTGCAAAGAGACTTTCCACACATGATTCCAAACACGGTTGTGCACTAGCTTCAGTTCATAAAACTGTAACAAATAATTTAATTAGATACTATAATGTACTTAATTATTAAACAAACATGCAAATGTATTCTTTAAAATGAAAATTAAATAATATTATGCTAAATGCAAGTAAAATTAATAACAATTAAATAAACTTATAAAAATATATTATAAAACCAATAAAAATGCTCCTAAAATTATATGGATAAATGACACATAAAAAATTCCCCCACACTAAACTTTTGTTTGTCCTCAAGTAAAATGCACGAGAACACTCATCAATGCTATGAACTTAGCACATTGATAGACTTCTAAATGTCCATCTACCACAATCTTAGGTTAATACAAAGCTTATAAATTAAAATTAGACTGATAATTCAAAGTTAAAGAAGAAAGTTTTACTAAGTGAAGAGCAAACTTAGTTGTTGAATTTCTAAAAAGATGCAAATTGGTAATCAAGAAAAATGAAAGTAAATGATACTATTTTCTACAACCTCAAGCTACCCCTTGATTCCACCACATAAAAGATATCAATTTTTATTTTATTAGCGAGTGCGTTTTATGCTCCATCTCGCTTTAATCTCTCTATTCTTCTCACTTTCAACAATTCCTTGCTGTTCCAGTATTACTAAGCGTGGACACTGTCAAATGAGTCCTTTAGATACTTATAATTAGATTAGAGCATTGGAGTAGATTTTAAAGCATAAAAATATAAAATTTATACATTGCTCTAAAAAGAGGTTTTTTTTAATTGCTATTAGGCTATGTGCTAGTGTCAAGGTTAGAACAAAAGATAACATCCAAGTATCACTTACAAGTAGTTTTCTGAACTATTAATTTTCAGATTCAATTATTCAAAAGTAAGTAAGCATTAGGTTCATTAGTATTTCAGAATTCTTTAATCTTAAATTATCAACCTAACTTTAAATTTTACAAATCAAGCATTAACAAAAGATTATGAAACATGTACATTGAAATCACATTCGATACACTATGCTCATCATAGTGATAAATTGTAAAAATTTAGTGTGTGAGTGTGTGTGGATGCAATCATGTAACATTTAATATATGATATGATACAGAGATGGAATCGAATGCAAAAAATATGTAATGCAATATATATTCTCTCCCCCACACTTAAACAAGTTAGTGTCTGCAATGACTAATGAAGAGAAAGAAATAAATGAGAGGTGGAAAGAATGACTTCCCTAAATGAGAGGAGGGCAAACAATGACTTGAAAAATAAAATGCACGAAAATAAAGAAATAGTAAATAAGCAATATAAATTAAAAAAACAAAAATAAGCATAAAGAGTATTGTAAAACTATTGTAAGAAAAGAAATAAAATGACAGTACTAAATGAAAGAAAAATAAAATGAGATAAAGTAGTAAAACTAGGCATCACGATCATGGCATCCTCTGCATCCATGGTGGTGATATGAACATCGTCAGAAGGAGAAGCATTTAATAGTGCATCATCTGGTGAAAAGGCATCCTCCTCGATAACGTCCAAATCCTCATAGCGGGGTCAGGGAGGTAACGCAATACCTTTAATCTGACAAAGCTACTGCAGTCCATTACGAAGCCAAGCAAAGGTGGCAGTGTGGAAATGTTGGATATGTTGCATCTCAATAATAAGGAGCTCTAAGTCACTCAAAGTAGCAGTAGAGGAAAAAGGAGTAGAGGTAGAAGGGCCTATTGCTGTAGCAGGGGGCATAGTAGACACCGATAGAGGAATACTGGAGATGGGAGGAGCTCAAGCGGCATGAGCAACTAGAGCGTCACCAAGCAAGACATATCGTCCATTACGCTTCGCAATAATACTGATGTTTCTTATAATACGCAAGTTTAAGGGAAGCATAGAATAAATCTCAGTCAGTCCAAAAAGTGAGCTAAAAACACCTAGTCCCATAGCTAGTCAAGTAATATAGGAACCTCCACATAAAGCCCCTTTTTTTTTCCTAGCCATCCCCTCCATATATAGAGCAAATCCATATTCTAAATGAGGCACTAAACCTTTATGGAAACATCAAAGATAAAATAGATCTCGATTAGCCACTACCCTTGTATTCTCTTGATGACCATAGATGGTAAAGACAATTAATCTATGTAAATAGCGCAGGGTGGGGTTTCCTATATTGAAGCTCTTAGTGATGCGAGGTCATAAGGGTTTAGATCTAAATTGCCTACCTCCCTCCAATAGACATTAGGAATTTCAGTACCTAAGTTAATGATAGACTATCAATAGTTTGGACTAGAAATAAAATTTTGGTCAATAAAACCATAGTTACGAGCAAACATCGTAAGTGAAAGAGAAAAATGATGACTGCCTAAACTAAATTGTACAATACCAGGTTTGGAAAAAAAAAACTTATTTTTTCTCAAAAGAAAAAGGTAGAGAGAAATTTAAGTAGGAGTTCTCGATATATAGGTTTAAGAATTTGAACAAAAAGATCCCACTTAAAATTTGTTATCTGACAATATCTTCAAAACTAACTTCATCTAATGCTGCTAGCAAAAAATAATAACTTGGTTAAATAGGTAAAGGAAAGAGATGCATAAGTCTTGTCTGTGAGCAGGGGATCCAAATGGAAGGAGGGGATGCACAGATGCTTGGGAGGACCCATGACCTGAGACTTATGGCGAAGGTGGATGTTAGTTAGTTCGTTGTCATTTTGCACAACTACTAAAGGATGCATTCTTTGTGCGCACCAGTTTTTTTGACTGAATACTACAAAAGGAAGGGAAAGAAAAATATATAAAAGACAATAAAATTATAGGGGTAAAAGTAAAGGGTAGGAGATAAATGATAGCATTGAGAGTGGAAAGTAAAAGAAAGAGACAATAAAGTAGAAAAAGAAAGAAAATAGCTTGAAAAAAAAGAAGAATAATAAGATAAAATAAAAGTAAAAGTGAATGTTGGAAACAAAAAGGATAATGGTATTATACGGGAAGGGTATGTCAGTGAAGGGAAAGAAATGGGCCATGGAGGTTTAAGAAAGAAAATAACAATAATTAAAAAAAGGGTAATTGAAGTTACATGAAAGAAAAAAAAGGAAAAAAATAATTAATTAAAAATAAAAGGCAAGTGATGGTTACATGAAAGAAAAAGAGAAAAAATAATAATAATAATTAAAAAAATAAAGGGCAATTAAATAATGCATGAAAGAAAAGGAATGATGTACATGTAATAGTACACACCGTCATGCACTCTTCCGTGTGCTGGACCGTGTACATGATTGTGTGCGCTTGGTATGGTGCACAAATTGTGTGTGTGGTTGTGTATGATAATTGAGGTGCACGGTGAAGTGCATGTTGTGCATTGACCTGTGTAAGCAAAATGAATGCACATGGTCCATTGCAGTCAATCGTTTGTGGAACCATGTACGTCTTAAATTAGCACGTGGTTGAATACATATGTGTGTGTTTGACTATGTGTTATTGAAAAATTTTTAGAAAAAAATTACACAGTTGTATATTCATCTGTGTACACATAAAAATAAATGCACGAGCGAAGACATGACCGTGCACATAATTGTATATAAATGACATATCTGAGCATGGCTAGTTACATGACTGTGCACATCCACCTTTGTAATTTTGTAAAATTAAGCTGCAAAAAAAATAATAGAAAATTTTAATTAAATAGATAAAGAAAAATAAAAATAAAATATTGAAATAAATTAAAATTGAATAGGTTGCCTCCCATTAAGCGCTTGTTTAAAGTCATTAGCTCGACTGTATTTTACTGATGTCTCAGACTGAGTTGAGAAGTGCAATTGCTGCACTTGCTAGGAAAACTTCATTGTGAAAGTAGAGTTTTAATCTTTGTCCATTAACTTTGAAAGCTCCAATATCTATGCTACACACTTCTATTACTCCATGAGGATACATATGCTTGACAATGAAGAGGCTACACCATATAAACTTAAATTTTCCTAGAAATAGCTTTAACCTTGAATTAAAAAGACGTGCATGGTCTCCTTTAAATTCTTTCTTCATAATATGCTTGTCATGCCATTTTTTTGTCATTTCTTCATAAATTTTGGCATTTTCATATGAATTAAGTCTAAACTCCTCAAGCTCATTTAATTGAAGCAGTCTCTTCTCACCAGCTTTTTGTAAATCAAAGTTCAGGAATTTAGTTGCCTAGAATGCTTTGTGCTCCAGCTCCACAGGTAGTTGACATGACTTTCCATAAAGGAGTTAGAAGGAAGAGGCACCAATGGGGGTCTTGAATGCAGTTCTGTAAGCCCATAGAGCATCATCGAGTTTAGCATACCAATATTTTCTTAAAGCATTTACTGTCTTTTCAAGTATAGACTTGATTGCTTTGTTTGATATCTTGACTTAACCACTAGTTTGGGGATGGTAAGGAGTTGCAACCTTATAAGTGACAACATATTTTTTTTAATAAACCTTCAAACTGGTGATTGCAAAAATACATTCCACCATCACTGATTATAGCTCGAGGTGTCCCAAACCTAGAGAATATATTCTTTTGAATGAATCAGGTCACAACTCTAACATCATTGGTTAGGGATGTTATTGCTTCCATCCATTTTGATATATAGTCTACACCCACCAGAATGTATTTATTGCCAAATGAGCTTAAAAAGGGACCCATGAAGTATAGACCCCACACATCAAATATCTCAACTTCAAGAATTTCATTCAGAGGCATCTTATTGTGTTTTCTTATGTTTCCTATTCTCTAGCATTTGTCACATTTTAATACAAAATTCCTAGCATCTTGAAAGAGAGTTGGCCAATAAAATCCACTCTGAAGAACTTGTACTATAGTTTTGGTGGAACTAAATTGTCCACCACATTTCAGAGAATGACAGTGTGAAAGTACATCTTCAACTTCATCTTTGGGCAAGTACCTCCTAATCAATCCATCTCCACACCTCTTATAGAGAAGGGATTCTTCCTAATAATAATATTTAATGTCAGAGAAAAATTTATTCTTTTATTGGTATGAATGATTGGGAGGCAAGACACCGTAAACTAGGTAATTCATAAAGTCTGTATACTAAGGTGTCATATTCTTGACCTACATCAGTTATTCACCTTTGAAGTAGTCATCAATTGGTAGCTCATCATCTCTGTTTGGTAGCTCTAGTCTTGATAGACAGTTTGCAATATCATTTTCAGCCCTTACTTTATCTTTGATTTCCATATCAAACTCTTGGAGCAGAAGGATCCATCTAATGAGGTATGGCTTAGCATCTTTCTTTGAGAGGAGATACTTTAAAGCCGTGTGGTTGGTAAAGTCTATCACCTTGCTACCTGTCAGATAAGAATAAAATTTATCAATGGAACATACAACTACTAAAAGCTCTTTTCAGTTATAACATAATTTAATTAGGCCTCATCCAATGTGTGACTAGCATAGTAGATAGCATATGCTTTCTTGTTTCTTCTTTATTCTAAAACAGTACCTATAATATAGTCACTCGCATCGTACATAATTTCAAAATGAGGTTATAAGATTAGTGTTGAGATTAGTGCTTCTTTTAACCTATAAAAAGCATCAAGGTAGTCTTTATCAAATACAAATGAAGTATCCTTCGCTAAAAGATTAATGAGAGCTTTAGTAATTTTTGAGAAGTCTTTAATAAATCGTATGTAAAAACTAGCATGTCGTAAAAAACTGTGAATTCTTTTCACGTTTGTAGGAGGTGGAAGTTTCTCAATCACTTCAATTTTGGCTTTATCAACCTCAATTCCTTTGTCAGACACGAAGTGGTCTAAAAAAACTCCTTTGGTTACCATAAAATGACATTTTTTCCAGTTTAAAACTAGGTTAGCTTCATCACATCTCTGCAAAACTTTAGATAAATTGTTAAGAAAATTATCGAAAAAGGTACCATAAATGGAAAGGTCATCCATGAATACTTCCATAATATTCTCTATAAACTTTGACAAAATTGCCATCATGCACTTTTGAAAAGTAGTAGGAGCATTGCACAACCCAAAGGGCATGCACCTATAAGCATAAGTTTCATAGGGATAAGTGAAAGTAGTTTTTCCTTAGTCCTTTAGGTAGATAGGGATTTAAAAAAATCCCAAATACCCATGTAAGTAGTAGAAAAAGGAATACTGAGCTAATCTTTCTAACAACTAATCAATAAATGGGAGAGGAAAATGGTCTTTCCTAGTACCTTTGTTCAGCTTTCTATAATCAATGCACATTCTCCATCCTATGATAGTTCTAGTAAGAATCAATTCATTATTTTCATTTTTAACAACTGTCATCCCTCCTTTTTTAGGAACCATATGAATTGGGCTAACCCAATTACTATCTGAAATTGGATATATTATGCCAACATCTAACAATTTCATGATTTCCTTTTTAACCACTTCTTTTGTGTTAGGATTTAGTCTACTTTGATGTTCAATGGATGGATTACAACCTTCCTCTAAATGAATCATATGCATGCAAAAAGAAGGGCTAATCCCTTTTAAATTATCAATAGTATACCCTATAATTTTTCTATGATCCCTAAGCAGCTTATCCACTTGTTCACCATTTAATTGTGCATTGACAATAATAGGATAAGTAGAATTAAATCCTAGAAAAGCATACCTTAAGTAGAGAGGAAGTTGCTTAAGCTCAACCTTTGGTGCATCTTCCTCTCTCAAAGTATAAACAAGGCATATATTATGAGCTAAGGGTTCGTACCTTAAAGATTTACAACATGGCAATATATGTTGTGCATTTAATGTGTTAGTATAAGCCATTACCTCACTGTCTTCTTCGTCGAAGTCTACCTTACGGACTAGACTTGCTTCCAAAGGGTCTGGGGATATTGCTATTGAAAAACTCGCTCTACATAGCTCTAGACTACATCAATTCAAAAATATGTCTTCACTATGGAAGGATCTTTTGTCATTTTGAAAATGTCAAACTCCACAGTCTCTTCTCCAACTTCTAGTTTGATTTTTCCCCACTTCACATCAATAATTGCTCTAGCTATAGCAAGGAAAGGTCATCCTAGGATAATGGGGATTTGGAGATCTTCTTTTATCTTTAGAATCATAAAGTCATAAGGCACATAGAATTCTCCAACTTTTACTGGTATGTCTTTTAAAATTTCTTCAGGGTAGACTATGGATCTGTCAGCTAGTTGTAAAGAAATATTTATAGGCTTGGGCTCACCTATATTTAATTTCCTATACAAAGATAAAGGCATAATGGTTACACTAGCAACAAGATCATAAAAAGCTCTACTAATAGAAAATTTACCAATAACACAAGGTATATTAATACTCCTTGGATCGTTAAGCTTTGGAGGAAGCTTATTTCTAATGATAGCACTGCATTCTTCATTCATTGGAATAGTCTCATGATCACCCCACTTCTTTTTATTAGATATAACATCTTTGAGGCATTTGGCATATTTTGGCATTTAAGTTACTGCTTCTAAAAAAGGAATGGTGATATCTAGCTGCTTGAACACCTTTAAGACTTTCTAAAATTGCTTACCAAGTGTTGTATTATTCATCCTTTGGGGAAAAGGTAAATATGGTGTCTTTCTTATCTCAGGTATCTGATTGACCTCATTTTCCTTTGACTTCTCTGCTTTATCTTGAATCTTCTCAGGTTCAACTTTTGGCTCTTTACCTTTACATTTAATCTCAGGAAATTACTTTCCATTCCTTAAAGTCACTGCTTTTGCTTGCTCCTTTGGGTTCTCAGGTTGGCTTGGGAAGTGGCCCATCTAGTGAAAGTTAGGAAAGCTCGCTTGTGATGCGATTTGGTGTTCTAGCATCTTATTGTGTGTGGCTAACTGTTCCAACCTTGCCTCCATCCACTTAAAATTTTCTTCATGTTGCTTAAAACCTTTTTAAAGTGTTTGATTTATCTTGCTCTGTGATTAAATGAAATTTTCCATTATCATCTCAAAATTGGACTTGGCTTCAAGGTGAGCTTAAGTGCTCTTTTGCTGAAAACCCAGTGGTGTTTTGTACCCTTGATTTGAACTTGAAGCTTGGTTCCCTCTTTGATTTAACCACAAAAAATTTAGGTGATTTCTTCATCCATGATTATAAGTATTAGAGTATGGATTCCCTTAAGGTCTACCATTAAAATTATTTAAGGCATTAAGTTATTCAATTAAGTAGCCTTAGGAATAAGAATCTCCTTGTTGACACTCTATAGTAGCATGTCCTCCTCCACATACTTCACAAGATAATGCTTATGATGGATAACTTAAAAAATTGAGCTTTTGTAACTGTTTTGTGAGGGAATCCAACTTAGCATTTACTATGCTTAAACTATCAACCTCATACACTCCTGTTACTTTCATAGGCTGATTTGCTCTATATGCCATTAATAATTATTGGATGTCATCTTCTTTAAAAGTGCATATGCATCATCCAATGTCTTGCTTATAAAAGAGCCCTATACAGTAGCATCTATAGTGATTTACAAAGATTCAGACAATCCTTAGTAGAAAGTTTACATATGTAGCCACTCTGGAATGCCATGGTGCAGGCAATGTCTTTGCAAATATTTAAATCTCTCTTAAGCATCATAGAGAGATTCGTTAGACTGTTGCTTAAATCCAGTAAGGTCTTAATGATATTTGGCAGTCTTTCCTAGCGGATAATACTTAGTGAGAAAAGCCTTAGAAAGTGTATTCCATGAGGTGATGGAATTTGGAGCCAATGATCCTAACCATAACTTTGCCTTATCTCGTAATGAGAATGGAAATAGTCTAAGGCGAATAGCATCTGTGCTCACTCTATTAATCTTGAAATTGTCACAAATGTCTAAGAAAGAGGCTAGATGTGCATTTAGGTCCTCTGTTGGTAGTTCACCAAACTGATATTGTGAAATCATCTAGATGTATGCAAGTTTGATCTTGAAGTTGTTAGCTTTGATGGTTGGCATTACAATACAGTTTTGGCTTCCTGTGAGACTAGGAACACCATATTCTTCTAAAGCCCTTGTCCAGCCATTCTTTTGTCTTTTTTCTTTTTTTTCTTTACAGTTCTTTTTACAAGTTTTTTTTATCTTTGGATTTACTTTCTCTAATTCAAGACGTTTTGATCTTGTTTGCATAAACAAGAGTTAATTACTTGAAAAGAAAAAGTAAGGAAAATTAAATTAAAAAAATGCTAGTCTAGTGGAAATAAAAAGTATGCTAATATTGTTATTGCCAATCTCCCCGGCAATGGCGTCAAAAACTTGTTAGGCAATTTCTGCAAGTGCACAGTTCACAACAAGTAGTAAAGTTCAAGTGTCGAGTATCATTCTCACGAGGAGATTGATACCAAGTACTAGCAGTAATTTTATCTCCATAAGCTAACAAAATAGATTTAATTGAAATAGAAAACTATATTAACTAACAAAGATAAATTCTAAATCTAAAATAAAAATTCAATAATCCAAAGATAGAGCTTGTATTTACTTCACTAGACACTTACTTGAACTACAGAATTTAATCTTAATTCAACCTGTTAATACAGTTAAGGGTAAATTACTCAAATTACTTAAAGTCTCTTTCAAGATCATTCAAGCATGTCAAAACTAATTACTGCCTATTTTCATGGTCAAGTAAATTAATTAAGACTTATTAAGTTCTTTAGCAATTTAATACTTCCTGAAGGATTCGTTTACTTTCGTGATCGAGATTCCTAAGTTTCACAGTTCTATGAGCTAATAGATCATGCAACTTTCATTGTCTACTAATCTACCAAAAAGCATGCATTTAATCAGGCCTAAAATTAAATACAAGAACATATAAAAGCAACCTGTAAAATTGACTAAATATTAACTTATTGAATTAAAACATAAAAATTCAAATAAGCAGTAGTCTAGTTACACGAATCCACCCTGAGTAAATTAGTTACATATTATGGAAATAATCATAATCAAAGATATTCTAAACATGAGAATAATTATGCTTGAACGTGATTGACTTGAAACTCTGCTTCTTCTCTGCTTAAAATATCTCTAAATGCTAATTTGAATGAATTCTCACTGCCTGAATTGATGAATTGATTGTCTTTTTATAGCCATCTCTTGCCCCCAGAACTTCCAATTCTAGAATATTCTCATTTTGTAATCTTTCAATTTTGAAATCTTTTAAATCCATGATCTTGAATGAAAGAAGAAGATTTTTTGTAAGTGCACACCCTAGCACATGGCCATGCACTTGGGTGTGTACTATTCCAAATTTGTGCACGGCTTGATACATGGCCGTGTGGTGGGGTGTGCATAGCTTCTTCATCGAGCTTATCTTTAATCATGTTAGTGCACACCTTCTTACACAGTCGTTGTAATATCCCGTATTTTTTAAATATTTTAATACTGCATCGGGATATGCAGTGTTAATAATTTTTGTATATATGTTATGATATTTTACGAGTTGATGTGTATTTAAAACCTATTTTAATTATTATGTATTATTTACAGTGCTTTACGTAAAATTTTCTCGAGACTTTCATTTTCGGGAAAATTTTCACGTAAATATTTTATTATTAATTATTTTAAATATATTTTCGGACTTGCATGAACTCATACGTATTTTTAAAATACTAAATAAAGCCTATGTGTACTTATTTATTTAATTAGGGTTTAATTAATATTACCCTAATATTTTATTAATTGTTTATTTATTTTATTGTTATTTAATTATTTTTAATTAATATTAAATTTTAAAATATTAAATATTAAGTGTGTGGTGTATATTTAATGTGTGTAATTTAATATTATTTTAATATATAGTATAAAGTATATATATATACATATAATATATCAAAAATCAAACTTTTGGAAAAATTACCATTTTGCCCCCGATCTCTCCTTCTTCCCCAATCTTCATCCTCACCGCCATCCGACGCCTGCAACTGTCGATTTCTCACCGTTGGTGTGCCTTCCGGTGTGCCACCACCTTCCCCAGCCTCTTTCACTGCCTGTAGCAGCTAATTCTGACGCCTGGAAGCCATTTTTGGCTAGAGAAGCCGAAAGTCGAGCCACCATCGATCACGACGATTCCGGCCACCATTTTTGACACCGCCAGTCTCTTTCTTCTCCTTGAGCTCCGGTGAGTGTGATTCTAGCTTTGGTTTGAGCTGAATTGGTCTTGATTTGCTTAGGTTTCGAATTTTCAATTTCGGCCATATTAGGGTTTTTGATTTTTTTGAGCTTCAAATAGATTGATTCATGAAAAATCCCTTCACAAATGTTGATCCTTGTATCTTAATATACATGTTTGAATTTTTGTAGAATTTTTTGAGATTATTTTGATTTTTGGGTATTTTTGAATATTTTAATATTATTTTATAATTTTAGGAAATTAATTAAATAAATTATGAAATTGTGTTTTATGATAAATATAGGTGTCAAAATGAATTATAGGAATTTATTTGGAATTTTTATGAATTTCTAAGTATTTATTTTGAATTATTTGAGTTTATGTAATTTTTAATTGTGTTTTTAATTGAATTTAATTGGTTAATTGAGTTTAATTATTGATATTATTGATAAATATGTTGAGAAAATTAATTTTTGATAATTATACTATTTTTGGTGAATTTTTGAAGTAATTTTAGTATATTTATATATATAGGGGTATTTTGGTAATTTTACACAAAATTGGCTAAAAATGTAATTTAATTGGTTTTAATAGTTATTTAAGGTATAAAAATGATTTCTACAAATTATTTAGTATTTTTAACTAATTAAAACTATTTTTCGTGAATTATTTTCAATTATATATATAATATACGATTTTACTAATAAAATGAGTTTTTATCGGTTTTTACTGTGTTTTAAGGTTAATTATGTAATTTATACTTATTAAATGTATTTCTATGATATAAGGATATTTTTGGTATTTTTCATAATTGTTCTGTGTTTATGGACCTCGGTCGGTAGATTGTAGTTTGGAGTTCGACCGAGGGGTTGTGGATGAATTGTTGAGCATGTTTTTCGAAATGTGTTTCTTTGCAGGGTCGGCTCTACTCTTTGAGTAGAGAGATGTCCGTTTTACAGGGGAGGTTCTGTCGAATTTTCGATAGAATTCTCGTAAAACGTGATATCCAATCGAACCCTAATCCTGTTTCTGTGTTTGATATTCTAGATCGAATTCTAGGATTTCTATTAGGGTTATTCTGATGTCTATTATTATTGTTTGTTTAGTTGCGCCGAGACCGAGGCCTAGTGGACCAGGCCCGTCGGATCTATCTCGTGGAGCGCACTAATTTGTGAGTTACTATTTTATATATATGTGCTTTAGGATGCATGATTTTAGAAATACATGTTTCATTTTGATTAAATATGCATAAATAATGTGATTTGTATTTAAGTATATTTTTGGTTTATTTTTGATATATATTAAATTATATGCATGTTTTATTAATGAACTGTGTTTAAAATGATTTCAAATATATCTTTAGTTTGTTTTGTAATTTAATTGGATTTATTTGACGTATATATACTCGAAATATACCTGGTTTACTTTTGGTATATTTTCAGTATATATATGGTTTATATTGTTATTTTATTTAATTTCATGCATCATTTATTTGTGAATGAATGTTTTATAATTATTAATGAAGGATATCAATAGAACGTGCTACCTAGTGGGTAGCACTAGGACCGAGTACGTACCGATGCGCTTATAGCAGATAGGTTATATTACTAACCATTTGTGGATATTGATTGGTTATGATTATTTGATATGTGAGATATGGTTTGGAGGTGTGATTGCTGGAGCTCAGTTGACCAAGTGTCTCGAGGCCAATCACACTGACTGTCAGACTGCTGGAGCTCGGTTGACTTAGTGTCTCGGGGCCAGTCTACTGTCTAAATGAATTAAGTGGATATATTTGGATTAAGTGAGCCTGTATGGCTAGAGTGTTGTCTAACACTGTTTGAGATTTCGATATCATAGGGTTCTATTTGATCCTTCATAGATGATGATTTTCAATGAAATATATATAAAATGATTTTACTGCATCTGTGTGTATTTGATTGTATACATACATATTATATATATACTTTTGATTGTGTGCATTGACATTTAGTTGCATGTATATATATTATAGTAATTTACTCAGTGAGGTCTGACTCCCCTCCGTTGACTAATTTTTCAGGAGAGTCATCTTTTTCAGACCTCAGTAACAGGCCTATATGCCGGATTTCTTCCGCCCCGGCTTCTTTGTGTAAACTGCTTCTCTAAGTCTTAAGCTTTATTTTATCTAGACACTGCAGTAGTCGTTAAATATTTAAAGAGATGTATTATATATATTTGAACTGGATTTGTATAAAGATTTATATATATGAAATGATGAGTATTTGATTTAAATCCAGTTGGTGCATATGTTGTTATGATATTTATGATTTTTATTTCCGCTGCATTTAATATTGTTATTATTACTATTGCATGTTTATTTTATTTTATTTTTAGGCTTGCTACGGGTTCCGGATTCGAAAGAATTCCTGTTCCCTAGCGCCGGTCATGACCCCTATTTTGGGTCGTGACAGTCGTGTGGTGAAGTGTGCAGGATTTTTGATGAGCACACAGTCGTGTACTAGCCTGTGTACGCAATTTGTGCAAATAGACTTTCCAGACACGGTTTTAGATACGGTCGTGCACTAACTTCAGTTCACAAAACTGCAACAAATAATTTAATTAGATACTATAATGCACTTAATTATTAAATAAACATGCAAATGTATTCTTTAAAATGTAAATTAAATAATATTATACTAAATGTAAGTAAAATTAATAACAATTAAATAAAGTTATAAAAATATATTATAAAACCAATAAAAATATTTCTTAAATTATATATATAAATGATATATAACACCTAATAACACATGAGTAAATCTTAAATAGTTTAATATTATTGATTTAACTGATATCATTATAAAATTTCTCGTATATAATAGGATTGTTTGAGAAACTTTAAATTTATTATCAGTAGTGAAAAAGAATTGGTTGTGCTGCTTTAGCCACAAATTGTCCACTTGTCAAGAAAACTTCTGTAAACTTTGCCAGCACTGCCTCTTCCTGCAATCTTTCTTTCAAGACCTTCAATTACCATATAAATGGCTTTCACTGAAATGGTCTACTGTTGTTTGTGGGTTAAGCAACTAGAATTTGTTAATTGATGCATTAGGTAACGAAACAGAATTTTTAAATAATACTGCGGCTGAATCAAACTCTAGACAATACTAACTTTGGATTATCTTTCGCAAATATGAATTAGCTAACCTAATGTACCAATAATCACAACGGTTGTGATGTCAACACGGCTAACCATTTGAATTATGAATGGTTAATGATAAGAGATTTGAAATATTAACACCAATAAAGTTCGACTTAGTTTATTTCAAGTGGTGGTGGGACTAGTCCTCGAGTCATGAGCAGCCATTCGCTAAATTTTTATTCATATATAATTTTTTTAATTTTAAGAATGAAGATACATTACATGCTAAAAAATTTTATTTTAAAATTATTTTTTTACCTAAAATATAGAAAACTAATTAAATAAAAATGAGATATTTTTGAAAAAAATCACTACGAGTGATGATACTATTCCTCATCACATAGCGATAAAATATCATTTACTTAAAAATTATTTATTTCATAAAAAATAAAAAGATTCTTATCAATTCGGATTGAGTTTATAGACATATTTATACATCAAACTCAATTCAAGATATTATTTTTAAAAATTCAAAATTTTATTATTGAAACGAATAAATGTTGTTATACTTATTTTTTTTGGTATTATTTATTGCTATACTTATTTCAAAAAAGCAAAAAGTTGTAGAAATCACATCTCCTGATCAAAATAGCTCTATGCGAGTCCATGCTACTTTAAAACAATGTGATAATTAGGTAAATGTCCATGCATTGCACGTGTAAATTTATTTTTTAAGATAAATTTTATGAAAGAATAATTATAAATTTATAGTAGTATTTTATATTTTTAAAAAATAACACTAATTTTTTTTTAATATTTTCTATAGAACAAGAGAAAAATACAAACTACAAAAGAGATTTTTAACAAGTAATATATAATCAATAAATTATATAATATTAGTTATCAATCTTACAAATTTCAGCTAAAATACTTCTTTCTGAAGCACTTTTAATCCACTTCATGTCGCCCTTTATAGCATTTAGCATTTTCCATCCCAAACCAAGGTCAGACTCATCTTCAGTGATTCTCACTATCTTCTTCCTTATCTTTCCCCTTTTTTTTTTTTTTTTTTGAGATTTACATAATAGTACATGCCAATATTTATAGTATGCACTTGAATGTGAACGTTAAATGATTTGAAAAATGAAGAGGTAAAATTTGTAAATAAATGAACACTGAGTAAAATATATTAATATCAAAATAACAATTTTGAGATAATACAAGGACTTTAAAGAGATAAGTGTATTAACAAATTTTTGAAATTTTGATGCTAGGTTATATAAATATGTATTGTCACATCGCATTTAAATGTGAAATTAAGTGATACAAGAAAAGAAAGAGATAAATATGCAAATAAATGAATACTAAGTATGAAATAACATTTTTGAGATAATTAAAAGATAACTAAATGAAAAGAGTGTATGGTAGATTTCTAGAGTTTTGGTGATAAATTCTACAAATTTATATTGCCAATTGGCATAATATTGATGCTAGCTTTGTTTTATTTGCAGTGGACACCAATAGAGTCGCGACTTCCTACAACTTACAAGAAGATAATTTTTTTAAAAAAATTTACAATTTTGTCCATATTTATTTAATAATACAGAGAAAAAGTTAATATAGTAATTCAACAGTAACGATTTTAATTAGACAAATAATTAAATTAATGAAATCTAAAAACCTCTAAAGAAAATAGATGAACCTATTATTTCATGATTTAAGTACCCATATTTTATAACTAATTTATTATTTATTTATTTTTGTAATTTTTAAAAGATAAATTCATTATGAAATCCATAAATTTTAACACTTTATTATATTAAGTCTCTTAAGTTTTATTATGTTTTATTGAGTCCTCAATCTTTTATTTTCATATAGATTAAGGACAAATTAAACTGAAATAGCAAAATTGTGAATTAAATTCTGTTTACTCTACCACAATATGATGTCGATGGTAAGTTCTAATAATAAATGTGTCAATAGAATTATCAATTGAAGCAAATGACCTTTAAAAATATTTTTCCTTACATTTTACTCTTACCTTTTTTTTTATTCTTTACAAAACATATCTGAACATTTTATAACAACATATTTAGCAATAACGAACCTGAATTGTTGTATAATTTCATTATTTCAGTTTAATTTGTTCTTAATTTATATGAAAATAAAAATTAAGAGTTCAATAAAATAGAATAAAAATTGAAAGATTTAATAGAATAATGTGTTAAAGTTTATGGATTTTTCCTTTTTAAAATGGATCAAGAACTTTATGGTAAAATGTCGAACAAGCAATACATTGTGCATATCATTGTTGACAACATTTAACTTTTATCTTATTGATATCCATAGATAGATAGATGTTGAATAGTAATTATTGCCTGGAAGTTGGAACATGAACAGCGAGTCTTCTTGACGGAAAAAAAGATAGATGTTGAAGAAAACGCAAATCCAGTTGTAATTACTGCACATCAAACGCAAAGTAACACTGTACATAACATTACAACAACAACTTAAGTGATACATGAAGCTACAAAATGAACTCTTTTAACTGTATTGGTAAGTATGAATAATAATCAGAATGCGATTAATCATGATTCCATCATCATCATTAAACTGGAATCACCTCCAATGACCTGGACATTGGTGTGGCTGTTATGCTCGATCCGCGACGTAGTTTCTGCTGAATGATAATAGGAAAATAAAATTTAATCAATGTTGTTAAAAAAAAAAAAAGCTTAACAATAATTTCATGTTAATTTATTATGCTATAGAGTAATCAGAAGTTACGCAACTGTATTTTTCCAAGCCTTGTCCATCTCTTCGAAAACAACATCAACTGTTGGACGACCTTTGCTTGATTTTGCAACACATAAGACTGCAATGTGCAAGATTGCTTCAAAATCTGCCCCGTTAACCTTCCCATTTAGCCTTGGATCCTCAAAATCTGTTATGGGACGCTTTCTCATGATTACATCCTTTGCCTGCAAAATAACAATGGCAATAATTGAAAATTGCTTCCTGTTCTTTTTGCTCTGCGGCATGATATGGACTTAATTGCACAAGTTAATGCAACAACTGCTACCTTTCGGGTGAGCTGGTCCCTGGCATCAAGATCCAAGTCTATGACTTTTTGTCCTGACAAGAGTTGAAGAATGACAATGCCAAAACTATAGATGTCACTAGCACAGGTTAGCTTGGCATTGCTCATGTATTCAGGGTCCATATAACCAATGGTTCCTCTAACATCTGTAAATACTTTGCTCTCTTCCATTCCTAGCATCTTTGCCAACCCGAAATCAGAGAGTTTCGGGTCCAAATTGTCCGTCAGAAGGATGTTCGTAAGCTGCGAAGCAAGCCAGACACATTATCATATAGAGTCAAAAGGATGATCCTGACCTATACATCAAGCTGAAGCATCATTCAGGACACAAACCTTGATATCTCTATGTACAATGCAGCCATCTATATAATGGTGAAGGTATCTCAGCCCAAGTGCACAGTCTCTTAGTATCTTGACTCTTGTTTCCCATGTTAAAAGAGTGTCCTTTCCTGAACATATAGGTAGACATAGGCATGAAATCAGGGCACATTCAACACGGAAGGTACTAAATGTTAAGGAATAGAGAAAATTACTCAGGAGATGCTGAGCTAAATTTCCAGCTGAGCAGTATTCATAGACTAGATACCGATCTTCTCCCTCGCTGCAGCAACCGAAAAGGCAAACAAGGTTCTGATGCCTAACTCTTGAAAGGCCTTCAACTTCACGTTGGAAAGAATCGGTCGTGCTGCTTTTATGTATGTGCTTGATAGCCACAACTTGTCCGCTAGGCAACACACCTTTATAAACTTCGCCGGCACTGCCTCTTCCTAGACTCTTTTTTTCGTCACCGTAGTTGATAGCATTCTCAATCTCAGCCTTGGAGAATCTGTAGAGGCTGGACCAGGCCTTCATATCTTTTGGTTGAACATCAGGCTTAGGAGTAGGAAGACGCTTGCTCTTTATAATCTTGCTCTTGTTAACATACATTATCAGAATAAGTAGTAGCATCAACGCAACAATCGCCAGAAGTATTGAGAATACTGTCTTAAGTGTACTGTCTGAGAAGCTAAAGAGCTCATGTGAGTGTTCAGGACAAGTCAAATTACAGTGTCTCAACATAATAAAAACAAGGGTAGTTTTCACTTACGCTTGATTTTGTCATAACCCACATCTGTCCAAAATAAAAGAGTTCTGTTAGACATCTTAGTCCCAAGTTTGAGTCCAGGGTTCAACGCCCAGACCCTTCGCAAGAACTAAAAGGGAGGTTATCAGGAACAGATAGAAATGGTTATATCCCTTACCGTATTCGTCTAAAGCAGGCAAACACCTAAAGAAATCATCAACGAAAATTGGATTAACATTGTTTGCAGCTGCAATTGAAACAATAATAGCTACAGCACATATGTTATTGTCGCCCTTTACGCTTAATCTTGTCAATAGACCATTAATTGCAGCTAAAATTGCCTCAGTGCAAATAGAGCACGCATTGTCAAAAGAAGACTTAAAATTGGAGCATTTTGACACTGCAGTCGTGTAATAAGGACTCATCCTTAATTGATGACAAGGCAAAACTGGAGCAAGCACTGCTTCCATTGTACAAGTTATCAAATCCACATAAAGATGGTGAAACGGACTCTTGTCCGGGAAGGGCACCGCTGCACTTTATCCACTGATCCTGTGGAATAAAAAGCATAATCATAACCTTTGTCGACTACGTTTGAGGCCAAGTCTTTTATCAGGGAATTGAGCACATTTCGGCAGCAAAGTGTTGTGCGGATGCTGCCCAAAATTTGGACTTTCTCCTGATCGCCTATGCATTCTCCATTTGGCTGGTAAGGGGAATTTCGTCAAAGAACAAGAACCTGTGAATATTGGAGCTTGTTAGTAATAATTAAATTTCTTGTAATAAAAAGAGTGCTAGGCATAAGGCCCCACTGAGCTTGTGTGCAAGGACGATGGTCTCCAGGACACAAATTAACCAACAAAAACATACCCTGATAGACTTTATTTATATTGATCATAAATATCTTAAGACAAAAAAAAAATGAAAAAGAAAGGTACGATATCTATAAAGAACCTTGAGCATCCGAAGGAATAGATAAGGTAGCAATCCAGAAGCAGAAGAAGAAGGCAAGCTTCAAAGAAGGGAATCCTGTCTTGATCATGTCCCTTAAGTGAGCTTGCTTGCTGCCTGGAAGGTTCAGGCCATAAGATACTACTACTACTATTATTATTTAACCTGAGAAAACGAGTTTACTGAAAGTTTTCCCTGGAAACAACTCAAACATGTATTTATAGATGAAGTTGGTACCGTGCAAGAGTCGCTATATCAACAAGAAGACGTATTTCTTGGTGATTACAGCTAGCACTACTAGTCTTGTAATTCCCGTGGTATCATATATGCTTTCAGACTTATCTGTCTCTGATAGGAAGAAATCAAAATTAATTAAAATTCCTCAATTTTAATAACCAATAACATCAAGCTTTTCAATTAAAAAAGTTCATCGTTAGAATTTGCGTATTAGATAATTAATTAATTGAATAATTCATCTTGATGATATCAATAATTTATGCAAATTGATAATAAGTAAACTAAAAGAAAAATGTATATTCTTCAATCACATCGCCGCATCTTCAGAGGATATGTCTTCCTGACAATAACAGCACGACTTGCTTGAAACGTTTTATGTTGCAGATTTTTATCAGTTGGAGCATGTTGCTTTTGGGGCCAAGTCCATGTAAAACTGTACAAGAAACTTAGACGTAAGAACCAACCAAATCCACAAAATGCGCTAAAACATAAGCAAGCTTTAGAACCACGTTACAGTGCTAATTTCCACACGATTTCTTATCCCATCGTATACTCTCTTCCAAAACCCGCGCTTTTTAACTTTTTGGGGTTGTTGTCTCTGCATCGACTCCTCTTTTCAACGACTAAACCTGTCATAAAAAAACAGCATCTCCTCTTTAAGGTCAGCAACTCCTCTCTTTTGTTTCAGTTTTATTACATTTAACAACCCTTTATGACAGTAAAACATGGGTACCTTTTTTTTTCATAATACTGTGATTATATTGTTGTATTTCTTGCAAATGGGTTTAGTTTAAAATTCGCCAATACTTTCTTGATCGTACATAACATAATGGGTTCCTATTTTTGGAAATTAAACAGCTGAAATTGGTTTTATTGCAGTTGAACGAAGAAATGTTCATTGCTTTTCTCAAGAATGTTCATGTTTTCAATGCTAAGCACGCAAGAATCGTAATTTAGGATATGTTGGTTCGGTTGTTTATACTTGTATTTAGAAATTTAATTGTGGGTCTAGTTATAACTTGCATTATTTGTAGAACAAGCATGAGTTTTTTGTCAGATTTTCAAGTTTGTTGTTGGTTTAGAGGACTAGAAATAAGAATGGACACCAATTAATGATATAGTTACTCTTGGATTGTAATTGGAAATTCCAGAGACTGAAGTATGGCCTTGGCTGTGAATTCGGTATGTTTATCTCATGAAGAAAGTATTATTAGTGGTTGCTTCAGATCAGGAATTGCAACAGGTGATGAAAGACTCCACTGGAGGAGGAGACTTCATTCTCACAAGCTGGTTGTGTTGAGCTTTTTCCCCAAAAGCAGAAAGCCAAGATATGCTCAGTTGATGAGTACTCACAGGAATTCTGGTGGGATTCAGATAAGATGCTCGCGCCAATTTTCAGCCTGGACAAACAAGTTTCACTCATTGTGTAGAAGTGGGGCAAGAGTAACTAAGGTAGCTCCTAAATAATATTTGCTTTCTTTTCCATATGTCTGATTTATCGCCCTTTCTCATTTCATTGTTATCTTATATTTTTTTTTTCCCCTTTTGTTTGGATTCTTCTCTAAGGTAAAAGAAGTGGTTAGTGTCCTGATGCTGAGCGTGGTCAAACAGCCTAAAAGAAAAGAGCCACTTCCAGCTCCTGAAAGTTGCAAGTGTACTTGCATGTGCATTATTAATCATTCCATCAGCTGATGCTGTCGATGCTCTCAAAACATGTACTTGCTTATTGAAGGATTGCAGGTGATCTAAATTTTCTTATGGCCTAAACAAAGTCAATGTTGTAGTTGTCAAATTTACTCAGTGTCTTTCTCTCTATCACTGTTCTTCTGTGTGCAATTTATCTGCTAAGTCTTCCCCTCTTTAAAGATAATTTTGTATGTATCAGTATATGGTATTCATCTGTTGATTGTGAGCATGAACCTGCAAGCAACTTTAGTCTGTTCAAGCTTTTGAGCTACATGCATCAGGGGTTCAAACCATTAAAACATCCTCTTTTCTGTGCTAGGGATATGTTGCATACATCTTATTATCCTCCCCAGCACTTGCAATGAAGGAAGCCCCACATACTAGGACTCTATACTTATGAAATCCTATAAATTTGAGTGCATTTAGATCCTTCAAATGCACTTGTAACTTGTTACAAATCTACTAATCTACTTGAACATTTTTTTATTACTAGTTATGACTATCATTTGTCAAATCTGTCATCTGACTTGATATAACTTATTTTTGTCAGGCTAGAATTGGCCAAGTGCATTGCAAATCCAGGCTGTGCCGCAAACGTGGCTTGCCTTCAAACATGCAACAACAGACCTGACGAGACTGAATGCCAGGTCAGTTCTGTTCTTTCAAGACATTCAGAGATATACATGTAAATGAATAGTTGGTGGACCACCACAATGAATATATGAATCAGCATAAGATTCTGGTAGCTGAACCTTTTAGAGAAACTATTGACTGTCTATATGGGCTGCTCAAGTGGAAATATATGTAAAAGGAAAGATACTATTCTCTGTCAGCTTCAGCTGTCAGTAAATTAATCAGCTTTTGATTGCCTCTTATGCTGAACTGGGGCAAATTATCATTGTAATAAATGATGGCCTTTCTTGTCATTTTGCAGATCAAATGCGGGGATTTGTTTGAAAATAGTGTTGTTGATGAATTCAATGAGTGCGCAGTCTCACGAAAAAAATGTGTACCACAGAAATCTGATGTTGGTGACTTTCCTGTTCCTGATCCAGCTGTTCTCGTTAAAAGCTTTAACATTGCAGATTTCAGTGGGAAGTGGTTTATTACTAGTGGCCTAAATCCTACATTTGATACCTTTGATTGCCAATTGCATGAATTCCATACAGAATCTAACAAACTCGTGGGAAATTTGACATGGAGAATTCGAACTCCAGATAGTGGCTTTTTCACTCGATCAACTATGCAGAGGTTTGTTCAAGATCCTGTGCACCCTGGAATACTCTACAATCACAACAATGAGTTTCTTCATTATCAAGATGACTGGTAAATGCCTTTTCTCCTGCTCTGCTATGATTTTTATAACACACTTTAGTTTCATTTTGACTGCTAATTTAATTTGTTTGAAGTTCTGCCTCTATTGATAAAAACAGCCCCAACCCAACAAAATTCCTATTAATGCAAGAGTCTAATGGCACAAAAGAAACAACTCTGCAGTAACCCTTTGCGATAATGGATAAAGTAACGTTGTTTTTTACTTTCACATGTTCTACATTGCGGTTACATTAGTCATTTTGAGTTGCTTTCAGTGTGATAAGTTGACTGTTGCTTTGGAAATTCTCTTGGCTTGTCGAACAAAAGATTTTTTCAACTGTACTTCTCATTTTATGCTAATGGGGAAGAATTTGAAAATGCATTTTCTTTTTTCATAAATCATAAATAAATCAAAAGCCTAGAATTTGTCACCAGGTTTCAAGTCTCATCCTTGAGATAAGACATCATTGCTAAGTTTAGGATTCACTTATCAATTGTTGATCTAGTGCTCTCTCCAGGAGTGTTTTTTGAGTCACTGAGCCTTACCCGATGGGCTTAATCGTACACTCTGCATTTACTCCATTTACACATTTTAGTATATGTCCGAAACTGGAAACAAGTCAAGTATAGACATATCTTCATGTAAAATACATGTACTCTCGTAACTTGTGACCCTCAAACCTGGCAGCGCTTGTGAATGAAGTTTAAGTGAGCTGAACACTCAAACCTGGCATAGACCTAAAATGTGCACAGAACCCTCACATAAACAGTAAAAAATTATCTCGGACAGCTTTAAGTGTTTGTTTCACTAAATTTGGCAATAATAACCATATCATATGTGACTCATCCAGGTATGTACTGTCTTCCAAGATAGAAAATAGCGATGATGATTACATATTCGTGTACTATCGAGGCAAGAATGATGCATGGGATGGATATGGTGGTGCTTTTGTATATACAAGAAGTGCAATTTTACCAGAAAGCATTGTACCTGAATTGGAAAGAGCAGCTAAAAGCGTCGGACAAGATTTCAACAAGTTTATTAGAACAGATAATACTTGTGGGCCTGAACCTCCCCTTGTTGAGAGAATTGAGAGGACAGTAGAGGAAGGGGAGAAGACCATCATACGTGAGGTCAAAGAACTGGAAGGGGAGGTAGACAAGGTTGGCAAGACAGAGATGACCTTGTTTCAGAAATTGGCAGAAGGGTTTAAAGAGCTCCAACAAGATGAGGAGTTTTTCCTAAGAGAACTAAGTAAAGAAGAAAAAGATATATTGAATGGACTACAAATGGAAGCAACTGAGGTCGAAAAACTCTTTGGCCAAGCATTGCCATTAAGGAAATTAAGATAGATCCATAAGCATTAAGGAACTATTGTTCTTTTATCCTTTTAAGCCTCTGTTAAGGAAATACAGAATCCGGTCCCCCCCCCCCTCCCTCCCCCCCTTTTTTTTCCTCTGATTTTTCTTAATTGTTTCTCTTAATGGAAGATCACACACGGCGTCAATCTATAACTACAACGGTCATGAACACGGCCAAATATGATTTCCAACCAGATAAAAAGATCAACAAAGTTACAATTGTGCATTGAGTATCTTTTGCTGAAAATGCCAGACAAAGTAAGCACATTTAATGCTTTCTGGGAATATAAAAATGCTCTTAGGATTAAATGAATGCTGCTTAACAGGAATAAGAACGAGCAAGAAATAGTTTGCAGATCAATGCTGCTAAGACAGATAATATATATATATATATATATATATATATATCAAAGTTACTCAATCTCATGAATTTGCAGATCTAGTGATCTCCATCAAAGCATTACATTTTAGAATGTTGCTACTACTTGGAAAGAACGAACCAATTACCTCAAAAATAAAGCAGTAAAACTAGAAGGAATAACAGGGCATTAAATCCTCCACAATTCAAGAGTGACTAAAGCTAGTAGCAATAGGAATAACAATCAAAAGAACAATTAACAACAAAAGAATAACTCCAATGCACATCCACTTCCTGCTGCTCCTCTGATAGCCTTTCGCAGTCTTGAGCTCTTTAGCACCATCCTTAACATAGTGACTAGCATTCAAAACATGATGCTCAATATCATCCAATTGCTCTCCTTGAGCCTCTACCATCACAGCCATGTCCAAAAACACTTGATGCAGCTCCAACAAGCTCTTCTCAATCTCTTTTGCTGCGTCATGTCTGTCCTGTATCTCCACAACTGTCTCCAGCACCTTCCCTTTCCCATGCTCCTGAATTGCACATTTCAGAAACTCTTCACCTCCATTGCCATCAGATATAATCTTGTCAATAATTTTCTCATCTGGGTACTCTCCAGTAACTGTGAAATATCTCCTGCCAACAGTTTCTTTATACTCAGTCATCATTTTCTGCCTTAACCCTTGAAAGTCCATCATAAGTTCCTTCAACTTCTTGCGTAGACCATTAGTAACAGCAACCCTAGTCCTATAAATTGGTGTTCCTTCTTTAAACCCGGATAGACGCCTGTTAGCTGTATTGGCACGGTCCATTTCTTCAAGTTGAGACTTAATGGTCCTTGCCTTCTTTAAGACAGTGATAATGTCTGTATTGATCTTGTTACGTAGTGATTTTAGGGCCTCAGGTTTGTGTAAAGACTTGCTTTCTTCATTGGATTCCTGAAGCCGGACTAGAACATCACGAATTGACTCCATTTCTTTCTTGACAGCCTCAGCTTCTTCAAGAAATAGACCAAGGTTACGGTCCATAGTATTTGATACATTTCCCATCTCAAGATCAGGGTCAGGAGTAGCTTCAAGATCTTTCATGGCCTCTTTCTTTAGGTCCACATAGCTGGTGAAGGATTTTGTCATTAGATCATTCATCTTGAAAGGGTATTATTAATCAGACCTGAAAAAAATGAATTAGACATGAAAACGTACTGGCAAAACAGGTCCTTAATTCAACCGCACAATCAACTGTATGAATTTAATTCAGCTACATAATCACTAATACCCCTGAAATTAGACATTATTTTGAACATTTTCTGCTGTTTTTTAGATTAGGTCAATCATGTTGTCTAACTATAAGTTTAATTACACAGAATAATATAGTCTAGTTAACCAAATAAACAGCTAAAAAACAAGGAATAGAAATGAAATCAAGAGTATAACATAACTATAAGTTTAATTACACAGAATAATATAGTCTAGTTAACTAAATAAACAGCTAAAAAACAAGGAATAGAAATGAAATCAAGAGTATAACATAACTTTCCATTTCAATTCATGTAAATTCATCTAAAAAATAATAATAATACTTGGTTTATATATGGGAAGAGAGCTAAAAATTTTAACATACCTTAAACAAGCAGTACTAAATAAGCTAATCCAGTGACAGCACACACAGAGAGGGATCAAAATGGAAAGATATGGTAAGTGAAGAAGATGTTGAGAAGGAAACAAGGAGATGGTGATGAAGTTGGGTTTTGGTTTCTGATATGGAAATGCAAACTCAGATGTTGAACTGGAAATTTTGAGTTGTGAATTTGTAGAATTTTAAAGGGTGATACTTAAAAAAAAGAAAAAAAAAAAGGAAACATGTAGCAGCAGGATCTAAAGAACAAAAAGTAGCCGTTGGAAGCTCCTAACGTAACGGCTATATTATTATCATCCTCCTTTTTTTTTGGTTTTGGGCTATTGTGTTCGAATTTTTTGGGCCAGCAATTATTTCACATTTACCCATTGCTCATGAAAAAAAAAGTTTTTTCAAAATTTAAATAATTTTAATCTATATTTAATTTAAGTACATTTAAATAGCTTCAAACAAAAAGTACATCTAAATAAATAATTGTTAATATAATTTATTATTTTTAAAACTTTTATAAAATTATAAAAAATTATTAACATAAAAATAAAAAAATTTACCATTAATTTATTTTTTAAAATAAAATTTTTTATTTTATGGTTACTTTATTTTTACAAAATAAATTTTACTTTATTTATAATCACCATTAGATATTAAAAAATATTTTCATCTTATATTTATATATTAGATTGCAATTTTTTTAAAAAAAATTAACACAAACAATTTTTAAAATTCATTAATATTTTTAATTAAAAAAAACCTGAGCCACTTCTTTTTTTCTCTTTTCTTTTAAACTTTGGTTTTCTTTATAACTTTCTTTTTTGGTTATCAATGATCATTTTTTTTTATCGGTGGTAGTCCTTCTATTTCTATTTTATTTGTTTTATTTTTTTCATTGAATAAATATAGATTTTTAATCTGTTTTTAAATCTTCCTTCATAAAGTTTTTGCCATTAATGAGATTTTTATTATTTTTCTTTATGAAATTTGGATATATTCTTCTTATAAATTTTTTATTGATATTTCTACAATCATATTCATTTAAATATCAGAGAGTCAATTTTAACTAAATTGTAATGACCCATTATTTTAACTAAAATAATATTATTTTGGGATATGCAGTATTAATAATTTTAAATTTTATTTGTATATTATTATTGTTAATTGCTAATATTATGTATGTATTTTATTTTAAGAAATTATTTACGTAAAATAATTTATTTTACGTAAAAATTTTATTATTTAAATGTATTAAAGTTAATAGTATTATTATTACTAATTATCATTGTTAATAATATTATTAACAGTGTTATTATTGCTAACATTGTTATTATTATTGTTAATATTATTATTATTATTATTATTATTATTATTATTGTTGTTGTTGTTGTTAACATTATTATTATTATTATTATTATTATTATTATTATTATTATTATTATTATTAAATTTGATGAAGGGTATTTTGGTAATTTCATAAATATTAAAAATATATGAAAAAGTCAAAAAAAATTGGGTCAAAGTCTCTCTTCTCTCTCCGTCTCTTTTCTTCTTCTTCTTCTTCTCACATTCTGTCAGCCACCCACGCCCGTCGAAGCCGCCCAATCTCAACCACCGACTGCCATCAACTCCTCCCTTCCTCCTCCACCTCCTCGCCTTTAGTGGGGCCATCTGAAGCCGCCAGGAAATGTCGAACCAAAGGTGATCGAAAGTTGAAGCTTCCTCACGTCGGCGAGATTCTGACCACCCCAGCTCGTCGGACCGAACTCTTTTGAAAGCTTTTTCTTTGGTGAGTCCATTTTCGAGCTCTATTTGAACTCAAAACCTATAGATTTTTAGATATCTTCGATTTTTAGTTTATGTGATTTAGGGTTTTTGATTTTTTTGAGCTTGATAATGTTTGATTCTTGCAAACTTGCTTAAGAAATGTTGTTTTTTGTAGCTCAAGCTTCTCAAATATATTTTTTGTGAATTTTTTTGAATTAATTTGAATTTTGGTAATTTTTTATTATTTTAACTAATTAATTCTAATGGAAATTTAGTTAAATTAGTGTTTGTAATGTGAGTTAATAATTTTAGAATATTTAAAAAAAAATTTGGTGAATTTATATAAATTTTGAGAATATTAATTATATTATGTAAATTTTGTATTTATGAATTAATTGTGTAATTTTGTGAAAATTATAGTTAAATAATATGTTTTAGATGGTTTTAGAATTATGTAGGGCATTAAAATTATTTTTATAAATTATTTACTATTTTTAACTAATTAATACTAATTTTTAAAAATTATTCTCAAATAATATATTATTTACTATTTTGGTGATTAAATGGATTTTTAATTACTTTTAATATATATTTAAGCTATTAGAATATCTAAAAGTAAATTTTTAATATTTTATGTGGAATTACTGAAAAATTAGATTTTTATTAACATTATATTATTGTTTGAGATTTTTATTTAATTATTGTGAAAATAATTGTATTTAGTGTTTTAATGTTTAAATATATTATATTTTGGTATTTTGAGGATATTTATGGAATTTAATGCTTTTTAATATATTTATTATTTTAATTATATTTTTGGTGAATTGTGAACCTCGATTGGGAAATTGTGTAGTTCGGGGTCCCAACCCGAGGTATTGTGCAATCTGTGTTAGAAGTGCATTTTTCTTGCAAGATCGGCTCTACTTTTTAGTAGAGAGATATCCATTTTACGGAGGAGGTTCTGTCAAATTTTTTATAGAATTCTCGTAAAACGTGACATCGAGTCGATTCTGAATTTTCATATTTGTCTGAGTTTTTGTATTCCCAGATTGAGTCTCTTTTAGAAGTATAAGTTAGGAATTTATTATGATTTATTATTACTTATTTTCTAGTTGCGCCAAGACCGAGGCCTATTGGACTAGGTCCGTCTAGCCAATCTCAAGGAACGCAAAATTGTGAGTTATTATTTTATATATACATTGCATATAGGATGCATGATATTGAGTATTCATGTTTTTAATATGTATTTATACATTAATTGTTTTATTAAATATTTTAGTATATGTTAAGTATATTTTCAGTATATTTTTGGTATATTTCAACATATATGCATGTTATATTTTCAATATACACTTAGAATATTTTTGGTATATTCATGGTTTATATTCGGTATATTTATAGTTGATTTTGAATTTATGTAGCATATATATACTTAAAATATATTTAGTATATTTCTGGTATATATATGGTTTATTTCGTTGTTATGAATGTTATTATGTTTAACTATGCATTATTTATTTCCTATACGTATATTCAATTTTATTTGAAGGATATCAATAGAATATGCTACCTAGTGGGCAGCACTAGGATCATGTACGTACTAGTGCGATAGATTTTAGGGTTGAGTTATAAATCACTTGAAGTGACTTTTATTTGATTGATTATTCTGAGATTGATGTGATTGAGTAGTGTGATTGTAGGAGCTCGGTAGACCTAGTGTCTCGGGGCCAGTCACACTAACAGTGAG
The DNA here is from genome assembly GCA_947683625.1 of Mallotus nudiflorus. NCBI lineage: Eukaryota > Viridiplantae > Streptophyta > Magnoliopsida > Malpighiales > Euphorbiaceae > Mallotus > Mallotus nudiflorus. The sequence continues at coordinate 1,777,981 of CANTUR010000325.1, forward strand.
ATTGCTGGAGCTTGGTTAACTTAGTGTCTCGAGGCCAATCTACTATCCAAAATGAAATAAGATAATTAATTTGGAATTAAGTGAGCCTGCATGGCTAGAGAGATATTTTTTATTAAAGTTATGAATAATTAGGATTCTATTTGATCCTTCATTAAAATAAACATATTTTTCAGCATTTATTATATATAAAAGTGATTTCAGTGTCTGTGTGAAATGCTTGTATATATTTATATATATACTGATGCTTGATTGCATATGAAAGTAGGAGGTGCATGTATATATAATATAATAATTCACTCAGTGAGGTCTCACTCCCCTTAGTTGCTTATTTTTCAAGAGATTCTTTATCTTCAAACCTCAGTGGTAGGCCCATACATTGGACTTCTTCAACCTTCGCTAGTTTATGTAAATTATTTATCTGACTTTTATTGTACTTTAGAAAATTGCAGTAGTAGTAGTGTTTATATCTGTAGAATGGTTTTTATGTTAGAGATCTTTCTCTGAATATTGTATGAAATATTTTATTTTATGATATGACATTAAACATTTATTTTTATATTGATTTAAGTTTTAATTATAGTGTATTTTTATTTATTTATTGCATGTTTTTTTATTTTTTAAAGTTTGCTACAAGTTCCGGATTCGAAAGAATTTTCATTCCCTAGCGCCGGTCATGACTCCCGGTTTAAGTCGTGACAAAGTTGGCATTAGAGCCCTAGGTTATAAGTATTGTGGACCTAGGTTTTCAGAGTTGTGTTTTCTTTGAAACTACTATAGTTAATTAGGTTCGATTATATCTTCAATAAGTTTTTCTTGATTTAGTATTCCGTATAATCCTTAGATTGTCTATTTTGTCTAAATCTTTTTGGTTTGTCTTTTCAGAATGAGCAGACGAGCGTGTGTCACTCCACCAATCATTGAGGCCAAGAATGATGAGTCCTTTCAAGGTAAGGTTTTACCTCCTACGCCGCCAGCGAGGCACAGAGGTAGAGGTAGAGGTATACCTCAAGGAGCCGTAGGACATCATAGACAGTGAGAGCTACAGGATGAGAAAATTGTAGAGCCAGAATACGAGGAAGCTATGATTCCTCCAATTGTACCTTTGATTCAGCCTGCCTATCAACAGGGTATGTCTGACCCTAAGGCAACACTTTTCTACACCAAAGTTGGTCGGATGGCTTTCGATGGGACGTCGGATCTGTTAGACTTTCTGCATGTGATTGAGATGAGGACTCAGATTTCTCATACCAAGTGCTAGAAGATCATGATCGTCAAGTTGTCAGTAGAGGGACCAGCCTTGGATTGGTTCATTTAGATGATTCAACTATATATGATGACGATGACCTGGGCTTAGTTCAGAGAGAGATTCATGAGGAGATTCTGCCCAGAGCCACCTCGTACAAGTTACAGACTTCAACTGACGAGCATCACCAGAGGAGATAGATCTATCGAGGACTACACTAGAGAGTTTCTCCAACTTGGCAGATATGCAGAGGATCTAATGTGAGGTTAGTATTTTACTATTACTATGTATGTCACTGGTTTGGGTTCTACATTTGTTGGGATGCCTACTAGGGGCTTTACTCTAGAGTCGATGATAGAGTTGGTCAAGGAGATAGAGTTAAGATTATTCAGGCAAGGAGCTATGCCTGATTATTATCAGTTGGGTATTCAGTCGAAGGATTTTAGACTACTCTATATTCAAACTTTCAAATTAGTTCAAGTAGTTAGCAGAGAGGCCCAGTACAATAAAGCAAGAGGCAGTAGTAGAGAGTGCATAGGAGCAGTATACATGGCTGTAGGGGACAGTGTAGACCGATCAGATTTGAGTCAAGTGCTTCTAGCAGCAGTAGTGGTCGGAGTTCAGGATCAGCAGCCAGCACCTATCATACTTATGGTAGAGTCCATCAGGGACCTTATTATATGTCACCGCTGATATGTTTTCAATACGGGCAAAAGAGAAAATTTGCCAGATTATGTCCCTATTATGGTTTTCAGTAAATTTTATAGTTTCCATAATAGTTAATTACTAGTGCAGCACCAGTTCCTTCTTAGTTACCTCCAGCTCAACACCCGAGTTTGACTCAGATTGTTGCTTAATAAGGATGTGGTAGAGGTATTAGAGGAAGTGCCAGAGGTTTTGGCCAGGCTTCTATCAGTCAGTAGGGAGGCTAAGGTCAGGCCAGAGTTTTCCACCTCACTTAGCAGGATGCTCAAGCATCTAATGCCTTTATTTCTTGGATGCTTAGGTTTTGTTTAATCCGGGTGCCATACATGCCTTCGTATCTCTTGTGTTTGCTTTGAAGTCATGTTAGCAAGCTTCAAGGATGGCTTTTCCTTTGTCTGTCACCACTCTTCTAAGCTATTTGTTAGACATCGACGTTGTTCCTTCTAGTTGTCTAGTGTTTATTGGAGGTAGAGAATTGCCAAAAGAATTGGTATTGTTAGATGTGATGGAGTTTGATATGATTTTGGGTATAGATTGGTTGTCTCAGTACTATGTCATTGTGGATTGTCAGAGTAAAGAGGTGATTTTCAAAATTCCAAATGAAAAAGAGTTTAAGTTTGTGGGTGATAAGAGTTTTGCACCTCAAAACCTCATATCTGCTATCACGGCTAGGAAGATACTGTGGAAGGGTTGTTAGAGATATTTGGCATTAGTCAGGGATACTTCAGTGGAGAAGTTATCACTCATAGATGTTCCTTTTGCATGTGAGTTTCCTGAGGAGTTACCTGGTTTACCACCTCACAAAGAGATTAAGTTCTGTATAGATGTGGTTCCAGGCACCACTCCTATTTCGATGCTGCCCTACACTCCTGCAGAGTTGAAAGAGTTGAAGGAGCAGTTGCAGAAATTACTAGATAAGAATTTTATTAGACCCAGTGTTTCTCCTTAGGGTGCACCAATCTTGTTTGTAAAGAAGAATGATTGTACCCTAGACTATTCATAAACTACAGAGAGTTGAATAAGGTGATAGTGAAGAACAAGTATCCTCTCCTGAGGATAGATGATTTATTTGATCAACTTCAGGGTGCACGGTTCTTTTCTAAGATTGACTTGAGGTCTAGTTATCATCAGTTGCGAATTAGTGAAGTTGATGTTCCTAAAACGGCATTCCGGACTCGATATGGCCATTATGAGTTTCTGGTAATGTTATTTAGGTTGACTAATACACCAGTTGCTTTTATGGATCTAATGAATAGGGTATTCAAACCATTTATGGATCAGTTTATAGTAGTCTTCATTGATGATATACTGATGTATTCAAAGAGTATGGAGGAGCATGTATATCACTTGAGGACTGTACTTCAGACACTAAGAGAACATCAACTTTATGCTAAATTCTCAAAGTGTGATTTTTGGTTGGAGAGTGTTGCATTCCTTGGCAACGTGGTGTCTAAAAATGGTATTCAGGTTGATCCATAAAAGATTGAGGCAATATCTGAGTGGCCTAGACCGATAACAGTCATAAAGATTCAAAGTTTTCTAGGTTTAGCTAGGTATTATAGGAGATTTTTATAGGATTTTTCCAGAATTATAGCTCCTATGACTCACTTGACTCAAAAGAATATGAAGTTTAAGTGGTCAGATGCTTGTGAGAATAATTTCCAGTTACTGAAGGAGAAGTTGACCACAGCTCCAGTTTTAACTTTGCCCAATGGAGTAGATAAGTTCATTGTGTATTGTGATGCCTCTAAAGTTGGCCTAGGTTGTGTGTTGATGCATAATGGTAGGGTGATAGCCTATGCTTCAAGGTAATTGAAGAAGTATGAACAGAATTATCCTACCTATGACCTAGAGATGGCCACAGTGATCTTTGCTCTTAAGATTTAGAGACATTATCTGTACGGGGTGACTTGTGAGATTTTCACATATCACAAAAGCCTTAAGTACATTTTTCAGTAGAGAGATCTTAATCTGAGGCAGAGGAGATGGTTGAAACTCTTGAAGGACTATGATTGTGAGATTCTTTATCATCCAGGCAAGGCTAATGTGGTAGCAGATGCCTTGAGTAGGAAGTCCTTAAGTAGTCTTGCTCACATCAGTGTGGAGAGAAAACCATTGATCCAAGAGTTGCACCAGTTAGTGGATCAAGGTCTAATGATGAAGATGAGTAGGATCTAGTGTATTATTAGCTCAGTTCAAAGTTTTATTTATACTGAGAGATAGGATTAAGGTAGCTCAGGGCCAAGATCTTATTCTAGTAAAGCTTGCAGAGAATATTCGTGCAAGGAAGTTCCCTAATTTCACACTTAATGATAAAGGTATTTTATGGATCAGTGGTAGGTTGTGCGTTCCTGATGTGGATAATTTGAGAGAAGAGATCCTTGAGTAAGCACATTCTACAGCCTACAACGTACATCCAGGTGTCACTAAGATGTACCACAGTATCAAAGACTTGTACTGGTGGGATGGACTGAAGAACAATGTAGCTGATTTTGTTGTTAAGTGTTTGACATGTCAGCAAGTGAAAGCTGAACATCAGAAGCCTTATGGGAAGCTTTAGCCACTTCCTATTCCTAAGTGGAAATAAGAGAGAATTGCTATGGATTTTATGGTTGGGTTACCTCATTCTAAGAATGGATACGATTCCATTTGGGCGATTATGGATAGGTTGACCTAGTATGCTCATTTCTTGCCTGTGAAAGCCACTTATTTTGTAGCTAGATTGGTGAAGATGTATTTTAAGCATATTGTATGCCTTCACAAAATACCTATGTCCATTGTATCTTATAGAAGTTCAGTGTTTACCTCTAGATTTTGGCAGAAGTTGTAAGAAGCGATGGGCACCAAGCTTGATTTCAGTACTGTTTTTCACCCTCAGATGGTCAGTCTGAGAGGATGATCCAAACACTAGAAGATATGTTGAGGATGTGTGTATTGGATCTGGGAGGTAGTTAGGATAATCATTTGCCGCTCGTGGAGTTCGCATATAATAATAGCTACCATAGCAGTATTAGGATGACACTATATGAGGATTTGTATAGAAGGAAGTGTAGATCCCCTTTAAGTAGGGATGAGATTGGGGAGAGAGCATTAACTGGACCTGAGATGGTTCGGGATGCCACTGAGAAGGTTGTTATGATTAAAAGGATATTAGAGATTGCAGTTAGTAGATAGAAGAGCTATACGGATTCGAGATATAAAGATGTGGAATTTCAGGTTAGAGACTAAGTGTTCCTAAAGGTGCCTCCTATGAAGGGTGTGATGAGATTCAGCAAGATGGGTAAGCTAGCACTGAGATATATTGGACCATTCGAGATTCTAAAGAGAGTGGGCATGGTTGTATATCGATTAGCTTTGCCTCCGAGTTTGTCTCAAGTGCATCCAGTATTCCATATGTTAATGTTGCGGGAAGTATATTTCAGACCCTTCACATGTGTTACAGCCTGATAGTGTGGAAGTGAATGAAGACCTGACGTTCGAGGAGGAATGTTACGACCTAAATTGAGAGTCATAACCGGCGCTAAGGGATGAGAATTCTTTTGAATCCAGAACTCGTAGCAAGCCTAAAAAAATAAAATCATGCAATAATTAAACCAAATATGCACCAAAAATAAAATTTTAAACCAATATAATAATAAAATAAACTTTTGACATATCATAAGATAAAATATATTATACAATATTCAAAGAAAAGTCTCTGAAATTACAACCAACATTCTACAAATACAAAATATGACCACTAGTGTAGTTTTCTAGAGTACAAATAAAATTAGATAAGTAATTTACACAAAATAGTTGGGGTTGAAGAAGTCCGACGGATGGGCCTACTGCTGAGGTCTGAGGAAGAAGAATTTTCTGTAAAAATAACAACTTAGGGGAGTCAGACCTCACTGAGTGAATTGTTATATTATATATATATGCATCTCTTAATGTCATATGCAATCACTCATCCATATATAATAAATATATATACAAGCATTTCACACAGATGCTGAAAACACTTTATATAATAAATACTGAAAAACATTTGTTTTGTTGACGGATCAAATAGAACCCTATTTAAATTGCAACCTCAATCAACAATAACTCTCTATCCATATAGGCTCACTTAATTCCAAATTATTTCACTTATTCCATTATGGACAGTAGACTGGCCTTAAGACACTAAGTCAATCGAGCTCCAGCAGTCTCACTGTCAGTGTAATTGGCCCTGCAACACTAAGTCAACTGAGCTCCAACAACCATACTATTCAATCACATCAAATATCAAATCAATCAATTAATCAAATCATTATTACCTCAAGATTCTCACTCAACCCTAAATCTATCGCATCGGTACGTACACGGTTATAGTGCTACCCACTAGGTAGTATGTTCTATCAATATTCTTCATTTAAAATTAAATACACATATAGGAAAATAAATAATGCATAATAACATTCATAATAACAAAACAAACCATATATATACCAAAAATATACCTAAAATAAACTAAGTATGTTTCAAGTATATATATGTTAAATAAATTCGAAATCAACCATAAAATATGTCATATATAAACTAATAATATACTAAAAACATGCTAAGTATATATCGAAAGTAAAACATGCATTTATTTAGAAATATATCAAAAAATATACCTAACATATACTAAACATTTAAATAAACAATTCATAAATAAATACATATCAAAACATATATATTCTAAAACATACATCCTAAATGCGATGTATATATAAAATAACAACTCATAAGTTTGCATTCTTTGAGACTAGTTCGACGGGCTCAGTCCACTAGACCTCGGTCTCAGCGCAACTAGAAAATAAAATAATAATAACAAAATCAAAATAAATCTAACTTATACTTCTAAAGAGACTCGATTTAGGAATACAAAAACTCAGGATCGACACAATGTCACGTTTTACGAGAATTCTATCAAAAATTTGGTAAATATTCCTCTGTAAAACGGGCATCTCTCTACTAAAAGTACAGTCAATCCTGTAAGAAAAACGCACTTCTAATCACAGAATACGCAACACCTTTGGTTGGAACCCCGAACTACATAATTCTCCAACCGAAGTTCACAATTCCATCAAAAATCAAATATTATAAAAAATATATTAAAAATCAATAAATTCCATATATGTCCTCAAAATATCAAAATATAGTATATTTAAACATTAAAACACTCAATATAATTATTTCACAATAATTAAATAAATCCCAAAATAATAATATAATATTATTAAAAATCAAATTTCTCAATAATTCAATATAAAATAGTAGAAATTCACTTTTATATATTAAAATAGCTTAAATAGCTTAAATATTTATTAAAAGTTATTAAAAACCCATTTAATCACCAATTTAGTAAATAATATATTATTTAAAAATAATTTTTGAAAATTAGTATTAATTAGTTAAAAATAGTAAATAATTTATAAAAATCATTTTATTACTTTAAATAATTCTAAAACGATTTAAAACATACTATTTAACTATAATTTTCACAAAATTACACAATTAACCCAATAATTCAAAATATACATAATATAACTAATATTCCTCAAAAATTATTTTATCAACATATATTATTCTAATATCATCTAAAACACATAATTAAACATTATTTTCAACAAAAATATAATTTTAACCTAATATCCCAATATATAGATAATATAAAATATTATTAAAAATTACATAATATTCTCAAAAATTATTTTCTCAACACAAAAATTAATAACAATATATATAGTAACACTAAATCAACCAAATTCATAATTTAAATAATTAATTTACAAAAATTCAATAAATAATAATAAAATAATAAAAAATTAACGAAAATTCAAATAAATTCCAAAAATTAAAAAAAAAAATATTCATGGAGATTAAACTACCATAATCATTATTTGTTAAGGGACTTTTCAAGAATCAACCTAAAAAAAATAGAAAACCCTAAAAGCTAAAAACCAAAAATCTAAGAAAACTCACAAATGAGGAAGATTGAACTTGAACCAAACTCGGATTCGACATCCTTGAAGCTCCAGGAGTCAAACAAGACCAGCAGCGCAAGCTAAGGTGGCCGGAGGAGGAAGAAACGGCATGGACCACTTACTGCTGCTGCTGCTGTCTCTGCAAGCTTTGACGACCAGAGAATAAGAAGAAGATGACAATGATGGCAAGAGAAGGAAGGTGGTCGGCATGAAGGCAAGGGAGGCACACCGACGGTAAGGGAACGGGTTGGCAGCGTGCGGGAGAGGAAGAAGATGACTTACTGTAAATTTTGTTCTGTCTTTTGTTTTATATATATATTATATTAAAACTTTATAATATAATAAAACTTTACCTTAAATTAACCTCCACCACACATTATATATCCCTATATATATATATAGACAGACACACATACTAACAATAATAAACACAATATATATTAAATAATTTAATAATAATACAAATAATGTAAATTAATAAAAAAAATAATAGAAATAAGAATGCACTAAAATTAATATTATTAAAATAATACTATTGGAAAAATAACAATCAATAATGTAAATTAAATATTTAAAATAATAAGTTTCTAAAAATAAATATTTACATAGAAAATATATTTTATCATAAAATAATAATTATTAATCACAAATAATAAAATAAATAAATAAAATTTTTAAAATTTATTAATACTGCATATCTTAATTTATATTTAAATAATTTAAAAATAAGGGTTATTACAAGGAACCTGTTGTAGTTGTAAATTATCAAGTTCATTAATTGCATTCGAAGCAGATTTCGATGGTCAAGGTGTTGTGGTGAAACAATAACGTAAAGAAACGCACTTGGGAGACTGAAGCAGAGATGTGAGCTTCTTATTTTTATCTCTTTCCTCGATGATTCTTTGTTCTATTCTTTTCTTTGAATTCAATGATGAATTTTTATAAGGAGAAAAGATTATAATGACCCATTATTTTAAATAATATAATATTATTTTGGGATATGTAGTAGTAATAATTTTATATTTTATTTGTATATTATTATTATTAATTGCTAATATTATTTACGTATTTTATTTTAAGAAATTATTTACGTAAAAATAATTTATTTTACGTGAAAAATTTATTATTTAAATGTATTAAAGTTAATATTAATAATAATAACAATAATAATAATAATAATAATAATAATAATAATAATATTATTATTATTATTATTGTTAATAATATTATTATTAGTGTTATTGTTGTTAACATTGTTATTAGTATTGTTAATATTATTATTATTGTTGTTGTTAACATTATTATTATTATTATTATTATTATTATTATTAATAAATTTGATGAAGGGTATTTTGGTAATTTTATAAATATAAAAATATATATATGAAAAAGTCAAAAAAATTTCGGGTCAAAGTCTCTCTTCTCTCTTCTTTTCTTCTTCTTCTTCTTCTCACGTTTTGTCAACCACCCATGCCTGTTGGAGCCGCCCAACCTCAACCACCGGCCGCCATCAACTCCTCCCTTCCTCCTCCACCTCCTCGCCTCCAGCAGGGCCATTTGAAGCCGCTAGGAACCGTTGGATCGAAGGTGACCAAAAGTTGAAGCTTCCTCACGCTGGCAAGATTCTGATCGCCCCAGCTCATTGGACTAGACTCTTTCAAAAGCCTTTCCTCTGGTGAGTCCATTTTTGAGCTCCGTTTGAGCTCAAATCCTCTAGATTTTTAGATATCTTCGATTTTTAGTTTATGTAATTTAGGGTTTTCAATTTTTTTGAGCTTGATAATGTTTGATTCTTACAAACTTGCTTAAGAAATATTGTTTATTGTAGCTCAAGTTTCTGAAATATATTTTTTGTGATTTTTTTTAATTAATTTGAATTTTGGTAATTTTTTATTATTTTAATACTAAATATTGAATTTTTTATAATTATATTAATTAATTATTTTTAAGAAAAATTTAGTTAAATTAGTGTTTGAAATGTGAGTTAATAATTTTAGAATATTTAAAATGATTTTTGGTGAATTTATATAATTTTTGAGAATATTAATTATATTATGTAAATTTTGTATTTATGAGTTAATTGTGTAAATTTTTGAAAATTATAGTTAAATAATATGTTTTAGATGGTTTAGAATTATTTAGGTTATTAAAATTATTTTTATAAATTATTTACTATTTTTAACTAATTAATACTAATTTTTGAAAATTATTTTTAAAAAATATATTATTTCCTATTTTGGTGATTAAATGGATTTTTAATTAATTTTAATATATATTTAAGCTATTTAAGCTATTAAAATATATAAAAGTGAATTTTTACTATTTTATGTGGAATTACTGAAAAATTGAATTTTTATTAATATTATATTATTATTTGAGATTTTTATTTAATTATGGTGAAAATAATTGTATTTAGTGTTTTAATGTTTAAATATATTATATTTTGGTATTTTGAGGATATTTATGGAATTTAATGATTTTTAATATATTTATTATTTTAATTGTATTTTTAGTGAATTGTGAACCTCGATTGAGAAATTGTGCAATTCGGGATCCTAACTCGAGGTATTATGCAATCTATGTTAGAAGTACGTTTTTCTTGCAAGATCGGCTCTACTTGTTAGTAGAGAGATATTCGTTTTATAGAGGAGGTTCTGCCGAATTTTCAGTGGAATTATTGTAAAACGTGGCGTTGGGTCGATTCTAAATTTTCGTATTTGTCTGAGTTTTTATATTTCTAGTTTGAGTCTCTTTTAGAAGTATAAATTAGGAATTTATTCTGATTTATTATTATTTATTTTCTAGTTACGTTGAGACCAAGGTCTATTGGACAGGGCCCGTCGAGCCAGTCTCGAGAAGCGTAAAATTGTGAGTTATTATTTTATATATACATTGCATATAGGATGTATGATATTGAGTATTCATGTTTTTAATATGTATTTATACATGAATTATTTTATTAAATATTTTAGTATATGTTAGGTATATTTTCAGTATATTTTTGTTATATTTCAATATATATGCACACTTAGAATATTCTTGGTATATTTATGGTTTATATTCAGTATATTTATAGTTGATTTTGGATTTGTGTAGTATATATATACTTGAAATATATTTAGTATATTTTCGGTATATTTCTAGTATATATATGATTTATTTCGTTGTTATGAATGTTATTATGTTTAATTATGCATTATTTATTTCCCATATGTATGTTCAATTTTATTTGAAGGATATCAATAGAACGTGCTACCTAGTGGGCAGCACTAAGATCGTATACGTACCAACGCGATAGATTTTAGAGTTGAGTTATAAATCACTTAAGGTGACTTTTATTTGATTGATTATTCTAAAATTGATGTGATTGCAAGAATTCGATTGACCTAGTGTCTTGAGGCCAGTCACACTGATAGTGAGACTACTGAAACTTGATTGACTTAGTGTCTCGGGGTCAGTTTACTATCCAAAATGGAATAAGAGAATTAATTTGGAATTAAGTGAGTCTGCATGACTAGAGAGATATTTTTTATTGAGGTTGCGAATAATTAAGGTTTTATTTGATCATTCATTAAAATAAACATATTTTTCAGCATTTATTATATATAAAAGTAATTTTAACATCTGTGTGAAATGCTTGTATATATTTATATATATACTGATGCTTGATTGCATATGACATTAGGAGGTGCATGTATATATAATATAATAATTTATTCAGTGAGGTCTGACTCCCCTCAATTGTTTATTTTTTAGGAGATTTTTCATCTTCAGACCTCAGTAGTAGGCTCATACACCGGACTTCTTCAGCCCCAGTTAGTTTATGTAAATTACTTATCTGACTTTTATTGTATTCTAGAAAACTGCATTAGTAGTAATGTTTGTATCTATAGAATGGTTTTTATGTCAGATACCTTTCTCTGAATATTGTATGAAATATTTTATTTTATGATATGACATTAAGTATTTATTTTTATATTGATTTAAATTTTAATTATGGTATATTTTTATTTATTTATTGCATTTTTATTTTTATTTTTTAAAGCTTACTACTGATTTCGGATTTGAAAGAATTCACATTCCCCAGCATCGGTCATGACTCTCGGTTTGGGTCGTAACATAAATAAAGCCGCTAAGTGAAGCATATGGATCACCAAGTTACAAATTCAAAGAGTTCTATCAACATAATTGAGAAATAACAACCAGAAATTTTATAATTTCAGTGAGATTTTATTTAAGCATTTTCTTAATTGTACTATTATTTTTTATTATTCTTTTATCAAAATATACTTTTAATCTTTAATGAATGGAAGAGTAATTATTTTAAAAAAAAATCATTAATATTTTTTAGGACTTAATTGCTAAAATAAAAAACAAAGTTTTTTTGAAATTATTATTCATAAAAAATATATTTTTATAAAACTTTCTTTTGATGGAATAACTTAAAAAAAAAGTTGAATGAAAAACCACATAATCAATATCTTGATAATTAGATTATTAGCAGTTGTCTAAGAAATAAAAATTTAATTTTTAAATTCAAAATTGAACAAATCTTATCCCAAAAAAAAAAATTAATGAGAAACAGAGAGGAGAGTCATAGTGGGGAATAAAAAAAATTAAGAAAAAAACAGCTCAAAAAAAAAATCCTATCCGGAAAAAACAATACTTATCTTATTAATAATAGGTTTTTGTTATTATCCATGCCATGGTCACCACCTCTTCTTCTAATCTTCTCTTAATCTCTAATTAATTAGGTAAATCGCAATCACCCACCATACACCAATTCCTGCCAGCAACCAGCCGGCGCAAAATCCCAGGCCAACCAAAAACTCCACTACCCGATTGCATGTCTTTAAACATAACATTGTCACCAAAGCCTTCTTCTTCTTCTTTGTTTTGATACCTATTAACGACGATGGAAGCAATAAAGGCTGCTATTGGTGATGCGGTGATCACGTTCATGTGGGTTTTTGTTTCGTCACTATTTGGTCTGTTTACCACCCTTATAGCTACTGCACTCGGCGTTCAACATCACGTTTGGGCCACGCTTTTTATCACTACAGCGCTTGTCTTTGTGTTTGTTTTCTTGTTTGGTTTGATTGCTGAGTTTCTGGGCGGTGCTAGTTTTAATCCAACCGGTACTGCTTCTTTTTATGCTGCTGGTGTTGGTACTGATAGTCTTTTCTCTATGGCTCTTAGATTCCCGGCTCAGGTACGTAAATTTTTTTATTAATTTACTTAAGTGCCAACTTTTGTACCTTTTTAGTGAATGTTTTGATTGATAATATGACGACACAAGTAGCAGATTTTGAATTGAATATGATTTTTGTTAGTGTTTCCTGATTCTGTGTCTGGGTTTTTGTTTTTCTTGCTGTTGCATCAGGACCGCAACTTTTTGCAATTTTCAGTTAGATCACTTTTATGATAGTTGATGTCTTATTCGCAGGCAGCAGGTGCTGTGGGTGGTGCAGTGGCGATCTTGGAGGTGATTCCCCTGAAGTACAAGCACATGCTTGGAGGCCCAACATTGAAAGTTGACTTGCACGCTGGAGCCATTGCTGAAGGGGTGTTGACCTTTTTTATTAGCTTTGCTGTTCTTGTAATTATCCTTAGAGGTCCTCGAAACTCGTTTGTGCAGAATTGGTTGCTTGCTGTTGTGACTGTAACAATGGTTGTCACAGGTGCCAAATACACTGGACCCTCCATGAATCCAGCTAATGTGAGTAGCTCAGTGCTCCTGCTCTTCCTGTTTTAATAATGTGGACTGTTTGAAGTCGTTTTGAGTCACTTACCATGATCTAAATGATGCAATGATGATTATTTTTTGTAAATTGCATGCTTGGTAATTAAATGATTTGAATGTAGTGGTTTTGTATGGAAGATTTGCTCTTTGAGTTGTATGCAAAATAAAGGTCACTTGGTGCTTATTATTACAATTGTGATATGTGCTAGTGATGGTATTTTTGTTGGAGTTACCCAATCCTGCCTGACCTGTCATTGTGATATTTATTGCAAAACGACACATTGATTGGTTGAAAGGAGTGGATAGACACAGGATTGGTGGGTGTGTGCGTATGCGTCTGTGTGTGTGAAAGGTTTAAGAGTTGTTGGCATGCTGTATCCACACATTCATTATCTGGAATCAGAAGTTTTGACGCAATCATGATTTTGTTATGACTGGTGGGGAAAGTAGCACAGGAGATTCAACCCTGTTTCTGTCTGCAGATAAGTGCAGAAAAAATGAAAAAGGACAGTCATTTTGATGTCAAAGTTTACGTGTGACATGAGCTCTTGAAGAGCTGATTGATAAGCATCATTACTTTATGCAACAGTTCCTATTTGGCTAGTGACATAAGTTTTTGCAGCCTCATTCCTTGGAGGTCAATTTTAGATGCCAGTCCTTATTGGCAAGTACATAGTGCATAAATGATATATCATACAACATTTATCAATTTGATTTGGAATAGTTTGGACCTTTTTTGTTCCTCTAAAGGAGCATTACCTTTTGCTATGAATGATTAAATATGCAAGTTGTTATTTCTACAGGCATTTGGGTGGGCATACATAAACAAATGGCACAACACATGGGAGCAATTCTATGTGTATTGGATCTGCCCCTTCGTTGGAGCAATATTGGCTGCTTGGCTCTTCCGCCTGGTCTTCCCACCTCCGGCACCAAAACAGAAGAAAGCTTGAATGGGCAAAATTAGCTTTGTGATCATTGCATAGTTGATAGGCTGGTTCTTCAATTGAAATAAAAACAGAACCCATAAAAAAAATTGTTTAGACCATGCATCTTCATTTATTCTTTTATTATGATCTGCTTCTTGAGAAAACATGGATGGACTTTTTGCAGATGAAATGCATCCTGGTAAGAATTAGGATCAAGTGCAAATTCATTCATGGAGAATAAGATATTGGATTTATAATCATATAATTCTGAAGGAACAACTTTAATTTGTCAATTTTGAAAATGCCATTTGTTTTGTTTTGTAGTATATAGATGCATGCACACGCGCGTGGATGTATTTATGTTCACACATTGTATCACTTGTTAAGGTTCAAGGGGAGGGAAACATGGAACCTATTACATAGTGTGGAAACACCAGAATAAATGGATTCCACCAATCATTTGCAGTGAAATTCAAGAAAAATCCTTGGTTGGTACTGTAGAAATTTAAATTCAAACCTTTCAAAATCTCAACTTAAATTAATTGGTTTAAAACCTCTTCGGTAAATATTTAAAATATATGTTACTTATCAGATGATTAAATGTTATTTTCATAGCTAAAGTAATCGAAAAATTGTCATGGAGTTGTGTAATTAATCAATTTGTTTTGAGGAGAAAGCATAAAGAAGATATTATCATATTAAAACCTTTATTGTGATTTAGGATTGAATATTTTTAAAATGTGATGAAATAAAAAAATTGAAGTTAGGTCACATTACACTATGACCAGCAAAGGTAAAACAAAGGGAAATAAAAGGAACTAAATGTGACTTTTATAGTTTATTTTTTCAAAAGGAATATTAGGAAAGACAGCAAAATGATGTTTCTTTCTCACTTGGACTTTTTCTTTAAATGGAGAGAAAATAAAACTTTATAAGAAGAAAATAAAATTTCAATATTTAATCAAATCCTAAACTTTAATATATTTTTTTTCAAAAAATCTAAGGAACATAAACAAATTCATATTTATTTAAATTGTATCAGATGTCTTCAATGTAACTAATATCAACAAGAGTTAAAGATATATCATATAATTTTCGTGAAATCTTAATTTTCAAAAAAAATATTATATTGATTTTTACAATAATAATTGCACATATGTATCTTTCATTATTTTTTAAAATTAATGGTTTAACTTGTTAGTCCAAGTCAGTATATTTTTGAATTTAATGGCAGAACAGAACAGTCAAACAAAAAAGCTTTTATCGCATGCTGATTTTCTCTTTTCTTCCTCATATGCTCTAATCTGGTAGTTCACAACTACCCCGTTTCGAGATTGGCTCCTTATTCTTTTAATAATTCCAGTTTCTGCCAAAAAAAACCCAGTACAAAATCCCACGACAAAATCTTCCCTTTTTGTTTTTGAAAAGTAAAAAACGATTTAAGACCCACTACCCAGTTGCTGTCTTTGCATGTAAAACTTCACATCACCTCAAAGCAAGAAGCTTTTCAAGGTTTTGATAGTAATTAACGAGATGGGAGCAGTAAAGGCCGCGATTGGTGATGCTGTGCTAACGTTTATGTGGGTTTTTTGTTCATCATTGATTGGGTTATTTACTACCCTTATAGCTACTGCACTTGGTGTACAGCAGCAAGTTTGGGCTTCACGTTTTATCGCTGTTTTTATTGTTTTTGTGCTCCTCTTCTTGTTTGGTTTGATCGCCGGGCTTCTGGGTGGTGCTAGTTTTAATCCTACTGGCATTGCTGCTTTTTATGCTGCTGGTGCCGGTGGTGATAATCTTTTCTCTGTTGCTCTTAGATTCCCTGCTCAGGTAAATTTTTCAAGTCTTATACTTTTTATGCTTTTGCTTCATAGTGACATAAATAGCAGAATTTGAATCGATTCCCTCGATTATTCTTGCTTAGTGCTTAGATTTATTGATTTTGTATCTACGTTTATGTACTTGCTTTGTGTTATTTGTGAAAGAGAAGAAATTATTAAACTGGATCTTGCCCTAAAGTCAATTTTTATCCTTTCTTGTCTTAAAAGATTTCTTCTTTAATTTTTCTTTAGGGACTTCTTGAAGTACCTAATTGTGTTTTGGAGTAACAAGAATACAACTTTTTGCAACTCTTTGCGGTTTTCAAAAGAAACTTGATGGATCCAGAAACTAGTCAGTCCAAAAAGAAATTTAAAGGAACAAAATTTATGATGTTGCTAATGTATTTCTTGGTGTCTTTTTGGCAGGCAGCAGGTGCTGTGGGTGGTGCATTGGCAATCTTGGAGGTGATTCCTCCGCAGTATAAGCACATGCTTGGTGGCCCAGCTTTGAAAGTTGACTTACACACTGGGGCCATTGCTGAGGGGGTGTTAACCTTTTTAATCACCTTTGCTGTTCTTGTAATTATTCTTAGAGCTTCTCGAAACCCATTTGTGCAGAGTTGGTTGATTGCTGTTGTGACTATAACATTAGTTGTCATGGGTTCTCAATACACCGGTCCTGCCATGAATCCGGCTAATGTGAGTAGCCCAGCTCTGTTTATATTCAGAACCATTTACTGCTTTGGTTTCTCTATCTTAATGATACGGAGTGTTTTCAAATATTTTCACATTACTTACCATGATATAAATGACAAGGAGATGGTTCTTTTCTATAATTTGCATGCCGATCAAATGATTTGAGTGTGGTGGTTTGTTTCATACTTTTATACACTGCACGACCATACTTCTACGTGCTCTATTGTGTTCAATTTTGATTTTTAGCTTTTTTGCGTTATTTGTTTGAAAACTTGTTATGATCTGCTTAATATTTATATAAATTATATGTTAACTTATAACAAATGTGATATTTTCATGTCATGTTGAATGCATTGTATGAGATGGAAATGTTATCTTTTTAATTTTCTTTTTCATTTTGTTCTTTGCCTCTTGCATTCTAGCTTTTATCATGTCTTAGGATAGTTTTGATGACTGACAATACCTTACTAAGGGGAACTATGTGTTGGAGACGTTTGGACACACAGATTTTTGTCTTTTTGAATTCTGGCCATGTGGTCTCATGTAGTCTCTTTTTGCATCATGTCCATATGTTCGTGATTTATCCATTACTAATTCATGAAGAAGAAATGGAAGAGAGATCCTGCTTATCCTTTCGCACCAAATTCAAAATGACGAAATGAATTACCTGATTCATTCTTTTCTGTTGACTGGAATTTTTCCCTTCCAACATTTCGATCAATACATAAACAATCATGAAAAAGAGATCAACTAGTTTTTTTTTTATAGCTGATTCAAAAAAATGTACAGTTTAGACAGCAATTATCTGTCATAGTCACTCAGTTTGTAAAAGAGGGAAGTAAAAAGCAAACTGCGGATAAGAATCTTTCCTCTGAAAGATTTGCTCGAGTTATATGCAAAGTAAAGGGATAATAGACCTGGTAGATGCTCGGACATAGTGGTGGTGCTAACCATAACACTGGTGATTTTTGTTGGTGGTAACTAATGTTACAGACTGTTATTGTTAAATTTATTGCAAAAAAGGAGAACACATTGAATGAGCGGATGAAACAAGAATCTCATCACTTGGTTAGGAGGGAGTGCATAGCATAAATTAGTTAGTGCAAGAATAAAAAAAAAAAAGAATTCTACAATGAGAATTGAGAATCATGTGGGTTTTGCAGTATATGTGTGTGTGTATCAGTGTAATGTTTAAGAGCTATTGGCATACTGCATCCAGACACCCGTCCTCTGGAATTGAATTGACACAACGCAATTATGACTTTTGTTATGACTATAGTAATTTTGAAAAAGTTCAGGATCATCCCTGTACCTGCACGCTGTTAAGTGCAGGAAAGGAGATGAAGGACAGGTGTTGTAATGTTAAGTTGACATTTGACAAGAGTTTTTGAGGGCTGATTGATAACTATTGTTATTATGTGTAATAGTTTTTATTGGTTACTGACATGAGTTTCTGCCACCTCCCTTAGGACTATAATCTTAGGGTTAGCTGCCCTTTCCTTTTTGATTGAAATTATAATCATTGAGGACACTTTTAGAGTCACATTGATGATGCAGCTCTTTAGTATTGGCATGCATATATTGTGTAAATGCTCTCTGTCTCACTAACATTACTTAAAGTGTTTGCTTTTGTTTTTCTTCTTATGTGCTGCTTTGGTTAGTTTTGGACCTTTCTGTTCCTTTCAAAGAACCATTACCTTCTGTCATGAATCGTCACTGTTTAGACACTGCAATAATCATACAGAGGCATAACTAAATATGCAAGTTCGTGTTTCTGCAGGCTTTCGGGTGGGCATACATAAACAAATGGCACAACACATGGGAGCACTTGTATGTTTACTGGATTTGCCCCTTCATAGGAGCAATATTGGCTGCTTCAGTCTTCCGCCTGATCTTCCCACCACTGGCACCAAAACAGAAGAAAGCCTGAAAGGGAAAAATTAGCTTGTGTTACTTAAATTAGTTGATAAAGTCATGTTCAATTGTAATAAAATTGGCTCAATGTGTAAACTATCTTCATTCATCTACTTCTACTTATGGCAATTGACAATTCATTCTCATCTTCCTCCCCTAAACTAAATAATCGTGCTGTCGTCGTTATCAGCTTCTTGACTAGAGGCAGAGGCATAGAATTTTTACTGATGTAATGCAGGTTCATTGGAACAGGACTTGCCATTATCAAGGGTAAATTCATTCACGGAGGTTGAAAATATTGGAATTGCCATCAGGAAAGTTACAAGGCGGTGAGGAACAGCATGTTTTTGCAGGAAAGCTATTATGTAAAGTGAACTTCAGTGTGCTGTTACAGAAAGTCGTGGAATTTGGATGATTTCTCACATTGTTGTGGAGTTGGTGTAAGTTGGTAGAAAATTAACAAATATGTTTATTTACCCAGCAGAGATGGGAGAGAAATAGGTGAGGGTTTGAACTTGCTCTACTTAATAGGATGTTCATATTTTTTCGTGGAGATAAAATTAACAAATATTGACAATGGCATCATTACAGATTCATATTTATTTGGAAAGAAATCGGAAATAAATCAGATTTAGGAGCATTATTTTCTTAAGAAGAAAAAAGGAAAAAGCAAGGATCTTGCTTTAAGAAATGACTATTGACTATATATATATATATAAATATAATGCAATTTTAAGATTTCACAGAAGAAAATATATTGTAATTAACGTAGATTGATATAAAATATCTTTATTATTTATATTTTTTATTATTTTATCTTACTTTATCAACAAGATTAATTTTCACTTTTTAATATTTATTTTCAATAAATTTATCTCTTTTTTTAGTAGAAATTTATTCCATTTGATATCTTTATAAAATAAAAATATTACAAGCTAATATTTAGAAAATAACTAGTTGTTCATTTGCGCGTTGTGCGGACTATAAATATAATATATTTATAAAAAATATTTCAAAATAATTAATTAACTACTTTTAAAAATAAATTATAAATTAATCAAATAATTATAAATATATAAACTTAAAAATTTATCATAATAATTTCATTCCGTGTTCTTTGCAAAGAGAGAGTGTAATGACCTACTATTTTAAATAAAATAATATTATTTTGAGATATACAGTATTAATAATTTTAAATTTTATTTGTATATTATTATTGATATTCGCTAATATTATTTATGTATTTTATTCTAAGAACTTATTTACGTAAAATAATTTGTTTTACATTGGATTACTTGATAATATTAAAATTATTATTATTATTATCATTGTAATTATTATTATTATTATTATTATTTTTGATTGAAGGGCATTTTAATTATTTCATAATTAAAAAATATATATATAGAAAAGTCAAAAGCAAATTCCTCTCTTTCTTCTTTTTTTTCTTCTTCTTCTTCTCGATTAACCACCAAACCCACGCTGGAGCCGCCCCAACCATCACCACTGACTGCCACCATCTCCAGCTACTTCCAACTAACGTCCGTCGCTGTCAACTTGCCAGGAAGACGTCAGGAACCGCTGGAAACAGAGGAGGTCGAAAGTGAAGCTCCATTGTTGCCGGTGAGATTCCGGCCACCGTTGAACTTTATTCCGGTCTTGTTTGAACACTATTGCTCCAGTGAGTCCATTTCTGAGCTCCGTTTGAGCTCAAATCCCTTCGATTTTTAGATATCTTCAATTTTTAATTTATATGTTTTAGGGTTTTTATTTGTTTTAACTTAATATTGTTTGATTCTTGAAAGCTTGCTTAAGAAATGTTGTTTGTGATAGATTTAGCTTCTCAAAAATATTTTTTTGTTTATTTTTTTGAATTAATTTGTATTTTGGGTAATTTTTTATTATTTTAATATTATATATTGAATTTTTGATAATTATGTTAATTAATTATTTTTAATGTAAATTTAGTTAAATTAGTGTTAGTAATTTGAGTTAATAATTTTAGAATTTATAAAATAATTTTTGGTGAATTTATATAATTTTTGAGAAATTATTAATATTATGTGATTTTTGGATATATAGGTTAATTGCCTGTTTTTATTGAAATTATAGTTAAATAATATGTTTTAAATTATTTTAGAATTATATAGGGTATTAAAATAATTTTTAAAAGTTATTTACTATTTTTAACTAATTAATATTGATTTTTGAAAATTATATTCAAATAATAAATTATTTACTATTTTGGTGATTAAATGGATTTTTAATTACTTTTATTATGTATTTAAACTATTTGAGTATATAAAAGTAAATTTTACTATTTTATGTTGAATTATTGAAAAATTGGATTTTTATTAATATTATATTATTATTTAAGATTTTATTTAATTATTGTGAAAATAATGATATTTAGTGTTTTAGTGTTTAAATAAATTATATTTTGATTTATTATTGATCTTATGGATTTTTAATGATTTTAATATATTATTATTTAATATTTATTTTTATTATGAATTGTGAACCTCGGTTGGGAATTATGTAGTTTGGGGTCCCAACTCGTGATGATGTTGTGCAATCTGTGTTTTAAAAGTATGATTTTCTTGTAGGATCAGCTCTATCTTTTAGTAGAGAGATATCTATTTTACTGAGAAGGTTCTGACAATTTTTTGATATAATTCTCGTAAAACATGATGCCGAGTCGATCCTAAGTTTATGTGTTTTGACTGAGTTTTGAATTTTTAGATCGAGTTTTCCTTTAGAATTATTAGAAGTATATGTTAGAAATTATTCTAATTTTTATGATTATTTATTTTCTAGTTGTGCCGACACCGAGACCTATCGGACCAGACCCGTCTAGCTAGTCTTGAGAAGTGTAAACTTGTAAGTTATTATTTTATATATGCATTTCATATAGGATGCATGAATACGAGCTTTCAGATTTTATTAAATAATTTAGTATACTTTTGGTATACTTTTA